>OY740800.1:38173957-38538820 GCA_963514005.1 Raja brachyura | reverse complement strand
ATACCCAAACTAATTTAGTATGGATGTAGAATATCTACCTTGCAAGCTCAAAGCATCCTAGAAGCAAAAAATATATATACCAGCAGAGACACAAACAGACTGCTAAACCATTCTATGATATGCTGCTGAAAATGTTGACTGCAGGAAAAGCCCAACCCAGCTTTGCCAACTGTCAAGTAAAATAATTTAAAGTATCTCTGGCATTGAAGTGGTGGATCCTAGAGAAACTCAGTAATATTGATCAGTTATTGGATGCCATGGAAAGTTCAGCAATAGAATATCTTAACAGAGGTTATCTGCCAGTGTTGGGAATGTTCAGGAATTCTATGTTTAACAGTGAAGGTATGGATGTCCTGGGCCTTTTGCCTTTAAGTGTTTAAATATTGCCTTTTAAATAAGTAAATTGCCTACTAGATTTGTGTTGATAAAATGAGCAGACTGGGCTTACATACTTTTGGAAACATAGAAACATAGCAAAATAGGTCCTTGGCCATTCGGCCCTTCAATATGACCATGGTTGATCATCTTAAATTAGTACCCCATTCCTGTTTTTTCCTCATATCCCTTGATTCCTTTAGTCCTCAGAGCTAAATCTAACCCTCTCTTGAAAACATCCAGTGAATTGGCCTCCACGGCCTTCTGTGACAGAGAATTCCACAGATCCACATCTCTGGGTGGAAAAGGTTTTTCCTCATCTCAGTCCTAAATGGCCTACCCCTTATTCTTAATTTGACCCCTGATCTGGACTCCCACAACATCAGGAACATTTTTCCTGCATCTAGCCTGTCCAATCCTTTAAGAATGTTTCTATAAGATCAGCTCTCATCCTTCTAAATTCCAGTGAATACAAACCAAGTCGACCCATTCTATCATTATATGCCAGTTCTGGCATCCCGGGAACTAACCTGGTGAACCTACGCTGCACTCCTTCAATAATAAGAATGTCATTCCTCGAATTAGGAGACCAAAATTGCACATAATACTCCAGGTGCGGTCCCACCAGGGCCCTGCACAACTGCAGTAGAACCTCCTTAACTCAAAATCTCTCCCAATGAAGGTCAACGTGCTATTAGCTTTGTTCACTGCCTGCTGTACCTGCATGCTTACTTTCAGAGGCTGATGTACAAATACACCCAGGTCTCGTTGCACCTCTCCTATTCCAAATCTGACACCATTCAGATAATAATTTGCCTTCCTGTTCTTGCCACCAAAGTGGATAACTTCACATTTATACACATTATACTGCACCTGCCAGGTATCTGCCGTCTCATCCAACCTATCCAAGTCACCCTGCAGCCTCATTGCATCCTCAATGCAGCTCACACTGCCACCAAGCTTTGTTTCATCCGCAAACTTGTAGGTGTCACATTTAATCCCCCTCGTCTAAATCGTAAATATATATTGTAAATAACTAGGGTCCCAGCACCGAGCCTTGCGGCAACCCACTAATCACTGCCTGCCATTCTGAATAGGACCTGTTAATTTCAACTCTTTGCTTCCTGTCTGCCAACCAGTGCCATGCCAATCCATGCCAATACCCTACCCCCAATACCATGTGCTCTAATTTTTCACACTTATCTCTTGCGTGGGACCTTGTCAAAGGCTTTTGGAAAGTCCAGATACACCACATCTCTCCCTTATCCGTTCTACTTGTTACATCCTCAAAAAATTCCAGAAGATTAGTCAAGCATGGTTTTATAAATCCATGCTGGCTTCGACCGATCCTGCCACTGCTTTCCAAATGACATTCAGTGGAAAGAAAGGAGCACAATGACAATAGATACAAAATGCTGGAGTAACTCAGCCGGTCAGACTGGAGGGTTGGAACGGGTGACGTTTCCGATCGAAACCCTTCATCAGATTCCGTAGGAGGGTCTTAATCCAAAACGTCACCCATTCCACCTCCCTGGAGATGCCGCCTGTTCTGCTGAGTCGCTCCGGAATTTTGTGCCTAGCTTCAGTTCCGCAGTTCCTTCCGACAGGTTTTGTGTGCACAACGCCATTTGCTTGAAGCATCCTGCAGCAAGGGTCATACGATACCTGCACTAAGAATGCAAGCTGGGATCCATCTCCAAAATCTGCCTCCGCTTTCCTCAGCTGTTTCATGATCAGTTTGTACTGGCTTGACTCTTCGCGATGACGAGCTTCGTTATTCTGCTTAATGCATTGTCGGCATAAGTGGAGACCCCTTGACGTCATTGACAGAGGGAAGTCTGTGGACGGTATGTAACTCCCACAGCTTGAGCAGAAAAAAATGTTTTTGCGCAACTGCATTGGATCCTGTGGAACCTAGAAAGGACGTACAAAGTTCACATTATACAGAGGTTCAGTTTGAAGGATATCTTTCCTGGGTTCTTTTTACCCACTAATATCAATGGAATTGATCAGATTTTCCACACATCCAAGGCAGAATTAAATTTAGAAGTCGGGTTTTCATTATGCATTTATGAATATATCTGTAATAAAGCGCTGTGGAACTCTTATTATTCAACAACCAAACTGTTAATTTGTTGGTTCCCCAGTTAATATATTCCATTGCAACCACATAACACAAATATAAACAGTGGCAACCACATTACAGCTAACACTGCCCCCCAGCTTCGTGTCATCCACAAACTTGGAGATGTTGCATTCAATTCCTTCATCCAGATCATTAATATATATTGTAAATAGCTGGGGTCCCAGCACTGAGTCTTGCGGTACCCCACTAGTCACTGCCTGCCATTCTGAAAAGGACCAGTTTGTTCCTACTCTTTGCTTCCTACCTGCCAGCCAGTTCTCTATCCACATCAATACTGAACCCCCAATACCGTGTGCTTTAAGTTTGCATACTAATCTCTTATGTGGGACCTTGACGAAAGCCTTCTGAAAGTCCAGATATAACACATCCACTGGTTTTCCCTTATCCACTCTACTAGTTACATCCTTGAAAAATTCTATAAGATTCGTCAGACATGATTTACCTTTCATAAATCCATGACTTTGTCCGATGATTTCATCACTGTCCAAATGTGCTGGTATCCCATCTTTAATAACTCTCTAGCATTTGTTAGATTAACTGGTCTGTAATTCCCCGTTTTCTCTCTCCCTCCCTTTTTAAAAAGTGGGGTTACATTAGCTACCCTCCAATCCTCAGGAACTACTCCAAAATCTAAAGAGTTTTGAAAAATTATCACTAATGCATCCACTATTTCTGGGGCTACTTCCTTAAGTACTCTGGGATGCAGCCAGCATCGCCATTCATTGTGATCATGGCTGATCGTCCCCTATCAATTTACCTCTAACCACTTCCCGGCTAACCTGGATTTCACTCTGTTCCTCCATCTCATTTGACCCCGGTCCCCTGCTATTTCTGGCAGATTATTTTTGTCTTCCTTAGTGAAGACAGAACAAAAGTAGTTATTCAATTGGTCCCATGATCAATTCACCTGTTTCTGACTGCAAGGGACCTACATTTGTTTTAACTAATCTTTTTCTTTTCACATATCTATAAAAACTTTTGCAGTCAGTTTTTATGTTCTTTCATAATCTATTTTCCCTTTCCTAATTAAGCCCTTTGTCCTCCTCTGCTGAATTTCTCCCAGTCCTCTGGTAGGCTGCTTTTTCTGGCTAATTTGTATGCTTCATCTTTTGTTTTGATACTATCCCTGATTTCCCTTGTTATCCACGGATGCACTGCCTACCCTGATTTATTCTTTTGCAAAACTGGGATGAGCAATTGTTGTAGTTCATCCATGCAGTCATTAAATGCCTTCCATTGCATATCCATCGTCAACCCTTTAAGAATCAATTGCCAGTCTCTCTTGGCCAATTCACGTTTCATACCCTCAAAGTTACCTTTCTTTAATTTCAGAACCCTTGTTTCTGAATTAACAATGTCCCCAGCACATTTAAAGTAAATTTGCCCATTTTGTACCTTAAGGAATCTGGCGATCTCTGGGTTAAACATTGGTGTTTTGATGTACTGAAGAAATAGTGTTGATATTCTCTGTCTGAGTCCATCCAGGTATATTTCCTTCACTTGCCTCATAAGAAGATCTGCCTCTCGATCAATCAAATCCATAATTTCCTGTGTTAGCTTACAGTCATGTTCCTTTACAGGAAAAATAATTGATATTAGAAATGTCTAACAAGTTAAAATCATGTGACCAGAGCTTTAACAGACAGGAACAGATGCGTTTCACGGTTTGTTTAGACTTTCGAGATGCGGCACGGAAACCGGCCCTTCAGTCCGCCGGGTCCATGTCAACCAGCGATCACCCATACACTTGCACTATCTTACACACTAGGATCTATTTACAATTTTACCAAAGCCAATTCCTTGGAGCGCAGGAGGATGAGGAGTTATCTTGTAGAGGCATATACAATCATGGGAGGAATAGATCGGGTTGATCTCTTGCCCAGAAGAGGGGAATCAAGAACCAGAGGACATAGGTTTAAGGTGAAGGGGGAAAGATTTCATAGGAATCTGAGGGGTATCTTTTTCAAACACGAGGTGGTAGATGTATGGAATGAGCAGCCAGAGGTAGTTGAGGCAGGGACTATTGCCACATTTAAGAAACAATTAGACAGGTATGTGGATAGGACACGTTTAAAGGGATATGGACCAAACGCGGGCAGGTGGGACTAGTGTAGATGGGACATGTTGGTCGATGTGGGCAAGTTGAGCTGAAGGGCCTTTTTCCATTATGTAAGACTCTATGACATTCATACCTTGACTGTGTGTTTTAAAGTCAATAGAGCATCCAGTCTCTCATCCGTGGTCAGGTATTTCATATTAATACTGTTGTAAATTTCACGCAGCTCTCGGGCCCGAAGAGTGAACTGGGTGTCCATTTCAGTGATTCTCCCATCAAATGCCTTCCATCTTATGGGATCTGCACACTACACCAGTTAAAATGCAAGTCAGTTCACAGCTGAAACTTAAACAATGAACAATTACATAAATACAAACACACTTATGATTAGAACTTTTTCTTTGGAAAACGTCAATTTGGTGACACCTTGCGATCATTATATTGGACTGGGCTGCAATTTGGCTGGAAATGCTCACTATTACACTTCAAACTGCTGGCATCTAAGATAGACCCAAATAGCTGGAGTAACTGAGCGGGTCAGACAGCATGTCTGGAAAAAGGAATAGGTGACATTTCTGGTCGAGATCCTTCTTTTCACTCCAGCTTTTTGTGTCTATCTTTGCATTTAAACCAGCATCTGCAGTTCCTTCCAATATGTTTTGTCTGCTCCACTGCAAAATCTCCTCAAGGTATGCCTACTTTGAAGAAGTTCTCCACCTCATAGTCTGAAGAAGGGTCTTAACCCGAAACATCACCTATTCCGTTTCTCCAGAGATGCTGCCTGAGCCGCTTCGTTACTCCAGCTTTTTGAGTCTATCTTCGGTTTAACCCAGCATCTGCAGTTCCTGCTGGCATCTCATCAGTGTCAAAGCTCATGGACTTGTCAGCTGAGGTCAACTGGTAATTTTCTTACTGCACTCTGACCTTGGACTTCCACAATATATCCAGAAGTGCAGAAAAAGGTCCTGCATCTCTCCAGCAGTTAGCTAGGTAATTGGTTTATTGAACCTGTGCCAAGTCTAGTCCTGGCTCAGGAAGAATAAACCCATCATTTGACCACAGGGGGGCAGCTCTGAATGAGAAAGACAAGCATAATAATTTACTTTTAATAAATTGAGTTTGTTCCAATGGCTCAATAAATTTGCTATCATTTCCACAGCTTAAATAACAGATCATGTACCCACTACGTTTGCCCAAGGTAGCACCGAACTGATAGTTGAGATCTCATTCTCTCACCATGTTGTGAGACATCATCATTTCTTTATGGAATTATATTAATGCAATAATATATTAGTTCATTGACCTTATTCAAAAGATTCTGAATTAATTTTGGTCCAGTTTCCTTCGCTGCATCTACTCGATGCCGAGCAATGGATGCAATGAGCCTCGCCTCTTCTTCCAGGAGTGTGTAAAGAGCTGCCTTTCGTTCAGGTCCAGTCAGGGTCTGGTTTATGTTTCTCACCTCCTCCTTCTTCCATTCTAAATATTCACAGAAGGGACACAAAGATAATAGCATTATTCCCCTCAACTGCCAAGAAGTAAACACATTTCTCCTACTCGCACCGGAAACTAGCATTCAAATAAAACCATCTGAGCTACAATTGAAAATAAAACATGATTGTACATCATCGTCAGAAATGTTTAATGAATAAAAATGTTCATGTAGAAAATGGAGAATTTTACCAGAAGACAGGGTTTATGGGGAGAAGGCACGAAAATGGGGTTATGAGGGAGAGATAGAATTACATCGTTGATGGGCCGAATGGCCCATTTCTGCCCCTATCACTTATGAACTGGAGTCAAGGAAAGAGCGTTCACCACCAATCTTTCCACCACCGTGCACAAGGAGCACAAGAAGCGACAAGACAGACACAGTTGTGTGCAGATGCTGAGAAGTGTGTTCAGCTCTGGCTGAACAATTTCGATGTGGACTCGAAAAAACTTATGAAAACTGACCATTTTAAATGTTGAATAGCATTTAAAATAAAAATGATTTACTGAAGGCCAGAACTGGAAAACTTAATCAAAGGGACATTTCTATAAGGTAAAATGTACCTTCCAGTGCATGAAAGAGTAGGTCAAAGTCTTCTCTTGTCTTAGGATTCATTCTCCTTTCATATTGTCTCTTTGTATAATCGTCTTTTTCCGTTTTCAATTTCTCTTCTTGCTCCTGTTCCCATTGTAGCCTTTTGTCCCTTTGTATTCTCAGTTGTTGAACATAATTCCTAGCAAACCAGCGTCTAAAGTAGGTCTGTATCACAATGACCTGAAATATGAGAAGCTAATGTTGCAGCTAAGTTTGAAGGCAAAAGTCACAAGGCCGCAGCAAACTGGAGTTTTCCATTAATGTTGATATTTGCACAAAAATAAGTTGTTCCGTGAGGGTTTTAATGCTTTTTTGTGCAAATACTGAATTCTTAGGTTAGCACATTTATGTTATGATCCAAATATAGAACAGGAATAAAAAGTAATCTTAAGTTTTTAGTTTTAGAGATAAAGTGCGGAATCAGGCCCTTCGGCCCATGGGTCCGTGCTGACCAGTGATGCCCGTACACGAGCACTATTTTGCACACTAGGAACATTTTACAATCTTTACCAAAGCCAATGAACCTGTACATATTTAGAATGTGGGAGGAAACCTGAGAGCCCAAGGAAAATTTACAACCAGCTCAGGGGGAGAACGTACAAACTCCGCACAGGCAGCACCTGAGTCAATGATTCTAGTTATTCAATGATACATCCGCGCGGTATCTAGAAAATAAAATTATAACTTACCGCATTCAACCGACACTCGTGGTATTCTTCAGCAGTGAAGTACCTTCCTGGAGTGAGCAGCTTATCTTTGATGATGGACACATAGCAGCCGATCTTGGTCATCTGTGTTGAAGTATTATTAGCTGTTTGCTGATACTTATTTCTTTCAGAAACTGTCTGTAGGAAAAAAATGTACATTTGTTATGGAAATTTCCCAAAGATGGTAACATTTATTTAAGTAAAATTTATCAGAGTTGGAGCGAGCTTATGGTAAAAAACGATTATTTATTTTCATTAATACACCGAACTAATAATTGTGGTCAATGGCCAAAATGGCAATGGCAGTAAGCAGCCAGTCAAAGGTACACGACAATTTCCAAGGAGTTAGTTTGATGAGTAAGATTGAAGGTCATAATGCCACAGGACATTCATGGAATATGATAACTTAATATGATCACATCTGTTGTGGGGACTTGGAGCTGCGTTTATAATAACCACATGTGCAGTTCTATTGACATCTACTTGTATTTTACGACATTTCTAACTCCAACTCTCATTTAAAGATAAGAGCTTCCAGTCACTTTAAATGTCTTCCTTTGGCAGTTAGTAGTCAAGGAAGGGTAATAAATGCTAGCCTTGCCTAATTTGCCAAGATGCTAAAAAGGAGTTGAAAGAGAGAGCATCTCATCCTCTTAACATTTTATTAGTTGGAATATTTCAAATGAGGAAGGACATTCTTGCTATTGGGGGAGTGCAGAGTAGGTTTACAAGGTTAATTACCGGGATGTACACTCTGGAGTTTAGAAGGATGAGAGGGTATCTTATTGAAACATATAAGATTGTTAAGGGTTTGGACACGCTGGAGGCAGGAAACATGTTCCCGATGTTGGGGGAGTTCACAACCAAGGGCCACAGTTTAAGAATAAGGGGTAAACCATTTAGAACGGAGACGAGGAAACACGTTTTCTCACAGAGTTGTGAGTGTGTGGAATTCTCTGCCTCAGGTGGAGGCAGGTTCTCTGGATGCTTTCAAGAGAGAGCTGGATAGGGCTCTTAAAGATAGCGGAGTCAGAGGATATGGGGAAAAGGCAGGAACGGGGTACTGATTGGGGATGATCAGCCATGATCACATTGAATGGCGGTGCTGGCTCGAAGGGCCGAATGGCCTACTCATGCACCTATTTGTCTATCGTCTATTGTCTAATACTGTGTTATATTTAGGGATGGGGAAATTAACCAAAAATGTCCCCTCACTGCCTGGTTTACAGTCTCTGCCACTATTTAAACCAACGTGGTGAATTTTGCTGTGAAACATGCGTGCCACGTCTGAGAGATCACCGGATACGAAGAAACGTTTGAAACGTTGCAGAATTTCTTTATAAGTCGTAACAAAATAATGGGACAGAATAGCAGCTGAAGCTTTTATTCAAGTGCATGCACCTCGCATTTTACGAGGGGGCCACATGCTTGAAAAGCGCACGCAATTATAAAAGCACAAATTAAACGGTAGACACAAAATGCTGGAGTAACTCAGCTGGTCAGGCTGAGCATCCTGAGCTGGAGAAATGGAATAGGTGACATTTCGGGTCAGCTATACCTTTTCTCCAGAGATGCTGCCTGGCCCGCTGAGTTTCTCCAGCATTATGTGTCAATCTTTGGAATAAATCAGCTTCTGCCCATACAAATTAAACAAATACATGACCACACTGTCAGCAGTAAATTTGAGTGTGTTCATCCGAGAATACCAGCATGTAAATCAGGCTTTGGTATGAAAGGAACACGCACATTATTTTAAAAACGCATAAATTAAACACATGTAAAACACGAGGTTCGTGTCCCTAAGTGACAGGAGAAGGATTAGTCCATTTAGCCCATCAAGTCTACTCTTCCATTCAATTACGGCTGATCTATCTTTCCCTCTCAACCTCATTCTTCTGCCTTCTCCCCATAACCCCGAACACCCATACAACACCCATAAATCACGGATTTATCTATATCTGCCTTAGAAATATCCATTAAGTTGGCCTCCACAGCCATCAGGTGTCTGTATCCTCTACCTGTGTCTCTCGGCAGAACCTCTGCACGCAAACACAGGTTCTTTTTGATGGAGTCTGTGTTCCTGCGTGGTGGAATTCTGTTCCTGTAATTTTGTGCTTGTAGCCACCCAAATAGGGCTTGTGATGTGGATGTCTCACAATCTCCACGTCCACAGAGCAACATGTCTTGGCATCTGTAAAAAATCAGAGCTATCATTTTTTAAGAAAAACACTCTCCATCTAATTTTTTTTGTTCAAGCAAAAAACTTAGTTGCTGATAATCCAAAATAGAAGCAGAAAATGCCAAGCATACTCTACAAATGTAAAGCACTTTGGTCAACGAGAGTTTTTTTTAAAATGTGCTATATAAATAAATGTGACTTGACTTGACATAAGGCAATAAGTGTGTGTGGGGAGAGAAGATTGTGATTAGTATAATATTTTATAATTTCAAGTTTAAAATCAGTATCTGGTATACAAATTTAGTTAATTTGTTAAGGAAAATCAGATCAGACAAAAACATTTAATGAGACCATAGTAAATGAATTGACCATGGTCTCTTTAAGCCGCTCTCCAAGCCGCCAAGCAGTGTTCACCGTAGCCGGAGTTCCATCTTCCTTCAAGAGGGCCTGAAAACATCAGACTGGCTGCGGAGGCCACAAATAGGCCCCGACCTCAGGTGATCACAGAGGAATAGGACTGAACTTTCTGGTGCCTTTCCCCACAGTGGAAAATTTTGATTCTGTTGTGGGGGGACGTTCATGTTAAATTTTATAATGTGTTGTGTCATTTTTCTTTTTTTTAAATTTTTTTATGGATGTACTAAACTTAATTATTTCTTTTATGTAAAGCACTTTGGTTTCATCGCGAGTTGATTTAAACGTGCTATATAAATAAAATTTACTTACTTACTTAAATTAGTGTTCATTTCTAGTCTGATTTGTTTGAACAATTTAACTCCATTTGTATACCAGATATTGATTTTATACATGAAATCATAAAATAGTGTACTAACCACAACAGTAAATCACAATAATCATAATCACAATTGTGATTTATTACCCAAGTATGTTTTGCAACATACGAGGAATTTGGATTGCCATACAGTCATATCATAACAGCATCAAGATACGCAACTACATAAAAATTTGACATGAACCACCACCACAGCGGCTCCTCCACATTCCTCACTGTGATGGACTTATCTTCTTTCCTCCCGCGGTTGGGGGAGTCGAACCATCCGCAGCCGGCAATCGAGCTCCCACGACGGGGCGGACTAAGCTCCTGCATCGGGACGGTCGAAACTCCTGCGGCTCGCAGTTCCCGAAATCGGTCCCTAACAAAGGGATCGCGAGCTTCACGATGTTAAAGTCCACAGCTCCCGCAGGTATTGGTGCACCCAAGGCCGACCCCTGGCAAAGGGATCGCCCGCTGCAAGATGTTAAAGTCCGCAGGCTCCATGATTTCGGAGCTCTGGAAGTCCCAAATAAGAGGCTGCCAACTCCACGATGTTAGGCCGCAGAATATGACACGGAAAAAGTCGCATCTCCGTCGAGGAAAGAGATTAAAAAGTTCCCCCCCCCCATTGTAATCCCAATTGAATTAATAGGGTAAAACTATTAATTCAATTGGGATTACAATGGGGGGGGGAACTTTTTAATCTTGCTATTCATGCAGTCTGGGGTTTGGTACAGGGGTCTCATGCTCTCATCTGTAATGCAATCCATTTCAGGGATAACTTTCATCATTCCACATGCAAAGTGATGAAGATGTTATCCCAATGTCACCTGACTACAGCACCATCCTCTAGCTCGCTAAGACACGCAAATCGCACACTCCTGTATATGACAACATAATGGTCATGTTTTATTTAATTTCCCAACATAAATTAGATTTAATGTATTTAATCATGTTCGCAAGTTCTAGGAGGAGAATTAAGACATTCCGCCCATCAAGTCTACTCCCCCATTCAATCATGGCTGATCTATCTTTCCCTGTCAACCCCATTCTCCTGCCTTCTCCCCATAACCCCTGACACCCATACTTATCAAGAATCTGTCAATCTCCACCTTAAAAATATCCACTGACTTGACCTCCATAGCCATCTATGGCAATGAATTCCACAGATTAAACACCCTCTGACTAAAAGTAATTCATTCTCATGTACGTCCTTCTCTTCTGAGGCCATGGCCTCTGGTCTTCGACTCTCACACTAGTGGAAACATTCTCTCCACATTCACTCTATTCAGGCCTTTCACTATTCAGTAAGTTTCAATGAGGCTCCCGCCTTATCCTTCTAAACTCCAGTGAGTACAGGCCCAGTACCGTCAAACTCTCATCATATGTTTACCCATTCATTGCTGGGATCACTCTCATAGACCTCCTCTGGGCCCTCTCCAATTCCAGCATATCCTTCCTCAGATATGGGGCCCAAAACTGCTCACAATGACCAATTGAATCAACCTAGTACCAGTCTGTCTGTATAGAGGTTGCATGTTCTCCCTGTGGCCGCATAGATTTTCTCCGGGTGCTCTGGTTTCCTCCCACATCCCAAATCCGTACAGGTTTGTAGGTTAATTGTCTTCTGTAAAATTGTTCCTAGTGTACAGAATAGAACTTGTGTATGGGTGATCACTGGTCGGCACGGACCACGGTGGGTCAAAGGGCCTGTTTCCACACTGAATCTCTAAACTAAACAATAAGCCAAGTTAGTACAGCAACTTTGAGTTCCAATACCAAGTCTCTATCAATTGCTGGAGGCAGGTTTCCAAGTGGAGAAGCCAAAGAGTGCCAGCAATCACAAATGTAATGACTCCCGAATAGGCTTTGAAAGTAAAATTCATTTGAACAGCTCTAAATCCAGAACTGTTGTTACCAACATGCATTTTTTCTTGTACCTGGTCTGATCAGTCTACGGGCAACATTAAACAGGCTCTCCTCACACCTTTAATGGAAATGGAACCAACAGTCATCATTGTAACAATTTTCAAATGATTAATAAGGGTATTATATGAAAATATAGGCACCTTTTCTGTTTAAAATGCAGGCCGGGTGCAGCATTCTACTCTCTGCACATCAAGAACCACAGAAATCCAAGAACTAATCGTGGCACCATAACTCCATCATGAACAAAATGAAAAAAGTCCAAATGGAAAAAAAACACAAGAATGAAAAAAATGTCTTACCTTTGTAAATATCTCTAGAATTGTGCAATTTCCAAAATATCATGAATCACATGGCACATGGATAGGACAGGTTTGGAGAGATATGGGTCAAATGCAGGCAGGTGGGACCAGTGTAACTGGGGCATGTTGGCCAGTGTGGGAAAGTTGGGCCAAAGGGCCTATTTCCACACTATTATTTTATGAAATTTGCGACTAAATATTCTTACACAATCCAAATTGACCTGCTGAAATTTAAAATATTAATGGGGATGTAGATTTTGCAGTACCTAGCTGAACTTTGACAGTTATGACGTAGGATGTGGTGACTTCCTGCTGTGACTTGATGCGTTCAATAACATAGTTTTCAGGGTCAGTAGATATCAGCTCCAGTTCGATAGCACCGTGTGGTCTGACTCCTAAATCTACCAGCGTTTCCGAATCCTTTGTTATTCTACCTACAATGCAAGAGGATACTATTAGCTCACAGGTTTTTAATGGAAGACTTTGGAGAATGCATGGGCTAAAATTCAATAAATCTCAAAAATATATTCATTCATTCAGTGCACAGCATCCACGACACAAGTGAAAGTGTAGAACATAACACTATAAAAATATAAAATCTAATTAACTTTTTTTTTAACATTTTGTTTTGGATAAAATGCCAATATGTTATCTCCGAATAATTTTGAGTCAAAAATGACACAGGCAAAGTTTGCTCTCTTCAGTTGCCCTTCTCATGTATAAATACCTCAGCAGAATGCAGAGGCACTCTGCAAGTTTTAGTCAGGCAACAAGAACAGAGTCATGAGCACCACAGTGGGAAGATTCCAACCCTATCGTGTCTCTGAAAGGAGATAAAGGGTGGACTATTGCATTCCCGTCAATGGTGCCATGGATTTTCTAAGAGTTTTCCCATCCCTTTAATGTTGAGCTATTAATATTGAAAACTGACTGTTTTAGTTAAATTATAGAAGTTTAACTACGAATAGATGAAAAAGTTGGAAATAATTCAAATCATTAGGCTAATTTTGGACAGGTGGACAGGTACATGGGTTGGAAAGGTTTAGAGGGATATGGGCCAAACGCAGTCAGTTGGTAGAGGATTTGTGAGCGTTTTCCTGGTGCAATGCTGGGGAATTCTAGCAAGAGCAGGCTCACCTAGAGTAAGGTGTTACAACAGGCAGCACGGGGGCGCAGCGGTAGAGTTGTTGCCTTACAGTGCCATTATAGTCTGACAATTACTGCAGTTTCAATGTCCGGGTTTGGGCTAAGGTTAGCAAGATCTGTTAAAATGATCATTCAAAAATCTATTGAACAGCCTGTCCAGCTGTGGTATAAGCATTTCTGTAGAATTAACCATAAATAGGGCCCTGGCTGGGTCAAAGTTAGCTTCACAAGGTAAGAATGGGTGGGTGGGCAACACGTATGGTTAGCAAGCTGCCTCAAGGAAACTCTGGGCTATTATCTGTACTGTCAAATACTTCACACCTTGGAGTCACCCAGGACTGGACTGGTAGATAATGTCTTCTCACCAATTGGTATCCATCTGCAGCACAGAGCTCTTAACATGACAAGATTTGATTTTCATTTCTTATTTCAGAAATGCGTCAGCATTTCAGATTACGAAAAAAAAAAAGCAAAATTGAAATTTTTAACAGCAGAGATGAAAGTTCATAAACTCTTCTGGAAGCTTAAGTTTTTCCTTCACTTGTTCAACAATGACCCAGCAGGGGTGGGAGATTGCAACCTTCACGTCGTCCACCCTGTTTCGTCTAATGCAATCAAGCCGAGGTGCACAAACAAATAGATCAAATAGAACAAGTTGTCCTGCAACTTTAAGCTGTGCACGCCATACGCAAGAAGAACAATGAGCCAGCAAAGGCCATGACGAAAAAGAAAGGTCAGCCTTCAAGTAAAATTATAATGAACAGGTATTTCAAGGTAATCACAGATTGAGGGGTTACAATATTTTAAAAAGTCCTATTGCGGTAAAGCCTATGAGAACTTTCAAAAGGCAAATGCTTGCAAATAATATTATATATATTAAGATTATTTAGGGAGCGGATTAGACTAGGTGACTTGGTAACAAAATGATCATGTAACAGACAGGCCAAAGTGGTTGATCAAGAAGAGTCTATGGTTTGCAGAACACTTTGATACTAATTTAGCAATGTAAATTACTGTTTCTTACATATATTACCACAAGAACATTTTATTGGTCAGGCTTACCTTTACATGTTATTTGCAACAACTTTACAGGCAATTTGAACTGTCTTGCTAATCGTGATTTTAGCTTCCTTATTGTAATGCAGATCGGTAGCGTCACTGTCATTACATCACAAGACGGAACTAGGGTGATTTTACCTGAATTAAAAAGCAATACAATAAATTAGTTTGCCCACTCATTGAATGACAAAACTTCCAACAGTATTCATTTGGATACGGTAATGCTTTGTTTAAATGCAGAGAAAAAAAATTGGCAGTTGGTATTTAACGTTACACTAAAAATGTCATCAAAATCCCTTCCAAAAGGTGAGTATAATGCTAGGATTAAAACAATTAACTGGAAGGGTACATGTGTAAATTCCAAAATTCTTCAATTTCATTGCAGTTCACAACTACAGGGGTGGAACAGTGGCATAGCAGTAGAGTTGTTGCCTTACTGTGCCAGAGACCCGAGTTAGATCCTGACTACAGGTGCTGTCTCTACGTCGTTTGTATGTTCTCCCTGTGATTGCATAGTTTTTTCCGGGTTGTCCGATTTCCTCCAAAGACGTGCTGGTTTGTAGGTTAATTGGCTTCTGTAAATAAGATAGAACTAGTGGACGGGTGTTTGCTGGTTGGCGTGGAAGGGCCCGTTTCAATGGTGTTTCTCTAAACTAAACTAAAACTACTGCACATACACCTTCACCACCGGGTGGCGCCATCAGTGGCAGCCTCACCAAAAGCCTGTTGTCCATTTCTTCTTTGTTGTTTTTAGTCCATTTTATTTGTATTAGTTAATCTTTAGTTTTTGTATTATGTGGGTGGATGATGGAAACTTTTTTTAAAATCTCTTCCTACAACGGAGATGCGACTTTTTACGATCGTATCTCCGTCCACATTGTGGCCTAACATTCTTGAGCTGGCGGTCCATTTGTTAGGGACCAACTTTGGGAACTCCAGCTGCAGGGGCTTCCACTGGCCCCTTTGCGGGAGCCTCGATATCCCCGTCGCGGGGGCTTCGATCACCAACTGCGGGAGCTTCCATCGCCCGATTGATGTTTTGATCGACCCGACCGCGGGAGAAAAGGAGGAAGAAGGTAAACGCTATTCGTCTTCCATCACAGTGAGGAACGTGCGGTCACTGAAAGCAAGATGGATGCTGCCTGCGCTGGTGGGGACTCGGAGGGATTGCCGTGAGTGCAGTGGTCTGGGTGTTGCGAGGACGTCGTCCTGGAGTCTGGCGCGAGTGCGGACGGCTTTCTGACTGTTCGGGCGGACAGGGAATGCAGACAGAGCGACAAGCGGTTAGTGCAACTCTGGTCACATCACGGTGTAGGAGCGTGTGTGTGGCCCGGACATTGGACTGATGCCTGTGGGTCTCTGCTTATGCTCTGTACCCTGGCGATTGTCACACGCCGCTGTGGTGGCTGTTTATGTTTAATTTTTATGTCATTTTCTATCTTGTCGCTTTTTTGTTGGAATGACTGTATGGCAAATCAAATTTCATTGGACCTTACGGTACACATGACAATAAAGGACTATTGAACTATTGATGACCAACATACAAATATCCAAAAGTAACATGCATATTTTAAACCGTTATATACGACTAAGTGCCATACATAATACTGATTACAATTCTAAAATAAAATTACAACTGTATCTGTCAGTTCATTTCGACCATACAGTGACAGAGTATCATCGCCAAATGACTAGGTTTAAGAATTTACCTGTAGCTGTACTGCTGGCAAAGTCTGGAGATGGGGTCTTAGATTTAGCAGAATATGACTTTAATACTAATCTTTTTTTTAGGTCTCTATCAGCAGCAGTACCAGGTGTTTGTAAAATCAAACATTCAGCAGCTACATGGAAAATAAATGTAAAGAAAATCATGACATTTCCATTGCTGATTTTTTTTCCAGTTTACTAATTCCTTTTGACAAAATCTTATTAAAATTAATTTCAACAAACAAGTCACTTTTACTGATAATGGTGAACAATGTCCTAAAATGTATTTGTTTAGTGAACGTAGTCAGCATTAGAAAGGCTAGGATCTATTGCCCAACCTTATCTGTCTCTGAGAAGGTGCTGGGCAGGTGTGTTATTTCACCATACCATTCTTTATGATGGTTCTGCTGAAAAAGGCGCCCCAGAATTCATTTCTGGTGATAATAAAGGTGTGCCTGGTGCAAGTAGTAGAAGTTGCGATCACTGTCGTACATGGCATTGTAAGGCACCGTGCCCTTTGATGTTTTCAACAACGATGATGATGGTGCTGAGCCTGGAACTCAGTCTGAAGAAGGGCCTCGACCTGAAACGTCACCCATTCCTTCTCTCCAGAGATGCTGCCTGTCCCGCTGAGTTACTCCGACATTTTGTGTCTATCTTCAGTTTAAATCAGCATCTGCAGTTCCTTCCTGGACAATGGCAATCTATTTCCTAGTCAGGATGCTGCGTCAGGACAAGTCAGTCCTAGTTCCTAGTGGGGACAAATCTGTTGTCACAGATTTTGAAGCTGTTCTCAGAGTGGCATAGGCAAATATTCAATGATTCTACTCAATATTCACTTCTTCTTGCATATGGCGTGCACAGCCTAAAGTTGCAGGACAACTTGTTCCATTTGATCTTATTTGATTGTGCACATCCTGTTAATTGCATTAGTCGAATCAGGAGCGGACAACATGAAGGTTCCAATCTCCCACCCCAATATTCACTGATACTTGAAGGTAGGCACAAAATGCTGGAGTGACTCAGCGGGACTGGCAACATCTCCGGAGAGAAGGAATGGGTGGCGTTTCGGGTCGAGACCCTTCTTCAGACTGATCAATGATACTTCCTTGTCACATGCACCTATGTACAGTGAAATGCGGTAAAATCGTACAGCAGACCACGCCTATGCTGTGCACAAGACCACACCCACGCTGCGTGTAAGGGTCGCCACATGTCTGGTGCCGACAAAGTTACAAAAGTTCACCGAACATTCCTGGCTACTGCCGGACGCCATTCGTGACAGTAGCCCTCCACTGAGTCCCCCCCCTTCATTCTCAATTTTAATCTGGTTATTCTGATCCATTTTTAGATTCAACGCCCACTTGCAGTGCAGAATTTAGATTATTGTTTGGATAAAATAATGGTATTTTGAGAGGTCACCTAATGTTTCATGATGCCCCAAAGCCTGTTTACTCTGGCAAATCAAGAATAAGTTGTTAAATCTGCAGTATTTAACTGAAGATAGGTTCATTAACACAAACTCCGCTCCTTAATTCTTTAAATAGTTGTGGACTGAGATTTAAGTACCACTCCAAGACACCAGCAATCGGCTAAGCATGAAATATCCTTGGAGACAGATCGCCTGAGGGCAGCACGGAGGCGCAGTAGAGTTGCTGCCTTACAGCGCTTGCAGCGCCAGAGACCCGGGTTCGATCGGGACATACTGAGTTTGTACGTTCTCCCCGTGTCCTGCCTGGGTTTTCTCTGAGATCTTTGGTTTCCTCCCACATCTTTCGTATCCTCCCACACTCCAAAGACCACAGGTTTGTAGGTTAATTGGCTTGTTATAAGTGTAAATTGTCCTCAGTGTGTGTCGGATAGTGTTAGTGTGTGGGGATCGCTGGTCAGTGCAGACTCGGTGGGCCGAAGGGCCTGTTTCCACGCCGTGCCTCTAAACTAAACTCACATTCACAGAAAACGAGAGATTCAGTGCATATTAGTGAAATCTATTTGATTCATGCCCAATCATTTTGATCATATCAATAGTGTTTCCTCATAAATTAACTATGAATTCAAACCCTCTGCTTACCTTTCTTTTTGGCAACTTGAGTCTCGCTCTCTGCTGGTTCAATTTTACCGTGTAATTCCTCAATGGCATGGATCTGTGCTTCCAGTTTATCTTTCAATTCTTCACAACTTAAAGAAGGTTCAATTCCTGGACAAGATTACAAGATAAAGTAATAATTGTAATAGAAAGGAACAAAGAAAGATAAACCTAATTGTTGCTGGTGTAACCCGAGTAATAGGAACAAATGCAATACGCCAAGAAACAATTGCGCTCATACCAACAAACGGATTCAGAAATTCATAAAGACCAGAGGAAACAGCCCTAAGTGTCCATCAAATCTCACCCATTCAGGTAACATCATCTCCTTTTGGAGACAGCTGTGGAAGCCAAGTCAATGGATAGGTTTAAGGCGGAGACTGACAGATTCTTGATTAGTAGGGGTGATGGGGCAAAGGCAGAGGAATGGGGTTGAGAGGAAAAGATAGATCAGCCAGTGATTGAATGGCAGTGGACTCGATGGGTCGAATGGCCTTATTCTGCTCCTAGAACTTATGAACTGTCAGCGCTAAATGAATAAGCAGGGTACAATGACACAGAAATTAGAGCTATTGGGACACATCTGGTGGATGGGGTTGACCCAAACCTCCGATGCTATGCGGTTGCAAATCCACCCAAACGCCACTTGGATTTCCACTGGGTGCTCCAGTTCCTCCCTTGTCTCAAAGGCATGCTGATAAGTTAGCTGGTAACAGTGAATTACCCCGAGTGGTTGGAGAACCAAGACTTGATGGGCACATGAGAAAGAATAGGTTATAGGGAAAGGAACTGGGGAATAAGAGTCAATTGAGAGATTAGTTCTATCTGGGCCATCAAATCATCTTAAGAATGCTGTGGACATACAAAAAAACAGCTTTAATTTTCTCTTACCATCCTTTCCTATCCTGACCTTTTTTTGAAGTTGATCTCTTGTGTGTGCAGGCCCTGTTCCCTCCTGACATATTCTGGTTAACGTTAGTCTTCTCACTCATCTACGCTGGAATTTTATGAGGTTTTGTTGTGGTGGAGGAGGTGAGAAAAGAAGGTTCGAACAGTAGTTTCCAACTCTAGATTGTAAAGTACGCCCAGGTCAAGCAGTGGGCGCCAAAGACATAGGAAAGATCTTTGAGGAAAACTGAGAAGGTGAGAAGGAAAGAGCAAATAGGGACCTGCAGGCAATGACGTGACATGACAATTAAGGGACAGAAGTTTAGGGGTAACATGAGGGGGGACTTCTTTACTCAGAGAGTGGTGGCTGTGTGGAATGATCTTCCTGCAGACGTGGTGGAGGCAGGATCGATTTTAACATTTAAAAGTAAAGTGGATAGGTATATGGACGGGAAGGGAATGGAGGGGTATGGTCTGAGCGCAGGTAGATGGGACTAGGGGAAAGTAAATGGTCGGCACGGACTGGAAGGGCCGAGAAGGCCTGTTTCCGTGCTGTAATTGTTATTTGGTTATATTGTTATATGGTTATAACTGTCCCACACATAAGTGTGGTGGGTATATGGGACAAGCTACCATGGGAGGTAGTTCAGGCTGGTACTATAACAACATTTTGAAAAGACATTTGGACGGAAACATGGATAGGAAACGCTTAGAGCAGTGGTTCTTAACCTGGGAGCCGGGACCCCCCATGGAGGTTCATTTGGGGCTTTACCGGGGTACATGCAGGGGTCATAAATAACATATCCATTTGTTGAGCCCATTTTCAGGAACCTCACAAAGTACATACCAGATACAGTATTTTGTTTGCGTATGCGCATACATATACTAAAAAGGTTAAGAACCACTGGTTTAGAGGGATATGGGGGAAACGCGGGTAGCTGGGACTACTATAAATTGGGCATCTTGATTGGCATGGCCAAGTTGGGCCAAAGGGCTGCATGGCTAATCTTAAATCATCATTCATTGTGAAATATTGCAATTTCTTGGCGGAAAAGTCCAGGAATGTTCTAGCATAACATTGATGCTCATGTTCACAGCTTTTGTTTACAATTATCCAAACTAGTAATTTGAACTATAATTAAATTCTGGAAAGTACTTTGCCATTCATTAAAATTGTACCTTACCTACTGTTTGCTCAGCTGATTGATCCGGGACATTTGGAGCAGTTTGTCCAGTAGAATCCAAACCTGTAGCACCTTCCTCCACGCCAATGCTGCCGTCGTCAATAACTGCAGTTCCTCCTGTAGAATTTGTATTTATTAGTTTGAGAAGATTCAAAAGAAAAGAGATGTGAAAATATTTATTCCTGGAGACAATGCTGCTTTGGATATCAATAGCCAACCATATGCACTCCACCGGTAATACCCGATACTGGCAATTGTTTCCAACTTCTGCATCTACTTGTCTTTTCATCACATAAAGACTCTGTCTAAACGTTTCTGCGCTCATGAACAGGAAGAAAGAGCGGCAATATTAAATGTCCCACATTGAGGGCAGAACATGAGGCGATTTTATCGCAGATTGTAAAAATAGTTGAAGCTTTAAACAAATATTTTGTGCCATTATTTACTGTTGAAGACACAACAAACACAACAGACAAAGTAGTGATCCAGGGTTCTAATAGTTTTGAGGAATTTAAAATAATCGACATCACTCAAGGTTTAAAAAAAAACTAGACTAAAAGATAATAAAATATCAAGGCCTGATTATTTGCATCCTGGTGCTACGAAAAATGGCTGCTGAACATAGAACAGTACAGTAACAGGCTCTTCAGCCCACAATGTCTGTGCCAAACGTGATGTCAATATAACTGATCACCTCTGCCCGCACATGATCCGTATCCCTCCATTCTCTGCATGTTCATGTGCCGATCTAAAAGATTCTTAAATGCTACTTTTCTATCTGACTCCACCACCACCCTTGGCTTCCACCACACTCCGACGGTTGGTGAGTGCAAATATAATCTTTAAACATTAATTTTGGAATTGTCCCAGCAGAATGAAAGCTAGCAAATGTAACTGCTCTTCAAGATAACCAAGATAAGATTAAGTCATGGCACCAAAAGTATCTTTATGGACTTAGGCTGAGCCAACATAAAAAAGGAAAAGTTTGATAAATCTGATTGAATGTTTTCTAATTGAATGGATTACCAAAGTAAGCAAGAGAAAACAGGCACATACATTATTTTTGCATTTTCTTGAAGTATCACACTAATCTGGAGATTGGGAAATTGCATTAGCATTGAAAGAGGACTCATTTAAAAACACTAAAAAGATCGGAAATAAACCAGTCATTTTCAGCTCACTTGCAGTTACAAATAGAATGCTACAAATATTAATAATGGGCTCTCAGTTATTCCAAATATACATGATAGCTGTTCTGCCCTCTTCATATGAACTCTGGCTGACATCCAGCCACTCCCAGCACATAGGCCATTTCCCGTGCCTCTACCTCATCCACAGACAGAATTTGAAATCTGTGAACTTCCTCACTTCAAGTACGACAGGGCTTGTATACAAAAACAGGGATGTAATACTGAGGCTCTATCAGGCGTTGGTCAGTCCGCATTTGGAATATTGTGAGTAATTTTGGCCACCATATCTGTGGAATGATGTGCTAGCTCTGGAGAGGGTCCAGAGGAGGTTTACAAGAATGATCCCAGAATGAGTTGGTTAACATATGATGAGCGTTTGACGGCCTTGAGCCTGTACTCGCTGGAGTTTCCTCCCACACCCCAAAGACGTACATGTTTGTAGGATCATTGCCTTCTGTAAAGATTGTAAAATGTCCCTCGTCTGTAAGATCGTGCTTGTGTACAGGGATCGATGGTCTGCGTGGACTTGGTAGGCCAAAGGACCTGTTCCTGCATTTATCTCTAAACTACACTAAACTTAAGTGCCTCACAGTCAGCCACATTTGCAAAGAAACCCAAAGCACCATGCAGGTCCAATTAATCTGAAAAATAATGGAGGATGCCTTTTAAGGGCAGAACCCCTAACTTGAATTTGTGTGGAAAAATGTTCATAGGTATTCTATATTTTGTAATAGATCTATGTAGTTGGCATCAAATGCACCAGCACAACTTCCCTATTAAACCCTGCCCAAACTAAACTAGTACGAAGGGGCACGAGTTAACTGTGCAGTGCAGCATTAGAACTCCTGCTTAGAAATGATCCAATTTCCAAGCAAACCTTCACATAGCAGCACTAATTCACTTAATTGAATCCTCAGAGAGAGGGTTGTCCTACGAGAAAAGATTAAGTAGGATTGGCTTGTATTCATTAAAAGGCAGAGTAGATATTGAGAAGCTGTTTCCCCGAGTCTGGAAAGTCAACCAAGAGAGCAAACATAATCTGAGGATAAACAGATTTATGACCGATGTGAAATGAATGTTCTTTTTTCGAAAGATTGTAAATCTTGAGTTCCTCGGTACACGTGACAATATACTAAACTAAACTAAGATAGTGAGACATAGCGAGACAATACTATAGTGAGATATAAACTCATAATTATTGTTTACAAATCTCAGCCGGTAATCTGAGTGTAGTAAAGCCAAATAATTCAAAGGCACCTTGCTACTAAGTAATAGCCCTGTCCCACGGTGCGAGTTCATTCCAAGAGCTCGCCCGAGTTTAAAAAAAATCAAACTCATGGTAAGCACGGAGAATGAATGTAGTGGGTACGTCGGAGCTCGGGGACGTCAATTAGCGCTAACGGCAGGTACTCGGGAAGACTCGCTAACGGCACGCAAGCATGGGAAGACTCGTGAAGATTTTTCAACACAATGAAAAATGTCCACGAGAGCCCCGAGTACCGATGAGTGGCCATTACCGTAAATCTCCGAGTTCGAATCAGGGCAAACTCGGGAGAACTCGAGGAATGAACTCGTACCGTGGGACAGGGGTTTAAATGTTTACATTACCTTCTGGCATCTCAGTTGATGGACCAGAGGTATCTGGCGTTGGTCCGTCTGTGCTAGTATATTTAGAACAGTCCAAAACGATAACTCCTCTGCCCATCGGAACTTTGCTGCAGTCCAAAATTAGCTTTGTTCCTATTCATATTCATCAATTCAGGATTCAATAGAAGAGGGAAGAAAAGTGAAAATGTTAATTAAAATGCATTCTAAAGGGGTGCATTGTGCTGCTTCAATAATGTTGATATTTTATAAATTTGAAAATCTACAGTGAGTCAACAAATGGGAGTGCAACAAAGAGTAAATGCTCTAATACGTTCAAAGCTACAAATCTTTCTTTCCACTCTCCGTTCAACATTCTTTTTGCCCATTTCACTCATGAGAATGGATACGGGTTAGTAAGCAAGGCTGTCAATGCAGAAAAGGAGGTAAAAATCAACATATAAATCAACAATATTGTGCAGTCTTGTGCACCCCTTCAGAGATGGGTTGGTGGCATTGATTTGAGATACCAGGTAGCCCACTGGAGGAATCTGCACAATTTGGCAGGGAATTACTAAAATAAATAAACAAATTAGCACAAGGTTTCACAAGAAAGGTGCCCTTTGATGTTTGCTGCCAATTGCCCAGTAAAACTTTATCAACTTTATCAATTTATGTATAAAGATTTTGAGGAGCTTGGCAGGTGAGAGTTCTCCCTTGGCTGAGATATTTAAAACCATGAGGGATCACAGGTTCACAATAAGGGATCAACCATGTAAGACAAAGAGATGAGGAGGATTTTTAGTCACCAGAGGACGGTTTACCTCAGGAATTCCCAATCCAGAGGACTGTAGGTTTAAAGAAAATCAAGCGTACATGTTTATTTCACGAGGCGGCATTGAGGTAAAAGATTAACAATGATCAAATTGAAAATGAAACAAACCTAGGCAGACTAATTTGATATTCCTGCTTCTTTTTCCTATATATTTTTCTAGCTAGCAAAATTAGCTCAGTATAATTTTGGAGTTAAGCATGTATGTGTCAATTTCTAACCACTTCGTAACTGGGTAATTGAAATGATGTACATTTTATTTTAAATTAGGAATGTACAGAAAATTAGTAGCCCATTCAGTCCCTCAAACTGTCCTGACATTTATTCAGACTGTGGATGATATGTACCTGAACTTTACCTAGCTGCCTTTATTATATACACTTAACTACACTTAAGGAAAATCTCTCTCACTCACAAGGTGGCGCAACGGTGAGTTGCTGCCTTACAGCACCGGAGACCCGGGTTCGATCCTGACAGATGGTGCTGTCTGTATGGAGTTTTACCTTCACCTTGTGACCACGTGGGTTTACTCAGTCGGCAGCAGGGCCTGTTTCCGCGCTGGAAAACTAAACTAAACAATGCACAATCTTTTGTGTCGCAGTTGTTCAAAATTTCCATTGCAAGATGTGTTTCCTGATTTTTCTCGTGCAGAATAACTTTAATTCTACAATCACACTTGTTCCAAATTCCACCACTGAAAGAATTCACTTCATTGTATCGACTTTACAGAATTCCAATGCCTGTGCCAAACATGAGGCCAAGAAAAACTAATCTCATTCTCCTGTACACGATTCATATTCCTCAATTCCCTGCAAATCCAAGAGCCTATCCAAAAACCTCTTAAATACCACGATCATATCTGCTTCCAACACCACCCCTACAAGCGTGTTCCTGGCACCATCCCGCCCTCTGTATTAAAAAAAAACTTGCCTTACACATCTGCGTTAAACTTTACCCTTCTCACCTTAAACTTATGCCCTGTCTCTGACATTTGACTATGTCTTTGACATTTCCACCCTGGGAAAAAAAAGTTTCTGGCTGTCTTTCCTATCTATGGTTCCCATAATTTTAAATAATTCTAACAGGTCTCCCCCCCTCAGCCTCTGACACTCAAGAGAAATCCAAGTCTGGTTTATGCTACTTTAAAATATGTAATGCTTTAAACATCTTGAACATCCTCAGATATTCTAAGTTCAAGGAGACAAAAAAGTGTGCAATTTGTCCTATAATGTAACAGTTCACGCTCCATCAACTGAGGAATTCGTAGCAATTTTCCTGCAAACACATTTTGTGAACTTTTGAGTCCAAACCAAAACATGCCACTCAAATCAGGATCTGATCAAGTTTCTCTATAACTTAGGCATTAGTTCCTCAATCTTGAGTTTCTGACTACTTTAAGTTTGTCGACTTGATTGTTTTTTTTAAGCAGTATTAGTCTATAATGAAGTGTTAACACAGGCATGCAAATTCCACTGTTCACCAGTGCTAATCCCAGGCATTAGGGAAATCGTCTGGTTCACATTTCACAGTCCAAAAGCCTGCAACATGCTCATTCTGCAATGAAATCTTCTTATTCATTAACTAGATATTGGCATCACAAGCAAAATGAGAACTCAAAGGACATGAGCATGCTTTGGAAAAATATAATCACCATTACATGTACCTATCAATAATTCCAGAGTTAGTCATAGATGCCATAGATTTCCATAGCTGCGATGGTGGGATTTGATTTTCATGTTTTTCAGTGATTGCTTTCGGCCGCTGGATTACTATTCTCCAGCTTCATTTTTCTTTTTTGTGAGCTTGCAAGAATAACACTGTTCACCAACGAGAAGATAGATCTATCTCTATAGAGGCTATAGAGCTTCTGTGAGGCTAATCATCCTGAATAAATTACACTTTGAATGCTAATGTGTAGACCAGGAATATAAACTGTACATTGGACTCCATTTAGCTGGACATGAGCACTTGGCAGTCATCAGACCTTGACTGATTCCTGATAGGGGATACATTATAACCTTAACACTCTGTGGGTCAGCACAGTGGCAGAGTTGCTGCCTTACAGCGCTAGAGACCCAGGTTCAATCCTGACCATGGATCTGTACGGTTTGTACGTTCTCGCCGTGATATAGATGTTTTTTCTCCGGGATCTTCGATTTCCTCCCACACTCCAAAATTGTACAGGTTTATAGGTTAATTGGCTTTGGTAAAATTGTAAATTATCTCTGTTGTGTTAAAGGAGGAACTGCAGATGCTGGAGAATCGAGGGTTACACAAAAAGCTGGAGAAACTCAGCGGGTGCAGCAGCATCTAAGGAGCGAAGGAGATAGGCGACGTTTCGGGTCGAGACCCTTCTTCAGTCTGAAGAAGGGTCTCGACCCGAAACGTCGCCTATCTCCTTCGCTCCTTAGATGCTGCTGCACCCGCTGAGTTTCTCCAGCTTTTTGTGTAACCCTGTAAATTATCTCTAGTGTGTCGGATAATGCTAGTGTGTGGGATGATCGCTGGTCGGCGCGGACTCGGTGGCCAAAGGGCCCGTTACCGTGCTGTATTCCTAAACTGAACTAAGCATGACTGTGGTCTTTATTAAGGCAAAAAATGCAAATAATGATTGATCACCGTCATTAATGCCTGGTTAGGTTTTTGCCAGCTTTATTGTTGTTTAATGATGTTCAACCATAATCAGGTGTCTATGTGTGTAACCCAAATATTAGCACTTTAAAGGTAGCAAAATCCAGAGTAGGTCCAGATTTGAATAACAAGTTAATAACTTTCAAATGTCATCATTACCTATTGCATCAGCATGATGTGGCACAATTCCCTCTGTTGGTGTAACTCCCGTTGCTCCCATTGTTTCATCCGCTGTGACTTCTGCAGTTGGACCATCCCCAACACCAGGGCTTACGATTTCAGAATCTTCTGTTCCATTGAGCCAAAGAACAGTCGTGAGTTTGCATTACAAATAGAATAAATGCCGAGCTTTTGAAAATCACTGCAGAACATAATCTAACTACATAAACCGGGAATGATTGATTGCCGAGCTGATAATGGTCCAAAGCGCTCCAGAGACTGGCCAATTACACTCAGCATGATCGACTGGCCTGCTGTTCACTTCTTGAACTTTCAAAGAAACCGACAAGTTTTGATGTTTTTCTATTCAGTTGCACGCATGCCCATAAATGTGTGCAGATTTCAGCAAGATAGTCGCAGGAGGACAAAGAGGTTACACTTTTCCCCAAACCAAAATATGAAAAAATGATTCCCCTCGGTCCACATTTGTACTTATTTTTGTTCCTAGAAGCTCATAAGTTCATAGGTTCATATGTTCTAGAAGAAGAATTAGACCATTCGGCCCATCAAGTCTACTCCACCATTCAATCATGGCTGATCTAACTTCCCCTCTCAACACCATTCTCCTGCCTTCTCTCTATAACCCCCGACACACTTACTAATCAAGAATCAGCTGCACGATGGGAGCAAATCAATTTGTTAACTGGTCATTTGTGAAATGGGTGAATATCCCACACCTCATATCTAAGAGGTATGCTCCACCTCACATAGTCCCATTTGCCCGCATTTGGCCCATACCCCTCTAAACATTTCCTATCCACATACCTGTCCAAGGTAGACACAGAAAGCTGCAGTAAGTCAGCGGGTCAGGAAGCATCTCTGGAGAAAAGGAACAGGCGATGTTTCAAGACCCTTCTTCAGACCAGAAACATCAACTATTTATTTTCAACAGAGATGCTGCCTGGCCCGCTGAGATACTCCAGCATTTTGTGTCTATCTTCGGTGTGAACCACCATCTGCGGTTCCTTCCTACTCACTACCTGTCCAAGGTAGGTCAGAGTGAGAGAGAAAAAGAGAATTAAAGTGACAGGCAACTGGAACGTCTGTGTTACCCTTGCAAACTGACGTGCATTGTAAAGTGGTCGCCAGCTGTTTTCTACTGCACTAAGTCTCTTCTACAGACCACACTAAGTCTCTTCTACAGACCACACTCACGTCATATCAAGGGCCCGATGTGCTTCAACAAAACATCAGGAATCAAAATAGATATCATCAGCGATACCTGGCTTGGCAACCTCCGTGTGATCTGGCGTAACAATTTGCTCTGTTTCCACTGGTTCATCTGCTGTCACTTCCTCTTGTGTCGTCACCTCTTCAGTTGGACCTTCCTTATCATGGTCTGAACTTTCAGCATCATCGACTACAACAAATTTGTTTGAGTAAAATTAGTTTCTGGTATAAATAGTTCAGTTACTACATTTCTGAAAGACACTGAACAATGTAACCTAATGACATAATGTCAGAATAATTATTACAATGCCAGCAGATGTATACATTGTCACAGAAACAAACACTATTGAGTTGGTGGGTAACAACGTGCGCCTCCATATCTTTTCACGATGATCGGCTGATTTCAGTCGCATTGCTGGAGGAAGACAAAGAATCTTTCCATGAAAATATAGAAAAACAAACAACAAACAAACTCTGGGTAGAAGGAATGGGTGACGTCTCGGGTCGAAACCCTTCTTCAGATTGAGTCTGGTTAGTGGGAGCCACAAAGATAAGGAAGTGTAAGAGATCAAAAGAGATCAAGTTCAAGGAAAATGTAGAATAGATTGTTAGCTAGGAGAAGGTGACAACAAAGCAATCATTGATAAAGTCAGACTGGTCGGAGAACTGGGAAGGGGGAGGGATGGAGAAATTGGGAAAGCAAGGGTTACTTGAAGCTAGGGAAGTCAACAAACTGCTGGAAAATCTCAGCGGGTCAGACAGCATCAGTCTGAAGGAGCGTCCTAACCCAAAATGTCGTCTGTCCATTTTGCCGATGTTGCCTGACCTGCTGTGCTCCTCCAACAGTTTATTTTTTGCTGAAGAATCAAGACTCTTGTGCGTACACAACTATAGTCCACTCTTGTGTACCGTTCATCAGGTAGCAGTAAATGAAACAAGTCATGTTGTAGATGAATTATCCCTGTTCCAGGCATTACGTCGAACAATCCATGTTCCATGCGTACACTGGCCCTATCCCCGAACTCTACCTCCGCAGCTGAAGAAGGGTCACGACCCGAAACATCGCCAATTTGTTCTCTTCATAGATGCTGCCTCACCCGCTGAGTTACTCCAGCATTTTGTGTCTACCTTTGATTTACCAGCATCTGCAGTTCTTTCTTAAACATATTGTAGACTTGTTTAATTTTAGTTTAGTTTAGTTTATTTTCACAAGTACCGAGGTACAGTGAAAAGCTTTTTGGTGCTTGTTAACAGTCAGCGGAAAAACTATAGATGATTACAATCAACTCGCCCACATTGTGCAGATACAGGATGAAAGGAATGATGTTTAGTGCAAGATACAGTCCAGAATAGTCTGATTAGTCTGAGGGTCTCCAATGAGGTAGATGGTAGGTCAGGACCGCTCTCTAGTTGGCGATGGTATAGTTCAGTTGCCTTATAACAGCTGGGATGAAATTGTTCCTAAGTCTGGAGGTGGGCATTTTCACAGATGTCATCTATCCCAAGATAGACACAAAAAGCTGGAGTAACTCAGCTGGTCAGACCACATCTCTGAGAAAAGGAATAGGTGACGTTTTGAATCGAGACACTTCTTCAGCCAGAACTTCCCTTCCCCCAAGAAACCATTTCCTGGTCTCATCAAATTCTAACCCTTCTATTTCTCTATATTCCCTGCTTGATGTACCACTGTTTTTCAGGAAATACATAATTTATGGTTGAACACAAGTAAGTGTAGCAGAGCTGAACAACAGATCCCTATAGATGTGGAAACAGCATGAAAGCAAACTGAATACTTGCTTTATGTGCTCGAGTCAGAGAACTTAAACATGAAGGTCATGGTAGAATTGTGTAAAAGATTGGCCCAGTCACTGCTAGAGCACTGCATGCAGTTCTGGTCACCACATTACAGGAAAGATGTGACAGCATTAGACAAGGTTCAGAGGAGAATCACACAGATGCTGTCAGAGTTGGAGAAGCTGAGTTATGAGAACCAGGCTGAGGTTTAAGTTGATTTCATTGGAACAGAATAGGCTGAGAGGCGATTTAACCAGAGTACATAGAATGAGATTTGGAGATGATGATTTGAAAAAGAAATTCCCTTAGTAGAGAATTCAATAACAGGGGGATGCATTTTATTGAGTTGGCAGAATGCTTAAAATGGAATAGAGGGGAAAAAAAAAATATCCAGTTTGGTGTAGTCTGAAACACTGCCTGAAAAGGTGGGAAATGCAGAAAGCCTCACCACATTTAAACACTTACAAAGCTACAGACTACGAGCGAAAAGCTGGATGCATTCATTCATTTTTCATTCAAGCATTTTGTGTCTATCTTTGGCGTAAAGCAACATCTGCAGTTCCTTCCTACTCACTAACTGTCCAAGGTAGGTCAGAGTGAGAGAGAAGAGAATTAAAGTGACATGCAACTGGATCGTCTGTGTTACTCGTGCGAAGTGACGTGTATTGTAAAGTTTAAGGAAGAACTGCAGATGCTGGAAAAATCGAAGGTAGACAAAAATACTGGAGAAACTGAGCGGGTGAGGCAGCATCTATGGAATGAAGGAATTGGTGACGTTTCGGGTCGAGACCCTTCTTCAGACTGATGGGAGGGGGCGGGAAGAAAAAAAAGGAAGAGGCGGAGACAGTGGGCTGTGGAAGAGCTGGGAAAGGGGTGGGGAAGGAGGGAGAAAGCAAGGACTACCTGAAATTGGAGAAGTAAATGTTCATACTGCTGGTTGTAAACTACCCAAGCGAAATATGAGGTACGAATCCACCAATTTGCAGTGGGACTCACTCTGGCCATGGAGGAGGCCAAGGACAGAAACGTCAGATTTGGAATGGGGAGTTAAAGTGCTGAGCCACCGGGAGATCAGGTTGGTTTATGCAAACTGAGCGGAGGTGTTGGGCGAAGTGATCGCCAAGCCTGCGCTTGGTCTCACCGATGTAGAGCAGTTGACACCTAGAACAGCGGATGCAATAGATGAGGTTTGAGGAGGTGCAGGTGAACCTCTGCCCCACCTAGAAAGACTGCTTGGGTCCTTGGATGGAGTCAAGGGAGGAGGTAAAGCGACAAGTGTAGCATATCCTGTGGTTGCAAAGGAAAGTACCAGGGGAGGGGGTTGTTTGGGTAGGAAGGGACAAATTAACCAATGAATTACGGATGGAGCGGTCTCTGCAGAAAGCCAAAAAGAGAGGAGATGGGAAGACGTGGCCAATGGTGGGATCCCTTTGGAGGTTGCGAAAATGTTGGAGGATTATCTGTTGTATGTTACGGCTGGTAGGGTGGAAGGTGAGGACAAGGGGGACTCTGTCCTTGTTACGAGTGGGGAGTGAGAGCGGAGCTATGGGATATAGAGGAGTCCCTGGTGAGAGCCTCATCTACAGTAGAAGAGGGGAACCCCCATTCCCTAAAGAATGAGGACTTCTCCAATGCCCTGGTTTGGAACACCTCATCCTGGATGCGGCGTAGACAGAGGAATTGGGAGTAGGAGATAGAGTCCTATTGTAAAGTAGTCACCAGCTGTTTTCTACTGCACTAAGTCTCTTCTACACACCACACTCACGTCATATCAAGGATCCGATGTACTTCAACAAAACATCAGGAATCAAAATAGATATCATCAGCGATACCTGGCTTGGCAACCTCCGTGTGATCTGGCGTAACAATTTGCTCTGTTTCCACTGGTTCATCTGCTGTCACTTCCTCTTGTGTCGTCACCTCTTCAGTTGGACCTTCCTTATCGTGGTCTGAACTTTCAGCATCATCGACTACAACAAATTAATTTGAGTAAAATTAGTTTCTGGTATAAATAGTTCAGGTACTACATTTCAGAAAGAAACTGAACAATGTAACCTAATGACATAATGTCAAATAATTGATTACAATGCCAGCAGATGTATACATTGTCACAGAAACAAACACTATTGAGTTGGTGGATACCAACGTGCGCCTCCACATCTTTTCACAATGATCGGCTGATTTCAGTCGCATTGCTGGAGGAAGACAAAGAATCTTTCCATGAAAATATAGAAAAACGACCAACAAACGAACTCTGGATAGAAGGAATGGGTGAGGTCTCGGGTCGAGACCCTTCTTCAGACTGAGGCTGGGGAGAGGGAGGGAGTCACAGAGATAAGGAAGTGTAAAAGATCAAAAGAGATGAAGATCAAGGAAAATGTAGAATAGATCATTGATAGCTAGGAGAAGGTGACAACAAAGCAATCATTGATAAAATGTAATTAAGGGGACAGTCAGAGAACTAGGACGGGGGAGGGATGGAGAAAGAGGGAAAGCAAGGGTTACTTGAAGTTAGAGAAGTCAATGAACTGCTGGAAAATCTCAGCAGGTCAGGCAGCATCAGTCTGAAGGAGCGTCCTAACCCAAAACGTCATCAATCCATTTTCCTCCACAAGATGTTGCCCGACCTGCTGAGCTCCTCCATCAGTTTGTTTTTTTGCTGAAGAATCAAGTCCCTTGTGCAGACACAACTATAGTCCACTCTTGTGTACCATTCATCAGGTAGCGGAAAAGGAAACAAGTCATATTATAGATTTGTTTAGTTTTAGTTTAGCTTAGTTTATTTTCACATGTACCAAGGTACAGTGAAAAGCTTTTTGGTGCTTGTTGTCAGTCCGCGGAAAAACTATACACGATTACAATCAAGTCACCCACATTGTGCAGATACAGGATGAAGGGAATAATGTTCAGTGCAAGATACAGTCCAGAATAGTCTGATTAGTCTGAGGGTCGCCAATGAGGTAGATGGTAGGTCAGGACCGCTCTCTAGTTGGCGATGGTATAGTTCAGTTGCCTTATAACAGCTGGGATGAAATTGTTCCTAAGTCTGGAGGTGGGCATCTATCCCAAGATAGACACAAAAAGCTGGAGTAACTCAGCTGGTCAGACCGCATCTCTGGGAAAAGGAATAGGCGACATTTTGTGTCGAGACACTTCTTCAGTCAGAATGTTAAAGAAGGAACTGCAGATGCTGGAGAATCGAGGGTTACACAAAAAGCTGGAGAAACTCAGCGGGTGCAGCAGCATCTAAGGAGCGAAGGAGATAGGCGACGTTTCGGGTCGAGACCCTTCTTCAGGCTGGTCAGGGATCAGGGAAACGAGAGATATAAACAGTGATGTGGAGAGATAAGGAACAATGAGTGAAAGATATGCAAAAAAGTATTGGTGATAAAGGAAGCAGGCCATTGTAAGCTGTTTGTGGTGTGAAAATGAGAAGCTAGTGTGACTGGGGGGGGGGGGGGGGGGGGGGGGGTGTGGAGATGGAGAAGGAATGTCAGGGCCAGAGGTCTGAGGGAGAGGTGGGGGGGAGGCAGTCTGGGTTAACAGAATTGAGAAAATTCAATGTTTAGAACGAAACTTCCCACTACAAAATATTTCCTGGTCTCATCAAATTCTAACCCTTCTATTTCTCTATTTTCCCTGCTTGATGTACCACTGTTTTTCAGGAAATACATAATTTATGGTTGAACACAAGTAAGTGTAGCAGAGCTGAACAACAGATCCCTATAGATGTCAAAGCAGCATGAAAGCAAACTGAATACTTGCTTTATGTGCTTGAGTCAGAGAACTTAAACATGAAGGTCATGGTAGAATTGTGTAAAAGATTGGCCCAGTCACTGCAAGAGCACTGCATGCAGTTCTGGTCACCACATTACAGGAAAAATGTGACAGCATTAGACAAGGTTCAGAGGAGAATCACACAGATGCTGTCAGAGTTGGAGAAGCTGAGTTATGAGAACCTGGCTGAGGTTTAAGTTGATTTCATTGGAACAGAATCGGCTGAGAGGCGATTTAATCAGGGTGCATAGAATGAGATTTGGAGATGATGATTTGAAAAAGAAATTCCCTTAGTAGAGAATTCAATAACAGGGGGATGCATTTTATTGAGTTGGCAGAATGTTTAAAATGGAATAGAGGGAGAAAAAAAATCCAGTTTAGTGTAGTCTGAAACTGCCTGAAAAGGTGGGAGACACAGAAAACCTCACCACATTTAAACACTTACAAAGTTACAGACTACGAGCGAAAAGCTGGATGTATTCATTCATTTTCCATTCATTCAAGCATTTTGTGTTTATCTTTTCTGTAAAGCAGCATTTGCAGTTCCTTCCTACTCACTACCTGTCCAAGGTAGGTCAGAGTAAGAGAGAAAAGGAGAATTAAAGTGATATGCGACAAAGGGATCGTCTGTGTTACCCTTGCAAACTGACATGCATTGTAAAATGGGCACCAGCTGCTTCCCACTGCACTAAGTCTCTTCTACACACCACACTCACGTCATATCAAGGGTCCGATGTGCTTCAAAAAAACATCAGGAATCAAAATAGATATCATCAGCGATACCTGGCTTGTCAACCTCAGTGTGATCTGGCGTAACAATTTGCTCTGTTTCCACTGGTTCATCTGCTGTCACTTCCTCTTGTGTCGTCACCTCTTCAGTTGGACCTTCCTTATCATGGTCTGAGCTTGCAGCATCTTCGACTCCTACAAATTAATTTGAGTAAAATTAGTTTCTGCTATAAATAGTTCAGGTACTACATTTCTGAAAGACACTGAACAATGTAACCTAATGACATAATGTCAAAATAATTGATGGCAATGCCAGCAGATGTATACATTGTCACAGAAACAAACACTATTGAGTTGGTGGATGCCAACATGCCCTTCCATATCTTTTCACGATGATCGGTTGATTTCAGTCGCATTGCTGGAGGAAGACAAACAATCTTTCCATGAAAATATAGAAAAAGAAACAACAAACACACTCTGGATAGAAGGAATGGGTGACGTCTCGGGTCGAGACCCTTCTTCAGATTGAGTCTGGGGAGTCACCACATTTAAACAGTTACAAAACTACAGACTAAGAGCGAAAAGCTGGATCCATTCATTCATTTTGCATAAACAGCAAATATTCTTTTTGGCTTCAGTGGTATAAATTTCTGTCATTCTATTACCATTCTATCAGAATCATCTCAAATTGGGTTTTTTTGGACAGGTAAATGGATAGAAAAGGTTTAGATGGATATCAGCCAAACAAGGGCTGGTGGGACTCATGTGGTTGGGGCATTTTGATTGACATGGACAAGTTGGCCAAAGTGCCTGTTGTCCCGCTGTATGTACGATCAGCAATTTGGTGCAAACTATCAAAGTTCCTACCCGTGGGACAGAAATATATTCTAAAAACAACTAAAATAAGTATGCAGGTTTCAGAAATGGAGGATAGGCTCCAGATTCAGGGAAGGTTTCTTACCAGCTGTTATCAGGCAACTTAAGAATCCTACCCCCAACTGGAAAGCTGTCTGGACCTACCATCTACCTCAGTGGAGACCCTTGGGATATCTTTAATCGGTCTTTACTGGTTTTTATCTTGCACTAAACGTTATTCCCATTATCCTGTATTGGATAATCAAAGTACATCAAAGATGTCTAGACTGTAATTGCAGGGCGGCACAGTGGTGAAGATGTAGAGTTGCTGCCAACTAAGGGTGTTTTCTGTATGGAGTTTGTGCGTTCTCCCCGTGTCCTGCGTGGGATTTCTCCGGGCGCTCCAGTTTCCACCCACACTCCAAAGATGTACAGGTTTGTGGGTTAATTTGCTTGGTATATTTGTAAAAGTTGTCCCTAGTTTGTGTAGGATAATGTTAGTGTGCGGGGATCGCTGGTCAGCATGAACGCAGTGGGCCGAAGGGCCTGGTTCCACTATGTATCTCTAAACTAAACTAATCATGTATAGTCCTTCCGCTGACTTGATAGCACGCAACAAAAAAGCTTTACACTGTACCTCGATACAGGTGGCAATAAAGTAAACTAAAATGAAACTAAACTTGCTGTGTCATTTTATTACAACTTACAGGTCCCTTCAAGGTATTTTCCCAGTTACGATCTCACTTTGACAGAATTAATTAATTCTGCACAGCAAAAAAGTTATGTTATTATCCTCCTAGAAAAGTAGGTAAATATTCATCCAAGTGTTAAGTAAAAATAATACGTTTTAAGTTTGATTCACCTGCAGGTAACTCAGTTGCACTATGGACAGTGGTGGATGTGTCAACTATTCCATTTGCAAGTTCTTCAGAGGGACCTTCTTCTGACACCTCTCCAGTAGGTGCGGGCTGCTCGGAAGGATCTTCCACTGCCTCAGGTTCACCGCTTTGTTCTTGTGTGGCGTGGGTATGATCTTCTTCCTCCTGGGGTTCCTGCGCAGGATTTTCATTTTCTGCCATTTCTCTGCACCAAATAGAAAGGTTAAGTACTTATGACAACTAATCCAAGAAATGAGAGAAGCCTGGTTACTTAAATCTAAGCATTGCCTTTCAGTAAGTTTGTAATCTTTCCAATGGCACAGCATATTTCAAACAGGTTGCAGCAATATTTGCACCAATCCAAAATGGCTCATCGTATATTTCCACTGGAATAAAATTCTGGAAGGTATATGCCAGGATATTAATCTTCTTCCTTACTATACTTTAACAATGATTAATTTGCAAACCACTGCTCTGAAGTAATGAATTGACTTCAGTAAAGCACTTTGGGTTATCCTGAGTTTGAAAAATAAGATACGCAAATGTAAATATTCTAATGTCTTATTTGCTGTTCCCTTCTGAAACTAAAGAGATTGTATTTTTATTTAGTAGAGTCACTTCGATTTAGAGTGCCCTTATGTCAATGGTACAGGAAGCCTTATGGAATATGGAATTATGGGAGCGTCTTGGGCTAGAGGTCAGAGCCGCAAAATTAAAGGACGTTCATTTTAGGAAGGAGATAAGGAGAACTATCTTTAGTCAACGAGTGGTGAAGCTGTGGAATTTTTTGCCACAGAAGTCTGTGGAGGCCAGGTCGGTGGATATTTTTAAGGCAGAGATAGATAGATTTTTGATTTGTACAGGTTATGGGGAGAAGGCAGAAGAATGGGGTTAGGAGGGAGAGATAGATCAGCCATGATTAAATGATGGAGTAGACTTGATGGGCCAAATGTCCTAATTCTACTATCCATTATAAAGATCTGACCAAGAAAACATGCCTACTGCTTGTACAAGGATGTTTTAGTTTTGTTTTTTTGTTTTGTTTTGTTTAGTTTAGAGATACAGTGTGGGAACAGGCCCATCTGCCCACCGAGTCCGCACCGACGAGCGATCCACGCACATTAACACTACCCCGCACACACTAGGGACAATTATACATGTATACATTTATACCAAGCCAATGAACCCACAAACCTGTATATCTTTGGAGTGTGGGAGGAAACCAAAGATCCCGGAGAAAACCCACACAGTCACGGGGAGAACGTACAAATTCCATACAGGCATAGTCGGGATCGAACCTGGGTCTCTGGCACTGCAAGGCAGTAGCTCTACTGCTACACCACCCAAGAGTTGTTCTGAAATGTTTCCTTTAAAATTCACCAACTAACTGCCTCAAAATTGGATACCTCTTAATTTTTCAAAGATGAGGGAAGATACCTCTGAATTCAGGGAAGGACAGTAACTAGAAAGCCCTAAAACTCAAACAATGTCCTTGGATCACATAGAACGAAGGCTGCTCTTATGCTGAGCTTCCTGCCCACCTTCCCATTGATGGGATTTCCATGAGATGAGCAAGTATTGCTCTGAGAAGGACCATTGGTGAAATTAGAAGAGTGGAGCAGAGTATGGTGGGGAGAAGGATACCTTTAATTGTGTTTTAGGGGGAAGATGGGTGTATTAGTGACATCAGGTTGTAGGTCGGGCCTAATGAGGACAGGACAGGTCAGGGGTACTGCTGATACAAATATAGGCAACCAGACTGCAGCATTGAGGCTCCCTGTAAATCTGCCATCTCATGGCAGAATATCCACTTCCATCTGCTGCCCCAGCTACCTCCTCCCCCTCCACCACTTCTTCCCACCCACCTACCTACCTTTCTTCTTCCCCTCCCATCCTCCCCCTTTACCCCCCCCCCCCCCCCCCCCCCCCACTCCTGCCCCTGCCACCCTCTCCCGAACCTCCCCTCCATTCCACTCCCCTTCCTCCTTCACCAACCCCCACCATTCCTTCCTCACCCCACCTCCCCTCTACCCCCTTCCACACCCAACTCCTCCCATCCTTCCCACCTCCCCCCTTACCTCTCATCCTCCTCCCTCTATCTCTCACACCCCTCCTCCCCCGCCGCAGAACCCCGGCGGAACCCACCCAAACCTCGGGACAATAAACAAGCGACGGCACAAGCTTGCGCCTGAGCTGCAGAGGTTTTAATAAGCAGATACTGGGAGCAGTTTTGTGCACCGGCCCCGGGGACGTGACTGCCCTCCTGCACCTACCTGCGGCTCCAGCTCCCGGCCTCGGCTCCGCGGCCTCCTGTCAACAGGCTGTTGTCGGCGACACCATGGCAACCGCCTGCTCCCAGAGCCGAGCATGGTACGTGGTCTGGTACTGAGCATGCGCCATGCCAGCAAGTGTTCGTGGTCTGGTACTGAGCATGCGCTATGCCAGCAGTTGTTTATAGCAACACTGAGCATGCACTGTGCCAGCAGGTGTTCGTGGCCTGGTACTGAGCATGCCCGATGCCAGCAGTTGTTTCTGGCGACACTGAGCATGCACTGTGCCACCAGGTGTTCGTGGTCTGGTACTGAGCATGCGCCATGCCAGTACATGTTCATGGTCTGGTACTGAAAATGCACTATGCTGGTAGGTGTTCATGTTCTGAGTAGGAAGGAACTGCAGATGCTTGTTTACACTGAAGATAGATACAACATACTGAAGCAACTGAGCAGGTCAGGTGGCATCTTTGGAGAGATGGAATTCGGATCGAGACCCTTCTTCAGACTGAGAGTCTGGGGAGAGGGAGTCTACAGATATGGAAGGATGAGATGCGAATACCACAGATCAAAGCAGATGGTGATGAGGAAATGTACAATGGTTCATTGTTAGCTGAGGGGAAGGTTACAAGGAGGCATACAATCTGTAAAATTAATCAGGACAGTCAAACTAGTCAGAGAAATTGGGTGGGGGAGGGATGGAGAGAGAGCGAGTGATAGCAAGGGGGTTGGTCTTAATAAGGTTCTGCATGGTGGGCTGCTCTGAAAGGTTACATCAATGAAATCCAGGGAGAACTGGCTAACTGGATACAGAGCACAAAGTGCCAGAGTAATTCAGCGGGTCAGGTCGCAGCGATGGAGAAAATGGATAGGCCACCGTTTGGGTTAGGACCCTTCTTCAGACTGGATGCAGAATTGGTTTCATGGGAGGAAGCTACAGAAACAAAGCTTTTGGCATGCTGGCCTTCATCACTCTCTACACGTGGGTGATTTACAGAAGTTAATCAACCACAAGTCTTTGGGATGTGGGTGGAGACCAGGGTACCTGGAGGAAACCCACACGGTCACAGGGAGAACGTGCAAACTCCACGGGGACAACACCCTGGGTCTCCTATGCTGTGAGACAGAGCTCTACCAGCTGTGCCAATGTACCTCTGCCAATTGTTAGGAAAATTTCCATTTAGCAGGATTGGGTCTCTTTGCAAAGAGTAACAATAGTAACTGGCAAGGCAACAACTCACAGAAACGATTATCTAGAAAAAAACACCAGGGAACCCTTCCTAAGCCAACGAGATCCAATATGTTTGAGGGGGTAAGGGGAAATTAGTCAGAATGAAGGGAAAACGCTTGTTCATAATAAAAGGTTACTAGTGATAAAAATATAGCATCTAAAATTCAAAATGTTTCAGGGAACCATTTTAATGACATTTGTACAACATAGAATTAACAAGATTTCGGAAAGTTTGCACAACCAGAACTTTACATAAAGCTTAAATAGGCCATTTCCATTGGTTGTGAGGGGCTTCGTCTATTAAAGGCTCCCATGGTTTCCACTTGGCCATTTTCTTGGCAAGTGAAAGTTCATTCTCAGCCTGTAACCAAACATAAAAATAAATAAACAAGTGCATTTACAAACATAAAAGTAATCAACACCGATCCATATTAAAAAAGACTGTCAGCCACTGCTTTCTTTAAGGATATCAAGAACCCTAGATGCTGCCTCTTGAAGTAATTTATATTCACACTTTAGCTGCAATAGCAGGTCTATGGTCACTTTGAACAGAAGGTGATAGAAAGAAGCCATCCACCCCGACAGCCTCAGGTGCACCTGTAGTCACGGTCACTGTAGCAGATGTCAGATCTGCCTACTCGTGTGTGAATCCATAGAGTGACTGGGCCGATGGGGCCCCTTGGCCACATCCTCAGGATCTGCATGGCATAGACATCTTTAACCTCCTCGACTGCATTCTGAGTTTCCCACCTGCCTCAAGACCAACACTAAAAAACCAGTGCCCAAGAAAAGCAAGGGAGCGTGCCTTAATGACTACCGTCAAGTGGCTATGTCATTGGAGAGGGTCCAGAGGAGGTTTATGAGAATGATCCCGGGAATGATTGGATTAACGTATGATGAGCGTTTGACGGCACTGTACCTGTACTCGAAGGATGTTTAGAAAGATATGGGGGCGGGGACTTTGAAACTTACCAAATAGTGAAAGGGTAGGTTAGAGTGGATGTGGAGAGGATGTTTCCACTGGTGGGTGTATCTAGGACCAGAGGCCATAGCCTCAGAATAAAAGGATGTACCTTTAGAAAAGAGGATGAGGATTTCCACAGGAATTTGTGAAATTCATTGCCACAGAAGGCTGTGGAGTCCGTCAATAGATATTTTTAAGGCGGAGGTTGACAGATTCTCGATTAGTACGGGTATCAGGGGAGAAGACAGGAGAATGGGATTGAGAGGGAAAAATAAATCAGCCATGATTGAATGGCGGACTAGGCGATGGGCCAAATGACCTAATTTTTTTCCTGTATAAGGTATGAATTTAGGAATACAGCCTCGTGGATGAGCAACAATAAGGAATTTATGCTCAAAATCAGGTTATGTCTTGAATTGCATACAAATTAGATAAGCTGTCAGTGTGGCCAAATGTGCATTCATGCAACTAAAACACGAGACAATGATCTACAAACAGAAATAAGACAAATCACTGCACAAGCCATACAACACACGACACAGATCGACTAAATTACAGCTTCTAAAACACAAGGGAACCTGCAATAAATATATTCAGTGCTTTCTCCTGTGAGCGTTATATAGCAGAGACATACCTGCGTAATAATTTCTTCTACCTGGCCACAGTTGATTTTCTCTTCTACTTTTTGAACATCATGCTCCTGCAATGTAAACCACATGAGGTGACTTGAAATGGCTGTTTGAGTGCAAGGCCTTCCCCTCATCAATCACCCCCTGCTTTCCACCATCACAGCCATGGAGAGTCAAAGTAGAAGTATCTGCCACAATTGCAAGATATAGTAGAGAAAATCAGAGTAGTTCAATAATCCTTATAATATAAAATGCAAAGAAATGTGCATTTTCAGTAGTCACCACGTTATTATTTAACGTTTAGAGATAAACAGCATAGAAAGAAATAATTTGCCGCACCGGGTCTACTTCAACCAATGATCACCTGTTCACGCTAGTTTTTTGTTATCCCACTTTATCATCCTGTCGAGGAAAATGACTTAGACGAAAATTAAAGGAAAATCGGAGACCGAGTCGCTTCAAGAGACTTTATTGCATTGAGAGATGGCGGCAGTTGACTGCTCACCAGTTCTCTGTCTTTGCAGCAGAATTAGCCGACAGTTATACAGTGCAGTAAACAACTTTTTTTTGTTAGATACAACTACACAAAAATATACTTCGTCCTTGGCTATGTGTTTTCCTGTTATTACTATCCACTAGATGGGTATTAGTTATTAGTCATAATATTCTTCTTGTTTATGTTAATCTTATTCAACAACAAATGGTTAATACAAGTCAAACATAATACAAGGGCATCTTGAGATTATTCTATGTTATCTTTCAAGCAGACCGCACCACTGCCTCCACCCTGAGCCAGTCATCTGCCCCCATTTTCTGCAGTGTTTCTGCACATCTAGCAGTAGGAGGTTTACCCAGCTTTGATCACCATAGTTACCAACATTACATGGCTAACTATTGTGATTCAGCATTCAGTAACTTCCCACTGAGAAACAGGCTTCCTTATCTACGTCCTAATTTGTTGTGCTTTATTCACCAACGCTACGCATTTCCAGACAAGAGAAAACAATTCTACAAGTGATAATGCGTCTGAAATTTGTTTTGCCAAATTCCCATGATATTCTTCTGCACTTGATCAACAAGAGATGTCAATTCCCACATCCGCACACCCTTTCGTCACCTTATTTAATTCTGATCAGAATTAAGTAAATTAAGATTTTTATTATTTCTTCTACACATCCACTCCCTACACAATTTACAGACGGCAATTAACCTACAAAGCCCTCAAGTCTTTAGGATGTGGGAAGAAACAGGAGCGCCCAGTGGAAACCTATGCAGTCACAGGGGGAACATGCTAACTCCACACAGGATCGAATCTGGGCATCTGTGGCGCTGAGACAGTAGCTCTACGAGCTGTGCCACCGTGCCGCCCAAATTTCAGTGAGAATTCAAGAGGAAGCCAAGAGAAGATTTTTGTTTGCCACTTTGGTGGCAAAAACAGGAAAGTAGACTATTATCTGAATGGTGGCAGATTAGGAAAAGGGGAGATGCAGCGAGACCTGGGTGTCATGGTACACCAGTCATTGAAAGTAGGCATGCAGGTGCAGCAGGCAGTGAAGAAAGCAAATGGTATGTTAGAATTCATAGCAAAATTTTTTCAGCATAGGAGCAGGGTGGCTCTACTGCAGTTGTACAGGGTCTTGGTAAGACCACACCTGGAGTATTGTGTACAGTTTTGGTCTCCAAATCTGAGGAAAGACATTCTTGCCATAGAGGGACTACAGAGAAGGTTCACCAGACTGATTCCTGGGATGTCAGGACTTTCAAATGAAGAAGGACTGGATAGACTTGGTTGTACTCGCTAGAATTTAGAAGATTGAGGTGGGATCTTATAGAGATGTACAAAATTCTTAAGAGATTGGACAGGCTATATGCAGGAAGATTGTTCCCGGTGTTGGGGAAGTCCAGGACAAGGGGTTACAGTTTAAGGATAAGTGGGGAAATCATTTAGGACCGAGATGAGAAAAACATTTTTTACACAGAGCGTGGTGATTCTCTGGAATTCTCTGCCACAGAAGGTAGTTGAGGTCAGTTCATTGGCTATATTTAAGAGGGAGTTATATGTGGCCCTTGTGGCTAAAGGGATCAGGGGGTATGGAGAGAAGGCAGGTACAGGATACTGAGTTGGATGATCAGTCATGATCATGTTGAATGGTGGTGCAGGCTCGAAGGGCCGAATGGCCTACTCCTGCACCTATTTTCTATGTTTCTATGTTAATAGTTACACAATACGAAAATGCAATATATAAATATTTTTGCATATGGATTTTAGAGAGGTGCAGAGATCAATGCTAATAAAGGTGATTATAGCACATTTTATCAAAACATTGAAAAGATGGCTTATTATAGCAAAAAAACACAAAAAGCTGGAAATTCAAACAAAAACAGAAAATACTAGATGCACGCAGCAAATCAGTCGACAACTGAATTTTAGGTCACGGATCCTTCAAAAGAATTGGAAAAGTGCCCTTGTAAGATGCAGAGATGGGGAGAGGTGCAGAAAACAGAGGGGATATCTATGTTAAGGTGCAGTTAATGTCAAGTTAACAATTACTTTAAAATATTGCAGAGAAGATGAAGATGAAAAAACAGACACATCTGTAGAGGGGCAGCAAAAACAAAAAATTATCTGAAGTTCTTAAGGTGAATATCAAGTCTCCAGTGTCCAGACTGAAGATGAAAGGCTGCATTTCAAGCTTACATTGGACAGTGCTGGAGCATTGACAGCAAAGACAGATTTCAGATTGGGAGATGGGCAGAAAATTCAAGTGAGAAGCAACTAAAAGCTCAGGATTACGTTTGTGAACTAAACAAAGGTGTTTTGCTCGGGGTCACTGCTGCAGACCAAATGGAGGTGTACAGACTGTTTTGAACAACATCCATTACCTTTTTTAAAAAAAATCTAGCACACTAAGTGACCATTTTCACTTAACCTTAAGTATGTCTTTCAAAAGGATGCGGGGAAATGTTAGCCAACTTACAAATTTGATCAAATTAAACCTTTCATTTATGATCTGTTCAGTGTACATCCGATATGCTGCATCTGGAGGGATGGCTTCAAGTGCAGTAAGGACTCTGGTATACAAAATTCTTAGTTTCTGAAAAGGAAAAACAATTTGAAGCATAAACGTGTGGTTTATTTCACCTATTTTATTCTGTCCATGCTTCGTATTATTGGTATTTCAAAATGCCAATTCCTGCAAGTTTCATCAGATAATTAATGCAAAAATCTGTAAAAATAAGCACGATTCATTCAATGCCCTTCAATTTTTTTCCTGCAAAGAAACATTCTTCTATCTGTTGCCTCTCAATGGCTGCACCAGTTTGAAATAAGGAAGAATAAAACCTGGGATGCTGCAATTAAAGCTGTAAAGGGAATCCATTCCGAAAAATCATTTTAGATATCAATGTAAAAGTTAGTTTAACAATTAAATTTTAAGTCAGGAAATATTTATTTTGACAAAAAGTTATGAACTTCCAAAATAAATGACAAGCGTGGACCCACTGGAAAAGGAAGTCGACTTTTTTAGAACAAATCTCCAGTTTTCCAGAAAGGATGAGACAATTGAAACAGGCTGCTTATTTGGCTTTTACACTGGAAGAGAGTGGAGTTTAGTCTCCAACTCAGGTTTGTCTTGCTTTTGTTTTCCCCCCAGGGCAGTGAAGAATTCCACTTGTAACTTGTATTTTATTAACTGACAATGTATTATGCAGTTCCATTGCATACATATTTTTAAAGTGTCAACCTCTTTCTTCATAAGTTGACCTCTGCTTTGGAAGATTCTAAGATCAAGCTAGTCCAACGACAAAAACCTGAAGTGCCCTCCATAATTTTTTGGGACAAAGACCGATCATTTATTTATTTGCCCCTATACTCCACAATTTGAGATTTGTAGTGGAAAAAAGTACACATTGTTGTTAAAGTACACATTATCAGATTTTAATAAAGGCCATTTTAATACTTTTTTTTAATTGATATCTTTATTTCAAACGATTAAAAAAAGAAAAGAAAAGATGAAATTGAATAAATAAAAAGAAAATTATATATATACATAAATACATACGCACATATATATATACACACATACATATACACACATACACAACATATATGTACATACATAAATTAAAAAATCAAAAGCCAATTTCAGCATAATACACGTTAGACTTGTTCGAAAAGGGATAGGAAGAAGCCTATGCTTGTCAAGTCCTACCCCCAATCTTCATCATTAACAAATGCAAAATTCAATAAAATAAACTAAACAGACAATTCAAATAAAACTACTCCAATCAAGCTATTCATTAAAAAAATAAATAAATAAATAAAAGAACAAAAGAACAAGCACCATTAACATCTGTGAGATTTTGGTTTCACCACGTAGAAATTACAGCAGTGTTTATACATAGTCCCCTCCATTTCAGGGCAGGTACCTTGGGCTGGTACTCCTTTACAATTTCTCTCAGGCTAAACATTTACCTAAAGCCCCAGGTAGTTGCTTAAAACAAAATCCATTATGTCACTTAAGTAGAGGGAGTTTTCTTTGGTGTCCACTAAAATGATAATCTGATTGTGAATATACTGATGCTTGTGAACATTTACAGCATGCAGAATTTGTTGCCATATTGCTGCATTACAAGCAGGATCACACTTCAAGTACTTAATAAGCTTATGGTAATTTGGAATGCCCGAGGGGACACAAAGTACTGGAGTAACTCAGTGGACCAGGCAGCATCTCTGAAGAAAAAGGATGGACGACACTTCAGGTGGGGATCCTTCTCTGGACCCGACCTGAAACGTCACCCATCCTTCTTCTCCAGAGATGCTGCCTGACCCATTGAGTTGCTCCAGCACTTTGTGTCTATCTTCAGTTAATACCAGCATGCGTAGTTCCTTTCTACACCTAAACTCAAGTTTACCTTTCAAGTGCTCTGAGAGCCACCTTGAATTACTCAGCCAGCACATTTCTTTAGAAAGGTTATAAACACATTGTCATTCGTTTCCTTCGCTCTCCAGAGAATTCTCAGCGTATACACAGTTTGCTTACAAAGACCATTTGGTCTTGTTTTTTTTACACTCCAGTAGTTAATGGTGCAAAGAGTAGGGCTGTACAGCATTCCATGTCTTATTTTCCAAAATTATGAATCAGAATTTTTCTAAATGAAAGCACAATGGTCAAATCCATTCAATAATCAAATACATATTGGAGGACGATATAAAATCCCATTATGTGAGAATCACATACTACTTTTTACACTAACTTTAGGGAACCATTCAAATGATCATAAATTTTAACAGGAGTGTTACTTTTCTTCAGTAAAATAAAACTCTCAAATTCTGCATCTATACTTAGCAACTTTTGATTTCAACATCGATTTTCCCCAAAAGTCCATAGAAAATATGCATAGGTCAAGGAACAGGTGTTTGATTTCAAAAGAGAAATATGAATTCACTACAAATGTGCGACACACAGTGGCACAGCTGCTGCCTCACAGCACCAGAGACTGTTCCTAATCTGAGGAAAGACATTCTTGCCATAGAGGGAGTACAGAGAAAGTTCACCAGACTGATTCCTGGGATGGCAGGACTTCCATATGAAGAAAGACTGGATAGACTTGGCTTGTACTCGCTGGAATTTAGAAGATTGAGGGGGGATCTTATAGAGACTTACAAAATTCTTAAAGGGTTGGACAGGCCAGATGCAGGAAGATTGTTCCCGATATTGGGGAAGTCCAGAACAAGGGGTCACAGTTTAAGGATAAGGGGGACGTCTATTAGGACAGAGATGAGAAAATCATTTTTCACACAGAGAGTGGTGAATCTGTGGAATTCTCTGCCACAGAAGGTAGTTGAGGCCAGTTCATTGGCTATATTTAAGAGGGAGTTAGATGTGGCCCTTGTGGCTAAAGGGATCAGGGGGTCTGGAGAGAAGGCAGGTACAAGATACTGAGTTGGATGATCAGCCATGATCATATTGAATGGCGGTGCAGGCTCGAAGGGCCGAATGGCCTACTCCTGCACCTATTTTCTATGTTTCTATGAGACCAGTTCGATCCTGACCTCAGGTGCTGTCTGTGTGATGTTTGCACATACTCCTTGTGACCGTGTGTGTTTCCCCTAGGTGCTCTGGTTTCCTCCCACGTCCCAAAGACTGCCCCTAGTATGTAGGTAGTGGATGTAAAAGTGGGATAACACAGAACTAGCATGAACAGCAGATTGATGGTCAGTGGGCTGAAGGACCCATTTCCATACTGTATTTCTAAACTAAAACTAAATTCCATTGGATTATTCTGACCAGTCAAATGATAGTTTTCAAAATAAACAACTGCCCTTCTTGTCACTCTCTCTTCAAAAGAAAGTTATTGCCTGAATTTCAGCAATATTTCCAGCACACCATTTTACAAAGAAATTAAATAATGAGCTCGCTTTTCAGTTGAACAAATTAGTCACAGAATTCAAAATAAAAGTTTAACAAGACTGTACCTCAAGGGGATTCTGGGCCACAGCAAGACCCACCAATCCAGTGGTCTGCAGGAAAGAAAGTGGATTAGTACAGGTTACACTGGTTTTATTTTTAATGTAGCACCCATTTCATTCCCGCTTTACACTTTTTCTCTCTCATTCTTCCCCCCCCCCCCACACCTTGTTTTCCCCTCTACTTTTCATAACGCTCTCTATATCTCCAGTGGTCTTATTCTCCCTTTACTCAAGCCCACCTATTTCCAATTTTATCTTACCACAATATATTTCTCTTTCAGACCCACCCGCCCTTCTCTATCCAATAGACTGCAGATTGATACAATTCTTTGATCCCTGTATGACCTCGCTATCTCCCCTAAATATTCGTCTCTCTCTGTGTGACATCTGTCTCTTTCATGTCTCCTCCATTCACTGTGCATGTTTCCCCTCCCACTTGACGTTTCGTCCTCCAATTACCGGTGTTTCCGTCTTCCCCAATTAAACCTCTCCCCATCCTCCACCCCAACCCTTCCCTTGCCGATCCCCACCACCTTCTGTTCTCCTCCACTCGATCCTCACTCCCCTTCCCTCCCCATTACCTTCCCCTCATTTCATCTTCTCAACCCCCCCCCCACCTCTTACTATTTCTCCTCCACATCTCTTTCCCCTCCCATCTCCCCATCTTTTCCTCTCCTCCCCACCCTTCTCCTTCCCTCCCCATCTTCTCCCCCCCCTTCCCACCTACTCCTTCCCCACCTCCCCCTTCTTTCCCTCCCCCCACCTTCTCCTCCCTCCCCACCCACCCACCACCTTCCCTTCCCCGCCGCCCCCTCTCTCTATCTGCCCCTCCACAGCCCCAAACCCACATTACCTCCCGCAGCCGACAACTCCCCTCTTCTACCTGTTTTTTTTCTTGTCTGAGAAGGGTCTGCAGATGCTGGTTTACACCGAAGACAGACACAAAATGCTGGAGCAGCTCAGCGGGTCAGGCAGCATCTCCGGAGGGAAGGAATGGGGACTCGACCCTAAACATCCCCCTAGTCCCTGCTCCCCAGAGACGCTGCCTGTCCCAGCATTTTGTGTCCATCTTCGGTATTCATTTTCTTCCCTCACCTCCCTTCTTCCCCCCACGCCCTGTAGGTTTTACCCCCCCCCCCCGTGTCTCCTCGGCCTGACCTCCACTCACTTTCTTCAGGACGCCGGCCATGGCGGCAGCTGCGCTGGGCTCAGCCGGTCCTCCAGTGCCGCTGCATCGAGCGCCGAGCCGGTCCTCCAGGGCCGCTGCATCGAGCGCCGAGCCGGTCCTCCCGCTCCCAGACTCCAGCCCGGGCAGCCGAGCGCTGAGCCGGCGATGCGGGAGGACCGCGGGATAATGGCGGCGGCTGGTGTGTGGGAGAGGAGGGAGGGATGGAAGGGGACTGGGAGGGAAGGGGGATTGGTTTCTTGGTCCTCCAAAATATTCCAAATGGAATTTAAACTGAAGGTGGTGGAGGGAGGACTGAAGCCAGAAATTGTTTTTTGGGAAGAAAGAGCTACCTTAAATTTAGTTGCATCTGGTTGGGTAACTATGGTAGGGTGGAGACTATCCCATGCTTTAATTGTGTGGGGGAAGAACGAATTGTACACATCTGTCTTGGTAGCTGGAATCACAAATTGGATGGAATGCCCTCGTCTGCTCCTAATTGGTTTGGGTTTGGTGTAGGTTTTGTAATCTATGTCGAGCTGGCCATTTAACATTTTGTAAAAACAGGTCAAACGGTGAGAGAGAGGGTATAGCTACCACTGGTTCTTGAGGAATGCTGCCCCGGTCCCCCTGTCTTTTCCCTGTGGGAGTGGTGGGTCTCTGGAACTCTCTGCCACAGTGGGTAGTTGAGGCCAGTTCATTGGCTATATTTAAGAGGGATTTAGATGCGGCCCTTGTGGTTAAGGGGATCAGAGGGTATGGAGAGAAGGCAGGTACGGGATGCTGAGTTGGATGATCAGCCATGATCATATTGAATGGCGGTGCAGGCTCGAAGGGCCGAATGGCCTACACCTGGTCCTATTTTCTATGTTTCTATGGGATGATTGTAGAGCTGACGGCCATTCGGCCCCATCGCTCGGTGCTAGCCCCCCTCCCGCAATCTCGCTTGTCTTTAGCTACTTCATTGTCATGAAATGCTAACTCTTGTTTCTCTCTTAGATGCTGCCTGCAAGCTCTTTTCCTGGATGCAGGCATTTTTTTTGTTTTTATTGTAGTTGGAATTTTTCTTCGCTTTTCAACTTCTGTCCAATTTCTTTGAAACTTCTTTGCTCCAACGAGAACCGTCTCAGCTTCTTCTGTCACTCCTTACAGCTGAAAGCTCTCGCCTTTGGAAACATCGCAGTAAATCTTTTGAATCTTCTTGCTTCGTGCCTTGAATCTTCACATCTTTTTCAAAATGTGTGACAAGAATTGACTATAATTCTTCAGCTGTGCCCTTGTCCATGCTTTGTACAGGTTTAACTCAACTTTTAACTGCTTTTTTGACGCATTAACATTTTCTAACAACCGGATCAACATTTTAGGAAAATTGTGCTTGTGTGTGTATTAACTGGGGCTGGGGAGAGAGGGGAACAAACAATATGATTAGAAAAAGGCTAAATGATCCATTTACCCCTTCCACCATTCAATAAAATCATGATTGATCAGATACTGTAACACCCTAATGTTAACTCGTGTACTTAACCTTTTAAGTTATGTTAACAGGAAATTCTAAGCACAATTGTAATTTGTGAGAATTGCTTTAAAATATCTGAAACCTTCTGAAACGAACCACGTCTGCCTGCGCATTCTGAATGATATTAAATAAAGGCAATATTTATGCAGCACCTTTCACAACCTCAAGGCACTCCATAGTCTTTGGTTCTTTTGAATCGAATGGGCCAGCACGGTGACACAGCAGTTGAGTTGCTGCCTTACAGTAACCCGGCTTGGTGTAAATCTAAATTGTATGTAGGGTAGTGTGCGGGCGTCCGTGGTCGGTATTAGAAATTTTTTATAATATAGTTTAGAGATACAATACAGAAACAGGCCCTTCGGTCCACCGAGTCCGTGCTGACCAGCGATCAGCCCACACACTAGCACTATCCTATACACTAGGGACAATCTACAATTTTACCAAAGCCAATTAACTAACAAACCTGTACGTCTTTGGAGTGTGGGAGGAAACTGAAGATTTCGGAAAAACCCAGGCAGAACGTACAAACTGTACAGAGTACCTGTAGTCAGGATCGAACCTGGATCTCTGGTGCTGTAAGGCAGCAACTCTACCGCTGTGCTACCATGCTGGTTCGAATTTGGCATAAAAACTGGAGCCATATCACATTTGAATTCCTTTAAGGTTTGTCATAGCATGTGTATATTTCTGACAAGATAATAATGAGGTAAATTTTCCGAATTAATGTCCATATTCTGCACGCTTTTCAAGTTCCACAAGTTTATTGAAATCTATATTCATGAGGGGGATTTGTGTTGCCAATTGTTTATGTCAGGAAATTATTTACAATACTTGATTTCTGTGAGGTTTTTTAATCTGTTGATTATCAGTTAGTCTTAAAATAATTAATTCCAACTTTAATTAAACTCCCCACCCAAGTAAACTAATTTATGGCTCAACTAACTTACGCCCAAATGATGGTTTTGCACTCCCCCCCCCCCCCCCCCCCCCCCCGGATTTCAGTAACCCGCTATCTGTTCCAAATGGATTTATTTGAAAATAAAAAATCCTTTTAGAAACATAGAACCATTTAAAGATATTACATTAAATATTTGTTAGAGTCTCCTTTATATTTAAATTGCTGCCAAATGGATTCTATGATTTTATTTTTGGAAGGCCTCTATAACTTCAATATTACTTTTAATTTCCTATGAATCACTTTTGTTTCTTTTGTTTTATCTTGGCCAGTCTAAATTCAACCAATATTCACTTATTTTTTTCACTTTGTGCTGTCAGCCTCATAATTAGTAGCAATGTTTCCTAGTTTTCACTTCTGAAGTGCGACACTATGTGGCATGTCCTTTTAAAATCTCACAATCCTTTCAATTTCAATCATATCCAATATTAAATAAATAAACCTTCTCCAAGCCATTGTACCAAAGGACCAAATTGTTTCTAAGTTTCGATTCAAAATAAAATCTGACTTTAAAAGCTGCATGATGGCCATTAACCATTTGCACCTGATGTTTTGTACATAATTTATAAGACATTTGGGCAGGTACATGGAGAGGAAAGGTCCAGAGGGATATGGGTGGTGGGTGATGCAGATGTGTAACTATTCATTTGATGGAAAAGAAGAAGGGAGGTGAAACAAGGAACGGCGGATGCTGGTTTACAAAATATAACACCAAGTGCTGGAGTAACTCATCGGCTCAGACAGCATCTCTGGAGAACATGGACAGGTGATGTTTCAGATCGGGAAACTTCTTCAAACTCAGAAGTTCTTGATCTGAAATGTCACCTATCCATGTTCTCCAGAGATGCTGCCTGACCCACTGAGTTACTTCAGTGCTTTGTGTATTTTGTTAGCTGAACAAATGGGTTTTAAGCCTAGCATAGATAAAGTCTATTGCACATTGTGAATGGATTGGGAAATTAATTAAAACTCCAATGCTCAATTACATAATAGGCCTCATTCAAGTCTTTTCGGACCGTTTGATTAACTTGTTGACCATCTTTCAAATGTCTTCCTCTGTTGATACTTCATATCAGGTTGTTTTCATGTTTTTTTTTCCAATGGCATGCTTTGTTATTGTAAAAGTAGATGTCAAATAGAATTTTTTATAAAGACAAATGTAGATTTAAATTGAAAAGAAATATGGTGTGAAACTGGGCATGTTTATGAAAAATAGGCAGACTTGTTTGAACTAAGTGATCTTTTGTTAAAATCTGTTGTTCTAAATTGCCATTTTCAATACCAAAGTTGTTGGTTTCATTATAAGCTTGCTATTCATTGGTATGAAACTGCTATCCTATGGTTATCCGACCTGATAATTAACTATTCCTCTCATTTTATCCTAACTCTTGTTCAGTTTTAGTGCAGATTATTGTATCCAGATAATGGATGTGAACACTAACTTGGATAATGACCAACTGACTCAGTATGCAATCCAGCAGAGTTCAGAAGCTAGTGATCAGTCAACTCGCTGTAATGAAAGGTGATTTTTATGTGGTATTAAATCTAAATTTTGAGCAAAAAAAAAGACTCTCAAATTGCACACATTCATATAAAAAAAGGGTTGAGGAGTAAAGGGAAACCTTTCAAATTGGAGAAAGTCAGGCACCAGTGTTTCACGAAAATAGCACAAGAAAGCTTGCGGACTATACAGTTTGGCAAATTAACCTTAACACAGGATGAATGTACAAGTATTATCTGCATCTTAGAAATAAGAAATCAACTTAAAAGGAAAATCAGAGATATATAGAGAAAATAGTGAATCAGTAATTTAATGCAGCACCTCAAATCAAACCACAAATTTGTTTCTGGAAGCATAGTATTAAAATTAATGGAGATCTATTAAATATGCACAGGACCATGGACAGCCGGCACTTGGAGTGTTGTGCACATTTCCCGTCTCTAAGGTATAACAAGGACATGGATAGACAATGGAATATGAAAAATAAACCAATTCCACAAGTTGTGGGAATTTAGCTGTAGTGAAAGGTCGCGGTCAACTGAGCCTTCGGGTTTTGCGGGCGTGTTCCCAGTTCCGTGACCGCAGCACCTCGATATGGTCCCTCTGCCAGTTCATTCCATATACCCACCTACCCTGTCAGTGTTTATACTCAATGTCTCTGCCTATTGCATTCACCTCATTTTTTTCAGCCTTCCAATAATCCTTCAGTCACGTTTTCCACTTGATTGCTCATAGAGTTTCCTAAGGAAACCATAAAAAATATCTGCCTCAACCACTACCTGAGGCAGTAAGTTCCACACTCTCAATATTTCCTGAAAAAAAAACATTTGCCATCTTTCCTTATTGAATTTATTTGTAAATATCTTTAACCAGTAACCCCAATACCTTGGTTGGTGTGAACAAAGTGAGCCAATGGGCCTGTTTCCATGTTGTAGAATTCTGCAGAATATATGACCCAAACAGCTAATTTCTACACTGCTTACCCCATGCATTAATTTTTGATGATGCTGAATAAGAATTTTGTCAATGTTATGTTTCTTTTTTATAGCATCTTACCACTCAGCCAAGAAAACAGACAGATCGTGAAAGCAATCAGGCAAGGTCTGCAGACCGACCTTTGAATTATGTATTTTACGATGCTGTAGCTCTCAGTTAATGTATCATTTTGTCTCTTTTTATCCTAGGAGAAATCTGCGAACTCCAGCAGTTGATTAAACATAAATTTGCCTTGGATGAAGCGGATGAGAAGGGGTGGTTTCCACTGCATGAAGCTGCAGCTCAACCCAATCAACAAGTGCTTGAGATTGTCCTAGACTGTGAGTAGAGAGTCAAGAGTCAGGAGAGTAAAGGGCCTGTCCCACTTGGACGACCTAATCCACGAGTTTAGAAGACCCTAGATGAGTTGAAAAAAATGTCACGGTCGTGTTGATTCGCCGAAGTAAAAGACCTCCTACGACTATGTCTACCACCTCCTATGACTATGTCTACAACCTCCTATGACCCCCCCTCGACCTCAGTCTTCCACACCTAAGACCAACTACAACTAGCTACAAGTGGGAAATGATCACATGATAAAATGATGTCATGTTTGCATTTTTTTTTCTCCAGACAGTTACCGACCTACGACTACCTACGCCTACCATCACGACCTACCTAGGACCTACCTACGAGTAAAAAGTATCCATTTTTTCCATGCCGACCTTTTTTTTACTCGTGGACATTTGTTATCAGGCTAAAAAAAACTGCCGCGACCTACTTGAGTCCACGAGTACGCGGAGACCACTCATGAGCATGAGGAAGAGTTACGAAGACTTCCTACGACTTTGTGGCGACCATGCTGCGAGTATGAGTCAAGGGCAAACTCAGCAGAGGTCGCCAATTAGGTCGTGAAAGTGGAACAGGGGCTCCCAGAGTGTTTTATTGTCATACTGTATGTGGCAGAATGGGACAATAAAATTCTTACTTGCAACAAGTTTTCTTGGAAACTCAGTGCTCAATAGTCAACATAATAAACAAAATAAGTTCAATCAATAAAAAGGGCATAGTGCTAAAATAAAACAGAGCCCAAAGTCCCTAGTGCAATCCAGGCGGTTGGTAGTTTGAGTTTCGTTGGAGTTTGTAGTGTTCAAGAGCCAGGGGGTTGTTGGGAAGAAGCTGGTGCTGAACCTGTACATTACAGCTTTCAGAGTTCTGGCAGGAGTGAAATGAGAGCGTGGCCAGGGAGGTGCGAGTCCTTGATGATGTTGGTTGCCTTTTCGAGGCAACGCCTCCCATAGATTCCTTCGATGGTGGGGAGGTCAGTACCCATGATGGACCGGGTTGTGTTCATCAAGTGCTGGAGCAATACAGCAGATCAGCTGCTTGGAGGACATGGTTAGGTGAAGTTTTGAGTCTGAACCATTCTTTAGATTCATCATTTAGGGCCGGAACCCTTCATCAGACTGCCATTCCAAGTCAGGACCCTTTGTTAGACTCAAAGCACAGTTTGAATGTCCTCCTTAAAGCACTGAACTTGAGCCCATGGTTGAAAATCACCCTTCAGTCCTTCATCTAATTGTCCGTTATTAGTCTGAGAACCTCAAATGCGAATAATAGCAGGATATCACAGTTTAGAAGCCATCTAATTCTGCCCTGCATTGAACGCCAACCCATTTGCACTTCAAGCAGAGAGTTCTGGATAGCGGCAAAATGAAATATCCCATCGGGTTTCCCAGCAGAAGTTGAACTTTCTTAGCTGCCCAGTTTGAGTTAAAGACACTCAGCACAAACCACAGAGTGAATTTGTGACTTCCCTGCTCAATGAAGCTGAGGGATAATATTTAATCTCTGGGGGAGAGTAATATTTTGACTGAAATGCAACATTCCCCTAAGCAGTCCGGATAAAATTTTACGGCTGCGAAGTGGATATTTTGGTGACCATTGTGGTGGCACGGTGGCACAGCGGTAAAGTTGCTTCCTCACAGTGCCAGAGACCAGGGTCCGATCCTGACTACGGGTGCTGTCTGTACGTTCACCCCATGACCTGCGTGCGTTTTCTCCGAGATCTTCGGTTTCCTCCCACATTCCAAAGACGTACAGGTTTGTAGGTTAATTGGTTTGGTAAAATTGTAAATTGTCCCTAGGGTGTGTAAGATAGTGCTAATGTGCGGGGATCGCTGGTCGGTCCGGACTCGGTGGGCCGAAGGGCCTGTTTCCACACTGCATCTCTAAACTAAACAAAACAAAACTAAATTAAATTATCTCACTATAATGTATTTTCAGCTACTCTGACTGTCTTGGCCAAACCATGAAGGTGCTGCTTGTTCAGAGAATCATTATTTTCTGAAACATTAGTTCCCAATTTCAAGTTGAGGATTCTATGTTCATTTTAATTGTGGGGGTGGGGGGTGAAATGAAGTTACAATCAGTTTTTTTTTTAAATGTTCGGTATATAAATGGTTCCTTCTATTTTCTATATTGTTAATTTTAGCTTCATACAAAACAATCTGGCAACAAAAGACTGAAGATGGGGAATCTCCGCTTACTCTGGCTGCTGGCGCCGGGATATTGGGAAATGTGCAGGCTCTTTTGGAGAAGCGAATTTGTCCCAATCTCACTAACAACAAGGGAGAAACACCACTGCTGATCGGTGAGTAGCTTTAGAGTTTAGTTTAGAGATACAGCGCGGAAGCAGGTCCTTCAGTCCACCGAGTCCGCGCCGACCAGCGGTCGTCCTGTACCCTAGCACTACCCTATACACTAGGGAGAGTTTACAATTTTTACTAAAGCCAATTAACCTACAAACCTGGACATTTATGAATTGTGGGAGGAAACCAGAGCACCCAGGGAATACCCACACGGTCCGGGGGAAAACTCCGTACAGACAGCACCCGTAGTCTGGATTGAACTCGGGTCTCTGGCGCTGTAAGGGAAGAACTCTACCGCTGCGTCACCATGCCACCCTAATTTTATTTCTTTGAATGTTTCTCTCTTGGCACCTTCATTGGAAGTGGATCCTACTTGCAAGTTGGAAGTAGTCTCTATTAAGATTTGCGATCATAATAAATTCTTAACACGAGAAATAAATTCTGATGTCAATTTGTTGTATGAATAAAATGTAGTCAATAATCCCAATTATGCATCATTGCTGCAATTAGGACAGCTTGCACCTTAAGACATGTAATAACACTCGCATTAGAGGATTTAAACTAAGCGTTATCATAGAATTATCAAAAGAAGCAATGCCAGTCTGTCCCCTTCCAAACCCTCTCCCCCTCTCCTCGTGTTTAATTGATATGCGCAGGCACCTGGGGGAATTGCCGTGAGGGGGGAGGAGAACAAAGGAGGACCTGACATGGGATACTTTGTAACTTCGTCTATGCCCTTTATGTGATGACTCTTTGCATGCCTTGGGTATGCAAAACAAATAATTTCACTGTGACTTGTCACATGTGACAATAAAGTATTAATTAATTCACCTCGTGCTTTACGCAGGGTTTACTTGCTTGAAAAACAGAGAGTCATTTTTTAAAAGGCGTAAATTAAACATATACACGACAACACTGTCAACGGTATTTTTGAGGGTGTGATTCTGAAAATCCCAGTGTGTAAATCAAGCTTTGGTATAGAAGAAACAAGCGCCTTCTTTTAAAAATGCAAAAAAATCAAACACACTGTAAAATGTGAGGTGCCTGTATTCTAAAATGATACCTTTAGCAATTGCTCTGCTCGTAATTTGTTCCATCTGCTGCGCCTGTTGTGGTGCCATGGGATTTATTTACAGCCTGTAGTCGTTGCATAAAGATCCTGTTCAAAAGATGAACAGTGTTGACTTCCTGCACTTATCCATGTCACGGAGTGATGTTGACCAATGTAGAAAACAAAATGGCAACAGCAAAATAGAATTACAGAACAATAACAATCTAGTAGAGACCCCAAAGTTGATTACTATTGATTATTGTCGATTGTCTATAACCCATCACATTTGTAATAAAATGCAGTTCAAAGTTTATGGAATGCACAGTGGCGCTGCAGTAGAGTTGCTGCCTTACGGCGCCAGAGACCCGGGTTTGACCCTGACTGTGGGTGCTGTCTGTACGGAGTTTGTACGTTCTCCCCTTGACCGCGTGGGATTTTTTCAGGTTTCCTCACACATTCCAAAGACATGTAAGTTTGTAGGTTGTTAAAGAAGGAACTGCAGATGCTGGAGAATCGAGGTTTACACAAAAGCTGGAGAAACTCAGCGGGTGCAGCAGCATCTAAGGAGCGAAGGAGATAGACAACGTTTCGGGTCGAGACCCTTCTTCAGGCTTTGTAGGTTAATTGGTTTCCGTAAATTGTGTTTACCTATTGGGTAGGATAGAACTAGTTTACGGATAATCGGATGGTCGGTGCGGCCTTGGTGGCCCAAAGGGCCTGTTTCCGCGCTGTATCTCAAAACTAAACTAATCTAAACTAAATTAAAATATTGGCTGACTATCAGCCCTGTTTGATCCATGGCAAATCCTGTTCTGCGGATTCCAATCTTGTACCTCGGGCTATAGGAAAAAAATTGCAGTGCAAATTTGCAAGTGCTGCACCTGCCAGTGACATTTTGCATTGGATTTCATTATTATTTTAATATTGCTTTTAAAAAACATTTACATTGACAGGCAGCATTAATGATGCAACCCAATGACACACACTATTGCTTGCATGTTTGTGTGCTAGTCTTTGGGGAAAATGTCAGCTTGGAAGCTTGTTGGTTTACATTGTTCTTGAGGCATTTGTGGGTAAAGTGTTTCTGATGCCACGGAGGTGAATAGAAATGTGTCAGGGGAATGAATTAAAATGGAGGATTGAAGTGGTATCAAATATTATAAATGCAAAGCTCAATTACCTACAGTACTAGTGCAAAGTTTGACTGCAAAGGAATCTACATTTTTCTGCTATTTACAATCCACTGTCCTTGAAAGCTTCCTTTCTTCTTAACGTAGGATCCCTGGCACCGGAGGATACAAGGCCTACGTCACAGAGGCCAATTGGTAGTTATGTTTGGTCTTGAACCTGGGCCTCACTTCACAAAATTAAACAAGCAACATAAGGCATTATCATCTTTCATCCCTCCAATGTTTCAGTGATTCAATGAAACTTTATTGTCACATATACCTAGGTACAGTGAAATTCTTATTTTTTTAGCATACAATCTGGTAGAATCAGACAGTAGACTTCACCTAGGCAGTACACAAGGAGTCGCCACTTTCCTGACAGAGTTTCAAAAGTTCTTAGTACAGTCTTTTCTTCTCGCAGCGCCGAACCAGGCCTGCCACCACACGTGGCCGCATGGGCCCCTCGTTTTTCCCAACGGCCCCCCCCCCCCCCCTTCTGGTCTAACTTTGTTCTTAGCGCCTCCCCCCGCCGGATCCCCCTTTGTTCTCGGCAGTTCTCCCCCCTCCCCCCCGAAGTCGGATCCCTCTTTGTTCTCTACAGCCCCCACCCCCCCAGTCGGGTCCCTCTATGTTCTCAGCATCCCCCCTCCCCCAGTCAGGTCCCACTTAGTTCTCTGCAGTCTACCCCCCATCCCCCAAATGGGGACCCTCTTTGTTTTCTGCAGCCCCGTTCCCCCCTAGTCGGGTCCCTCGTTGGTCTCGGTTACCCTCCCGCTGAGTTGATCTCGGCCCGCCAGGTCGTTCGGCTCCGAGGTTCATCCCGGGAGCGGATTCATTTATTATAGCTAGTTGTCGAGGACCTGTGCATTCCACTGAAAATATGTATTATAGCTTAAAATTATAATGTCATCATTTATTGGAACTGACTTTTTTTCGAGTGGACAGGGAATTTTATAAAACATTCTTTCAGAATGAAGCTCCCAACTAAAGGAGTGGGCACCTGAGTAAAAAAAAAGCTAATTTTATTCATCTATTCCAATCTCTGTCTGATTTAATATGTAAGAAGGAACTGCAGATGCTGGCTTAAACCAAAGATAGACACAAAAAGCTGGAGAAACTCAGCGGGACAGTCAGCATCTCTGGAGGAATGGGTGACATTCTTCAGCAGGGTCTCGACCCGAAATGTCACCCATTCCTTCTCTCCAGAGATGCTGTTTTGTCCCGCTGAGTTACTCCAGCTTTTTGTGTCGTATCTTCTCTCTGATTTAAATTCTTAACGCCATGCCCTCTCACTTGTTCATAACAGATTTCAAAGCTTTATATTCTCAATGGAATCACATTAACCAGTGGTAGTTTACTCATGGTGAAGTCATAAACTAGACATTAGAGGGCGCCTGGTACTGAATATTTCTGTGCATCAGTCCAAGGTTTTTGTTTCCATTCACCATGATCCCTCTAAACAGAAGCTCCCATTGCTAAGTCATGTGAGGAATTGGCCTTTCGTTTTCCTTGTTTACATTACAGCTTTTGCTGACATTTTTCGCTACGCTTTATGCATTCAGATGATGTAGATAACCTAATTCCACAATCCCCAAACGATAACAATCAAGAGCCTGATTCTAAAGATAGACGCAAAATGCCGGAGTAACTCAACAGATCAGGCAGCATCTCTGGAGAAAAAGATTCCTGAGACTGTGGCAAGCTTTGCATACCGAGGATATGAGATACCAAAACATGTCGCACGCCAGCTGGAATTTGAGGGGTGGTTCTTTGGCTGTATTCAAACTGAACCTCAGGGAGCATTTAATATAATATCATTTAACATTTTAAACTCCTTGTTAAAGGTGAACGAGGCACAATGAAATAAATACTTATTTAACAAAAGCACCAGACGAGAGCAATCCTGATGGTCATTGACAGGCACCTTTAAAATGAGTAAGCTCGTGACTCATGTGCTTAGCAAGCATATATGTAGATTTATTCGAGAGGTTGCACATTGTAAAGAATAGCAACCTGAGCTTGTTTGAGCACCACACATTCTTGAGCTTCAGATCATTGTCATTATCATTCAGGTGTAATGCTGCTGTCTCTGATATCATCACTCCCCTTGACATGGCAGCACAGTGCTGCAGCGGGTAGACCTGCTGCCTCACAGCGCCAGAGACCCAGGAACGATACTGACCTCCAATGCTGTCTGTGTGGAGTTTGCATGTTCTTCCTGTAACCACCTTGGTTCCCGCCTGGTACCTCGGTTTCCTCCTCCGTCCCAAAAAGGTTAATTGGTCTCTGTAAATAATTGCCCCGAGCGTGTAGGGAATGGGTGAGAAAGTGTGATATTTGTATAATTAGAAACACAAAGTACACACTATAACACCAGGATAAGCGCTCAACCAAGAAAACCAAACCCAATGGCAAAGTAGTATCTAAACTATCTATACACACTTAGACAAAAATGCTGGAGAAACTCAGCCGGTGAGGCAGCATCTAGGGAGCGAAGGAATAGGTTACGTTTCGGGTTGAGACCCTTCTTCATTTTTCCAGCATCTGCAGTTCTTACTTATACACATTTAGAAATAGGAATAGAAATAGGAATACGTTATTGTCACATGTGACTAGGCACCATGAGATTCTTTGCTTTCATACACAATGTATATAAATAGCAGCCACCTATGGCGGGTCCCCATTGTCCTTTGTTGAGCCGAAGGGCCTGTTTCCGTGCTTTCTGACTACATGACACTAAAAAGGTGCCTTTCTATGTCATATTCTCGTGCCCCTTTCCTACAAGCTGTGAGGAAGAATGCCTACGAGATGGTATCGGTGTTGCTCCAACATGGAGCACTTATTAACCGGCCCTGTGTGCGGCGATGGACAGCAATGCATGAAGCTGCCAAGCAAGGACGTGACGATATGGTGGCATTACTGCTGAGGAACAATGGGGACATCAATCAGAAGGATGGGTATGGAGTAACGCCTGTGGCCACGGCAGCCGCATTTGGTCACTGCAGTGTGCTGGAGCATCTCATTCACAAAGGTACCGTCAAAACGCATCTTTCCCAGTCAAGGGACAAAACATGAGCATGGGAAATGAGAATTGGGTTGTCTTCTTAAAATTTGTTCCGCCGTTTAAAATCATGGCAGATCTCCCAGCTCAACCCTTCTTTCCAGTTTGAAGAATGTCACCTATTCATATTCACTAGGTTAGATACAAAATGCTGGAGCAGCATCTCTGGAGAGAAGGAATGGGTAATGTTTCGGGTTGAGACCTTTCTTCAGTCTGACGTCAAGTCCCGCTGAGTTGCTCCAGCATTTTGTGTCAACCTTCGATTTAAGCCAGCATCTGCAGTTCTTTCCTACACATGTTCACTCGGGATGTTACCACACCCGTTAAGTATTTTTGTGCCTTCTCATCTCAACTCTGCTTTCTTGTTTGATATCTGTTTCCCTTAATTAACACCCTCCCCCTTTCCTGAATTTCTTTCGTCAGAGGGTGGTGAATCTGTGGAATTCATTGTCACAGACGGCTGTGGAGGCCAAGTCAATCGTTATTTTGAAGGTGGAAATTGATAGGTTCGTGATTAGTACGGGTGTCAGGGGTTATGGGGAGAAGGCAGGAGAATGGGGTTGAGAGGAAAAGATAGATCAGCCATGATTGAATGGCGGAATCGACTGAATGGGCCAAATGGCCTAGTTCTACTCCTGCAACTTATGAGCGTGTGAATCTCTCAGCAAGGGCATGCGGAGGATGTGTGCCGTTTATCTGGCCCATCTTATCCCAGCATGCGATCAATGCCTTGCCCACAGGAGGCGACATTCACGCACAAGCGGACGATGGTGCCTCGGTCCTCCTTGAAGCTGCCGAAGGTGGGAATCCGGATTGTATAACGGTGCTGCTGGAATATGGAGCCAAACCCAATGAACCGGACAATGCAGGTCACCTTCCCATTCACCGGGCAGCACAAGAGGGACATTATCTGTGAGTAATATCGCAATGCATTTATCAGGGCCAGTTTATCTTGTTTTAGCTCTTGCATGCAAGTATGCAAGCTGATGGGGATCATTAGGTGTGCCGCTAACCAATTTGTCCGTTCACGCACCTTTGCTGTGTACCTTTAAAAATACTTGGAGCTGCTGTCCCAGATCCAACTTGCTTGTATTTGTGAGAGTGAATCATCTAGCAGAAGGCGGCTCTGCTGGATATAATCCTATGACAGTGGGTGCTGTCAACTGACGTCAACCAACGATCCCAGAGAGTAGGACGTGCACAGAATAACATCTCTAATCCTCAACTAATCATTAGCATCAATATCATACACCCAACTATATCTATATCTGCATCGCATGTTCTGTTAAAGATCGTGGCCTACCTACAGCAAAGCAGTGGAAAACTGTCAACACTCCTTCCAGAAAATCCTTCAAAATCACTGGAAGGTCAAGTAAACAAATGTTACATCGTCTACCAGGCCAACATGGCCAGGATTGAGGTCCCAGTTCCGCACAGTCAGCTGGAACTGTGAACTGCAGAACAATGTAGTTGCCAGAAATCCAAAATCAAATTCCAGAATGCTGGGAGGACGTAGCAGGTCAGGCAGCATATGTGCGGAGAGAAAACACGAGTTAATGTAGACACGGAGAACTGGGATGATCCTTACGAGGATGAGCCCAGGGATGATTGGGTTAACATACGGTGAGCATTTGACAGCACTGGGCCTGTACTCACTGGAGTTTAGAAGGATGAGGGGACTCTTCATTGAAACTTACCAAATAGTGCAAGGCCTGGATTGGGTGGATGGGGAGAGGATGTTTCCACTAGTGGAGAGGCTAGGACTAGGGGCCATAGCCTCAGAATAAAAGGATGTTCCATTAGAAAGGAGATGACAAGGAATTTCTTTCATCAGAGGGCGGTGAATCTCTAGATTCTTGACTAGTATGGGTGTCAGGGGTTAAGGGGAGAAGGGGGTTGAGAGGCAAAGATAGATTCAGCCATGATTGCATGGCAGAGTAGACTTGATGGGCCGAGTGGCCTAATTCTTCTCCTATACCATGAACTGCAGATACTTGAGTTCCAAAAAAAGACACAAAATGCGGAATAACTCAGCAGGTCTGGCAGCATCTTTGGAGGACATGGATAGGTGACATTTTGGGTCAGGGCCCTTCTTCAGATTAATTGCAGTGGGGGCGGGGGAGGAGAAAGCTGGAAGAGAAGGGGATGGGGTGGGGGTTGGATGGCAGATGGATGGATAAAGGCCAGAGAAGAAAAGCCAAACAAATGTGAGATAAGGATCGAAAAGGCAGGAAATGTGTAGCCAGAGAAAGGAATATCAGTGGTGTGGAACAGGGGAATGGGAAAAATGGGTGCTCATCCAAGTGGGTCATGGGGGTGAGAGGGGGAAAAGGGGGAGGTGGTGAAAAGGGAAGGGCATTTGTAGGTTAATTCACTAAAATTGGAGAATTCAATGTTCATGCTGTTTGGCTGTAAGCTACCCAAGTAGAACACGTTAAAGTAACAAATTGATGACCCTTCATCAGAATGACCCGTTCTAACATGAACAGGAGAGGGTGGTGATATGAATTCTGTGCCTATCCCCGAGGGTGGTAAGAACACAGCAGAAGCTGTTCCTACACGATCTTGTTTGAGCAGTAGTTGGGACATGTTGGCCGGTGTGGGCAAGTTGGGCCGAAGGGCCTGTTTCCACGCTGTATGACTCTATGACTCAGTGTAAATGCTCAAAGACTGAGTTTAGAGTGGGAGTGGAATAGAGAATTAAAGTGACAACCAACAACAACTCAAGATCAACACAAACTGCTGGAGTAACTCAGCTGGTCAGTCTGCATCTCTGGAGAATAAGGGTGCGTGACGTTTCGAATCGGGACTCTTCTTCCCGACTGACATTCTGGAGACAGTCAGCCCGAAGAAGGGTCCCCACCCAAAACACCATCTATCCCTATTCTCCAGAGATGCTGCCTGACCTGCTGAGTTACTCCAGCACTTTGTGTCTATCTTTGATATAAACCAGCATCTGCAGTTCCTTGTTTCTACATTTTGGAAAACTCAAAATCATCTTTGACTACCAAATGGAAGTGCTCGCAAAGTGTTTATGCAACCTGCTATTGAGTTTTTTCAATGCTGGTGATCATTGTAACACTCGGAAGGAATCTTTTTTTTAAAACTCCCATCTGCATATTGCAATGAGAAGAAAATAGGGTAAAAAAACTCAACCCTTTCATCTGAATTAGGCAGAATTAGGTTATTAAGGACTTCAAGAGGATTCAGATGCCCCAATTTGAATATACGCACTCCTCCTTTCTGTTTTTTTAATCATAAACTTCATATTAAAGTATGTTATTCGTGGATTTTGTACCTCTTGAAAGAGGTTTTATTTATTTATTTGTAGACTACCACCCTCACTAACGATGGCATTGGAATAGCATGGACTTTTTGTGAAATGCATGTTACTGGTGTACAACATGTTTGTGCTCAAAGATTGATAATCCCACCATTTAGATGGATCTTGGCAACATGTTCAACACTAACAAAGGGCCCCTTCCTGTACTGCGCTGTTCTATGTTCTATAGCTATCACAGTGATCAGGAAATTCTATTGCTTAAGGAACAGATAGTTGAGTTTAGTTTAGTTTAGAGCTACGGCATTGAATCACGCCCTTCGGCACACCAAGTCCGCACCCATACAAGATCACCCATACATTAGTTCCATCCTACACTTTAGGGACAATTTTACAGAAGGCAATTAAGCTACAAAACTACATGTACAGTATTAGGAATGTGGGAGGAAGCTAGAGCATCCAAAGAAAACTCACACGGTCACAGGGAGAACGTGCAAACTCCATACAGACAGCACCCGCATCCAGATTAGAACCCGGGACTCTGACGCTATAAGGCAGCAACTCTACCACTGCGCCACTGTGCCACCTTACTTTATAAATCCTTTCTACTCTATCTCTGTTACATCTATAACCACGTTTGATGCTATATTATTATTTGCAGGGCCTTGAAGCTTCTTATTCCAGTCACTCGTAAGTGTGCTATTAAGAAAAGTGGGATCAATCCAATCCATTTGGCTGCTGATAATGGCAGTACGCAGTGCCTGGAATTGCTGATAGAAAGTGGATTTGACGTCAACGCAGTCATAAACGAAGAGATAGCCGCCACCTACGACGACAAGCGCAGAACGGCCCTGTTTATTGCCGTGTCCAATAACGATGTTGCCTGCACTGAGCTCCTGCTGAGAGGAAGCGCACAGCAGAACCAAGATCCACTGTCCTGCCTGCTGGTAGCGGTGAGGGCGGGGAATCATGAACTTGTGCGCTTGCTTCTACGTTATGGTGCCAACGTTAACAGCTACTTCATGCTAATCAACGACACCCAGTTTCCCACTGCCATCCAGTACGCAGTACACGACGAGATGATGCTGAGACTCCTGCTCAACAATGGCTACGACGTCCCAATGTGCTTTGACTGCATCCACACCGACAGCCTTGGAAGGTTTCATCTCCATCCTGTTATTGAATCAAAGTCCTACATCACCTCAGTAAGTGACCTACTTCTACCCACAGTCACTTCCACCCACATTCCGCTTTTGCAGTGAATCGAATCTGCAGAGAAATCATCATTGGATTTCATAGTAGTTGTTTTTCAATTTATACATTTATTCACTCATGCTATGTGGGTTCCACAGGTAAAGCCAACAATTTTTACCCACCCCTGAAAACTAACTCAATGGTACCTGAGGCCAACACAAAATCAAAGGCAATCAGTGTAGGAAGAAACTGCCTACAAAAAGCAAAGGAATAGGTGACGTTTCGGTTCGGGACCCTTCTTCAGACCCAAACATTACCTTTTCCTTTTCTCCAGAAATGCTGCCTGACCCACTGAATTACTCCAGCTTTTTGTGTCTTTCTTCAAAGTCAATGACAGTGTCTTGAGTCATGTATTGGGCAAACATGGTGAGGATAGGAATTCTCCATCCCAAAAGGACATTAGTGACCAGGGTGGGATTTTGTTCTGACAATCTGGTAATTTTATGGTCATTTCTTCCAATCCTGATTGGTACTGCAGCTGAGCTGAGAAGCTGAGAACTATATTCTGCGCATTGTATCCTTCCCTCCACTCTTCCGATTGAACTTGAGTTTGGCTTGATTGTATTTGTGTATATATTTTCTGCTTTGATCGGACAGCACACAAAACAAAGTTTTCCAATGTAACATTGATACTCATGACAATAATACACCAAAGGCAAAAGTATATGTAAGATGGAACTGCAGATGCTGGTTAAACTGAAGATGGACACAAAAAGATGGAGTTACTCAGCGGGACAGGCAGCATCTCTGGAGAAAAGGAATGGGTGACGTTTCGGGTCGAGACCCTTCTTCAGATTCCAGATTTAGACACAAAGTGCTGGAGTAACTCAGCGGGTCAGGCAGCATCTCCGGAGTAAAACGTTTTGGGGATGTTTTGGGTCGAGTCTCTTCTTCAGACTGCTGCAGCCAGGACACACTTGCGATCCTGGGGCTTTATGCAAGTTTAAGTGGGGCAGCTTTAACTGGCATCCGCCGATTTTTGTCATGATCAAGGTGATGAGATGATGTGTGGTTAATGCTGGCTCCAGCAGCTGTCTCACAAATGAGTTAGAATGTACTAACTCCACTGTAAGCAGTAGCTTAGGTTAACTGTGCATTGTCATCCCCTCAACTATTTACAGTGGCTCTTTGATTTAACCCCTCTTATCATTGTCCTCGCCATATTTTGTCCTCTCTCTGTCAATTCCGTCCCATATCCACTTTCTCAGATTATACAGCATTAGTTTAGTTCAGCATTAGTTTCAGTTTAGTTTAGTTTATTGTCCCGTGCACCAAGGTACGGTGAAAAGCGTTATTGTTGCGTGCTGTCCAGTCAGTGAAAAGATTATACACAATGTATATAGGGGGAGTCCAGAACCAGGGGTCACATTTTAAGAATAAGGGGGATGACCATTTAGGCTTGAGATGAGGAAAAACGTTTTCACCAAAGAGTTGTGAATCTATGGAATTCTCTGCCACAGAAGGCAGTGGAAGCCAATTCACTGGACGTTTTCAAGAGAAATGGGGTTTCTCTTGGCTAAAAGGGCTAAAAGAATCACGGGATATGGGGAAAAAGCAGGAACGGGGTACAGATTTTAGATGATTAGCCATGATCATATTGAATGGCGGTGCTGGCTCGAAGGGTTGAATGGCCTACTCCTGCACCTATTTTCTATGTTTCTATTCAAGCCATTCATAGTGTAGAGATCCAGGATAAAGGGAATAACATTTAGCCCAAGATAAAGTCCATCTTTGGATTCGATGGGCCAATTGTCCTAATTCTGCCACAATGTCTAATGGACTAAAATCTGACTGGGCCCAGTCCCATTGCTTGCCGTCGACTGAAATTTAATCTCACAACCATGCGCCTCTTCCTCTCCCATTCTTCATCTTTAAAACTTCTCTATAACCAAGAGAGAAAACGTATCTTTGCACCCATCCTTACGCCTCAGCCTCTGGGATAAGGGATGACAAACTCAGAGAGGCGCTCTTGAAGTTGATTAATCTTTGATATTATTTGCAGTTCTGCGAGTTCATCACCGTGCAGTGGATGAGTCACTTGGTCGGAAGGGTTGTGCGAGTGCTGATAGACTACGTGGATTACGTTTCCTTCTGCGTGAAATTAAAACCCGTGTTGGAGAAGCAAAGGGAATGGCCTGAGATCTGCCACATCATGGGTAAACCCCCTTTCATTACCATCCCTTACTCACTAACTGAAACACAACGATGAAGTAACATCAGACTGAAAAGGATAGAGATAGGTCTAGAATATAACTCTGGTCCGGCATGGTGGCGCAGCAGTAGAGTTGCTGCCTTACAGCTCTTATAGCGCCAGAGACCCGGGTTCGAATCTGGCTACAGGTGCTGTCTTTACGGAGTTTGTACGTTCTCTCCGTGACCTCGTGGGTTTTGAGAATTTCGGTTTCCTCCCACACTCCAAAGAAGTACAGGTTTGTAGGTTGATTGGCTTGGTGTAATTGAAAATTGTCCCAAGTGTGTGTAGGATGGTGTTAGTGGACGGGGATCGCTGGTCAATGCGGACTCGGTGGGCCGAAGGGCCCGTTTCCGCGCTGTATCTCTAAACTAAACTAAATAAAAACAGGGATGTAATGCTGAGGCCTTATAAGACACTGGTCAGACCACATTTGTAGTAGTTTTAGGCCCCATATCTGGGGATGGAGGTACTGGCGTTGGAGAGGGTCCAGAGGAAGTTTACGAGAATGATCCCAGGAATGATTGGGTTAACATATGATGAGCGTTTGACGGCGCTGGAGTTTCGAAAGATGAGGGCGTCCTCATTGATGAAATTTGATGAAAGCACCGTTTTGTAAGATTCACTGAGGAACAATGGCACAACTGGTAGAGCTGCTGCCTCACAACGCCAGACACCCGGGTTCGACTCCGACCTCGGGAGCTGTCTATGTGGAGTTTGCACATTCTCTCTATGACTGTGGACTTGTGACAGATACTCCTGTTTCCTCCCACACCGTAAAAATGTGTGGGTTTGTAGGTTAATTTGCCTCGGCAACATTGCCCGTAGTCAGGAGGAAGTGGATGTGAAAGTGGGATAACATGGAACTAGTGTGTATGGGTGATCGATGGTCAGCGTGGACTCGGTGGGCGAAATGATCTGTTTACATGCTGTATCAGTGAATCAATCAATCAATTCTGGCAATTTTGTTCCTCCCCACTCATGTCTATCAATTTAAAAATAGAACATTTTTCTCCCCCATTCCCAGATACAATATCTCCAAAATCCACACCATCGTTATGATGTGTATTTCTTCTCTTATTTCCGATTTCAACAAGACTGTTTAACGCAGAGAAACCAGGGCAAATTTCCATTCCATTGCACAAGAATGTTTCACCAGATGGAGAAAGGGTGACCTGTCTGTAAAACTAGGACTCGTTGAAAGATTGGAGTTACTACCCATCTCGCTGTTTATGTTTATTAAACTGCAGAATTCCAGATCAAAGCTGCTTTACGAATCACCATTATCATTGACATTGTTTTTGTAGTTCATTCTGAATATTTATTTTTAAATAGTAAGCCCCTCATAATGTAATTTGAGAATTGAGCTCAGCTAATCGCTGTGACGGTGCTGTGAATGCACACAGGCAACTGGAACAAAGCTCAGGCTTATAACCGTTTTGTCTGCTGTTATTTCAGGTTGCTCTCACATTATTAGGATTATTAACTCTTCTGCGGCCCATTTGCAGTAAGGGGTATAGAACTAGGCGACAAATTCAGACTGAAGTTGTAAAATTTAGTTCAGACTCGAGTTGTAAAAATTAAATGCAAGAGATTAGGGCAGAGAAGGAGAGAAGCAACCCCTTTCCTGCACGGAGTGTGAGGCTGGGGAATGCATTTACCAGAGTCACTGACCGAAGTAGAGACCATCGCAACATTTGAGAATGTTCAATAATGACAGTGGCGCAGCTGTTAGAGCTGCTGCTTCACAGCACCAGAGACCCGGGTTCGATCCTGACTTCGGGTGCTGTCTGTGTGGAGTTTGCGCGGTCTTCCTGCGACCGCGTCTCTGCTCAGCAAGTCTGGTGGACTCACCAAGTCTGGCAGAGTTATACAGTGGTGCAGTAATGGAGTTGCTGCCAGGGATTTACGTGCAGTAGCAAGATTGTGATTACTTGAGTCTAGTTTCAAAATACAACTTGGAAACAGGTTCTTTAGCCCACAGACTCCATGCTGTCCATCGATCACCTGTTCACACTGGTTCTATGCTGTTCCACTTGTACATCCACTCCCAACACACTAGGGGCAATTTACAGAGGGCCAATTAATCTACAAACCCGCACTATGGCTCAGTGGTAGAACTGATGCCTGACAGCGCTAGAGACCCGGGTTTGATCCTGACTACCAGTGCTGTCTGTATGGAGTTTGCATATTCTCCCTGTAACTGCGTGGGTTTTCTCCAGGTGCTCCATTTTCCTCCCACACTCCAAAGACATGCACGTTTGTAAGTTAATTGGCTTCTGTTAATTGTAAACTGTCCCTAGTGCATAGGATAGTACTAGTGTACGGGGTGATCGCTGGCCGGTGCGGACTCAGTGGGCCAAAGGGTCTGTTTCAATGCTGTATCTCTAAACATAGAAACATAGAAACATAGAAAATAGGTGCAGGAGTAGGCCATTCGGCCCTTCGAGCCTGCACCGCCATTCAATGTGATCATGGCTGATCATCCAACTCAGTATCCCGTACCTGCCTTCTCTCCATACCCCCTGATCCCTTTAGCCACAAGTGCCACATCTAACGCCCTCTTAAATATAGCCAATGAACTGGCCTCAACTACCTTCTGTGGCAGAGAATTCCAGAGACTCACCACTCTCTGTGTAAAGAATGTTTTCCTCATTTCGGTCCTAAAGGAATTCCCCCTTATCCTTAGACTGTGACCCCTTGTTCTGGACTCCCCCAACATCGGGAACAACCTTCCAGCATCTAGCTTGTCCGACCCCTTAAGAATTTTGTAAGTTTCTATAAGATCCCCCCTCAATCTTCTAAATTCCAGCGAGTACAAGCCGAGTCTATCCAATCTTTCCTCATATGAAAGTCCTGACATCCCAGGAATCAGTCTGGTGAATCTTCTCTGTACCCCCTCTATGGCAAGGATGTCTTTCCTCAGATTTGGAGACCAAAACTGTACGCAATACTCCAGGTGTGGCCTCACCAAAACCCTGTACAACTGCAGTAGAACCTCCCTGCTCCTATACTCAAATCCTTTCGCTATGAATGCTAAAGTCTAAAGGATTTAATTAATAGCCTAAGCTTTGACTAACAAGTTCAACATATTGCGGGAGCTGATCGCAAAAACAAAGCTGTAACCATTGCTCAGTGTTTAAAGGATTTCTAAATTATGACTGTGTCATTTGGTGCCTTTTTGTCTGCTCCAAGAGACAAGAACCACATACCTGCTCATCGATTTGCATTCATAAATATGTAAAGAACAATATGCTAATATAATGCTGCGCTAATGCAAACCCGCCCTGTCGGATTCTGGTCTGCGGTATCGGTATCTCAGTGGTATCTTTTTCCAGCATTTAAAAGTCGCACCGTAGCAATACAACACTGAAGCCACCTTTCCTTTCCTTTCATTGCAGAAAACCCTCGTCTTTTGAAGCATTTGTGCCGACTGAAAATACGGAAAAGTATAGGACAAAGACAACTGCAAGACCCAACGTGTTTGGCATTGCTCCCGCTCCCTCCAGCGCTTGTGGATTACCTCTTGTATAAGGAATATGACTTATATGGAAGAGGTCTTGATCCACTGTGTTAGCAATGTGAACTATAATCATCACGTGCCATAGTTGTCGTTGTGTCTCGGGTCTACAGACCGAAGTGTTGCCTGCCCAATCCCTCCATAGATGTTGCCTGACTCACTGAGTTCCTCCAGCACTTCATTTCTAGTTTAGTGATACAGCATGGAAACACACCCTTCAGCCCACCGAGTCCACACTGACCATCAATCACCCATTCACACTGCTTCCATCTAATTCTACTTAGAAAACCAGAGCACTGAGGAAACCAGAGCACCCGGAGGAAACCCACGTGATCACAGGGAGAATGTAGGCAAACTCCGTACAGACTGTGCCCAAGGTCAGGATCGGATGCGGGTCTCTGGCACTGTGAGGCAGTAACTACCAGTTGCTCCGCTGTGCCGCCAACTGCAGTGTTTCATGTAAATGGTAAAACCTTTTTCAACTTCCCTGACAGCTGTAACTGAGTCTGGGTGGACGATTTTAAGCATGCAAGCAAGGGAGCCAGATACACAACCAGTGCATGCATTTGGAGTGCCAGACTGAAAGGATATCTTTTGGTGTAATTAATGTCTTAATGCCACTGGTCCTATAATAGCAGGTCAGTCTTAGTCCACAGAAAATTAATCCTCACTTTGCTACTGCATCGGAGTGCGAGGCTAATGTTTTTTTTAGGGATTGTTGGGCACTTCTATATTCCAGACCTCCATGTTGATTTAGTTTAGTTTAGAGATAAAGCGCGGAAACAGGCCCTTTAGCCCACCGAGTCCGCACCGACCAACGATCCCCGTACACTAACACTAGCCTACACACACACCAAAGACAATTTATACGTTTACCAGCCACTTAACCTACAAACCTGTACGTCTTTGGAGGTAACCGAAGATCTCGGAGTTAACCTAAGTGGTCACGGGGAGAACGAACTAACTCCGTACAGACAGCATCGGTAGTCGGGATTGAACCTGGGTCTCGGGTACTGCAAGCATTTTAAGGCAGCAACATTACTGCTGCACCACCTGATGAAATACTTAGTTGGAACCCATTCATTAAATGCATGCTTCTTGAGTATTGAGTATTCTTTTAAATAATGGCTTAATTTTATTCATAGAACCAGCATTTAATAAATTGGAACCTTACTCTGAATTTCAGGGTGTTTTGCATTATTCTTCATTCTGCATTCAAGAAGATTAAGTAGAAAATATGGTGGATGGATAGAAAATTTGAGATGCATAGATAGGATAGGTTTTAATGTGAAGATAAACATTAAATGCTGGAGTAACTCAGCGGGACAGACAGCATCTCTGGAGAGAAGGAATGGGTGACGTTTCGGGTTGAGACCCTTCTACAGCAGGGATGCTGCCTGTCCCGCTGAGTTGCTCCAGCATTTTGTGTCTTCGGTTTAAACCAGCATCTGCAGATCCTTCCAACACAAAGGTTTCAGTGTGTTATGTTACAGACGTACAAGACGTTGGAGAGGCCGTACTTGGAGAATTGTGTTCATTTATGGTCACCCTGCTCTGGGAAAGATGCTATTAAGCTGGGAAGAGTCCAGAGGAGATTTACAACGATGTTGCCAGGACTCGATGGCCTGAGTTTTGGCAGGATTGGACTATATTCCTTGTAGTGCAGAAAGCTGATGGGTGATCTTATAGGGGTGTATAAGATCAGGAGAGGAATAGATAAATAAATACAGTCTTTTCCCTGTGTTAGAGAATCAAGATTATATAACATAGGTTTATGATGAGAGGGGAAAAGGTTTTCTCGGAACCAGAGGGGCAACTTTTTCAGATAGAGGGGGATGGGTACATGGAATAAGATATCAGAGGCAGTAGTTGAGGCAGGTACAATAACATCATTTAAAATACATTTGGACAAGTACATAGATAGTGAGCATATGGAAGACATGGGCCAAACACAGGCAGATGGGACTAACATAGATGGGGCATCCTGTTCACACAGGGGCAAATTGAGCCGAAGGGCCTGTTTTCGTGCTGTATTATTCTATGACTTTAATTAGGCTTGTTAGTTCTGAGTACACTTTTATTATTTATATTGATTATACCCTGCCAACTGACATTATCCAACTAACATCAACTTTGTGGCCAATCCAACCTTTGCAGATCTAGTCACCCACCCCGAATTCTGGTAGTAGAATTTAAATTTCGGCATCCTTTATTTTGCTGAGCAGTTTGAATCCAGTAAAGGTGTATCACTGGTATCTAAATGTTACCCTAAATATGAAGTTGGACACTGTACTGTGTCACTGTGAAAATATGAATGCAGGCACAGATATTTGTTTGAGGTTGCATCACTAAACTACTGGGGGAATGTCAGCTACCATTAGTACTGAACTGAACTGAACTGAATTCAGTCCCATAGAAGTCAATGTAATGCACACATTTGGTGTTTGCAACTAAAACTCAATCTCCTCTCATTGCTATCCAGTTACCTCTCGTTTATTCACGAGCACACTCTGCTCATTAAATTGCCTAGAAGTTTGAAGCAGCATTTTGGTTGCTTACACCCTGAAAGACGTGCCAAATCAGGGCCTTCACATTTCACACTACACCTCGGTGCAGTGGTAGAGCAGCTGACTCACGGCGCCAGATACCCGGGTTCGATCCTGACCTCGGGTGCTGTCTGTGTGGAGTTTGCACGTTCTCCCTGTGACCTGCATGGGTTTTCTCCGGGTCCTCCCACACTCCAAAGACGCGCAAGTTTGTGGATTAATTGGCTTCTGTAAATTGTCCCTTCTTTATAACATAGGGCTAGTGTACAGATGGTCGCAGGTCGGCGCGGTCTTGGTGGGCCGAAGGGCCTGTTTCCAAGCTATATCTCTGATAAACTAATCTAAACTAAATTCCAGCATCTGCAGTTTCTGGTGTCAACTCTTCCGCTGCGCCACCATGCCGCCCTCAGGAACTGATGACCTCAGTAAGGGTGGAGTCCATAACGGCCCATTGTTGGCTGGGGAAGATGTGCTAACGACAGGGATGCGAACAGTGCAACTAGTAGGATGACTGCAGTGGAGGAGGTGCCTGATGTCATGAGTCCCTCCATCACATTGTGTTTTGCTTCCAATTTTTTTCAATTCCAACATCTGTGATTCCTTGTGCTGTCTCTACGTGACACTATGAAATATTAGACTTGCTAATCTCATTCCCTGTGGAACATGTTTTAATCTGGAAATGATTTCCTTTACAATCTAATCTGGTTAAATCACACTTAAGTATGGCTTGTACATAAAATATGGAACTTTGAAGAGTACAGCACAGAAACAGGCCCTTCGGCCCGCATTGTCTCTGCTGGACATGGTGCCTACTAATATGGGGACTAATTGATCCAACCTCTGAGCAAAGCTGTCTCCCAGCTGTTCTCTGTCCTCATAAAACCTCATTATATCTTCATTGTGTTTCTTGTTTGGGTGATTTATTTGAAACAGATTTATTCATGACGATGCAAGCAGCTGAGTTGGTCTCAAAGCAGTTTTAATAGTTTCCCACCCTCCCAGTGAATTTGTGGAATCGCCGACTGTGATTCAACAGAAGGCATTGAAACATGTCCAATCTATTGTACTACAGATTGGCTTTATATATTCCTGTTGATGTTCTGTGCTGAAGCATTTTGCTTGAAACCAGCGGTTTTACAAGACCAAGTTCACGCCCAAATTGACAGCCCATGCTTGCTGCGGCTTTATAGCTCTCGTCCCATCAGCAGGCGTAGAACACAAGGGCTCATTGTAACTGCCCAAGGCTCACACAAATATATAATGTGCAGTCCCTCTCTGAGTTGAGCCCCTGTCCTACTTTCCTGAGTTACTCACAAATTCTCCCAAGTTTTCCCCTTGATTCAAACTCGGAGATGCCAGCCGTAGGTACTCGGGGCTATTTTTTTTTACTCGTGGACATTTTTCAACATGCTGAAAAAAACGTCCCGACTTACGTGATGCCCTGTGTACCTATGGCTGGCATTACCAGCCGCTACAAAATATCTACAAACTCCTATGGCCTTCTACAAACACGCTATGGACTCCTACGGACTCACTACGGATATTCTCCGAGTTTGAATCAAGGGGAAAACTGGGAAAGTGAGGCAGGGGCTTTACATGTTATTGAAACATAATGAACTCTAAAGTAGATAGATAGATACGATAGATGGATGGATGGATGGATGGATAGATACTTTATTGTTAAATATACTGTCAAGGTACAGTGAAATTGTTTTTTGCCTACACAGATAAGTCGCCATGAGCTGCTGACAAAGTTACAAAACTTCCCTTAAATATTGTTGGTCCCTTCTTCTTCGTCGTCGTCCCCCTCCCCACCAGTCCCTCTTGTTCTTGGCAGCCCCCTCCCCCCCCCCCCCCCCCCCACCATGTCGGATCCCTCTTGTTCTCCGCAATGCGGCCCGTCCACTCCAGTCTAACTGCAGATGCTGTTTTACAAAAAAAAAGAACACAAAGTGCTGGAGTAACTCATGGGTCAGGCAGCATCTCTGGAGAACATGGATTGATCAAAGGTGTTCTGTGAAGTGGTACTGCGCCAATGTAAATCCACCAGATATTTATGTAGAACCAACAAATTATCCATTTCAAATATTTCTTTCAAAATACCAAACTACAAACTACCTTGCCATCTCATTTTGGTTGCCCTGTGACAAGTGAAATTCTTGACACAATGTGTTAACGTGTTGTCCAGGATACAAAAGACAACAACATACTCTTAACATTTTGCAGAGCTTGTACATTGATCTGCCCGATGAAGTCAAAATATCTGCCCCTCATTCTTGACATTCCTAACATGCAGTCGGTGGCTATTCCCATGCTGCTGCTGTGTGTGTGTGTCCTGTTACAGATCAGTCTTGCCAAATAACAAACAAACTATTTTTGTTCCCAGCATCTTTTTAAAAAAATATATATTATTTTTTAACTCTTCCTAATGAGTGATACTCTTTTCAGGTCAAACCTGAGAATTATCCGGCCAACATATTCTTCCCAAAGTTTTAAAATATGGAATAGCTCCCAGCTGATGCGCACGCACACATACACATGCGCGCGCGCACACACACACACACACACACACACACACACACACACGCACATCTTTCCCAATTAACCCAGACGTATACATTTACACTCCGGCGATGAATCACATATAATTGGAACATGGGACAACGTGCTTGCCTATATTTATCTCTGCATACATTACCAGTTCACACAGTTTGTTTCCATTTCTGTATGTAGGAATCCCCATGGTAAGTTCTCTTGCACAGTGCATAGATATTAACTACCTAAATGAGGACTCAAAGGTTAAGAGTGAGGATGGTTACGCAGAGGGACACAAAGTACGGGGTGTATCAGCACTTTATAAAATTATAAAAGGACTGGACAAGCTAAATGCAGGAAGAATGTTCCCAATGCTGGGGGAGTCCAGAACCAGCGGCCACAGTCTTAGAATAAAGGGAAGGCCATGTAAAACTGACATGAGAAAAAACGTTTTCACCCAGAGAGTTGTGAATTTGTGGAATTCTCTGCCACAGAAGGCAGTACAGGCCAATTCACTCAATGAATTTAAAAGAGAGTTAGATAGAGCTCTAGGGGCTAGCGGAATCAAGGGATATGGGGAGAAGGCAGGCACGGGTTACTGATTGTGGATGATCTGCCATTTCTAGCTCAGCGGGTCAGGCAGCATCTCTGGAGAACATGGATAGGTGACGGTTTGGGTCGGGACCCTCCAAGCCTTTGTTATCTATAGACTTTAGAGATATAGCATGGAAACAGGCCCTATGGCCTAGCGAATCCCCGCCGACCAGCGATCACCTGTACACTAGCACTATCCTACACACTAGGGACAATTTACAATTTTGCCAAAGCCAATTAACACACAAACCTTTACGTCTTTGCAGTGTTGGAGGAAACCGGAGCACCCGGAGAAACCCCATGCAGGTCACAGGGAGAACGTACAAACTCCAGACAGACAGCACCCATAGTCAGTTTCGAACCCAGGTCTCTGGCACTGTGGGCAGCAACACTACCGCTGCGCCACTGTGCCACCCCAATTAATGCAAGGTACTTTCTCCAAAACAGTTCAATAAATGGAGGACGGTTCGATAAAATGAATCACAACCTCTTATATCAGAGTAAATGACAAGCTTGATTGTCAGGAAGATTACTCATCATCTCCACTCTGCCGGGCCAGAACTGTTTTCCATTTTGCAGGCGCAAATAATTCCAGAACAATATTCATTGACACACGCTAAGAGTACAGAGTAACCCATCACCCGAGTTGTAACATCCCTTGCAAGCGTGCAAAGGGGTGGGTTCAGTGATGAACATGTTCTGAAGATAGACACCAAAAAGCTGGAGTAACTCAGCGGGACAGGCAGCATCTCTGGAGAGAAGGAATGGGTGACGTTTCGGGTCGAGACCCTCTCTTCAGTCAGAATATGTTCTATCTCAACGGCCAGGGGCTGGCCTCGGAGTGACTGGAAAGTTGGCCAGCTCTGCTGAGTGAAATGTTAAGCAAAGGAATGTCACACCACATCCTATCAACTGAAGTGGCAGCTGCTGACAGGATTAAGCAGTCTACTGCCCTGTGCAAAACAAAGGCAAAGTCAAGGTCACAAATGGATCAACTGTCAGGGATTTGTGTGCAGTAGCGAGACTGTGAACATTTGAGTCCAGTTTCACAACTCGGGAACAGGCCCTTCTGTCCACCATCGATCAACCGTTCACACTAGTTCTATTTATTAATATTTAGTGTTTTCTGAGTCATTCGTAACTGTCACTCTATGTCATGTTGTTACTTGTGGGCGGAGCACCATGGCAAATTCCTTGTATGTGAATGTTTGGCCAATAAACTTACTTAATTACTTACTTTTTTTTTGTTTATTTTTGTTAAAAATAAGTACAATAGTGTGGTACTTGAGTACCTAATACATACATACATATTTCCATTCTTGTACAACTTCATACTTTTGATTTAATAATAAAAGAACAGTGGAAGAAAAAAAGAAATAAAGAGTGTGGGAATAGATAGACAAGCGAGTAGAGACAGATAGCAAAATAAATAAAGGACAGAGATGAGAAGCTGAAAAGATTGAAATAGACGGAGAAAGTAAAGAAAAGAGAGATTAGGAGAGATCTACCTATTTCGTATTTTTGCCCATCCGTCACCCGGTTCTAAACCATTTAATTTCTGAGGTTATGTTATGTTGCACCATATGCTTGCAAAAAGTTGATAAAAGGAGACCAAGTCTTTGAGAATTGGTCTACTTTGCCTAGTAGGAGAAATCTCATTTCATCAAGATGAAGCGTTTCAGACATATTTACTTACCATTTGATCCCACTTTTCCATCCACTCCCTAAACACTCGGGGCAGGTAATTACTCTCATGAATTATCTTCAAGAATTGACAATGTGTTCATCCACAAAATGTGCAGGTCAGAACTGCAGATGCCGGTTTAAGTCGAAGGTAGACACAAAATGCTGGAGTAACTCAGCGGGACAGGCAGCATCTCTGGAGAAAAGGAATGGGTGACGTTTCGGGTCGAGACCACTTTTCTGACTGATGTCAGGGGAGTGGGCAGTACAGTGATAAAATGTAGTGCTGGTGGGAAAACTGGGAAGGGGGAAAGAGCATACATGTGGGTCAGGGGACATTAATTCTATCAACCTATTTGGGAGCAGTCTAAAGGATGGTTTACACTTTTTTAGACAGTGGTTTCTCGAGATGCCTATGGAAAGGAAGGTCATGACAAAATCAGACAGCGTTGGAATGTTTGTCCTCGTCTATTCCGTGCAAGTGGAAGGCAGAACATACCAGTTCACTTACTAACAGCAGCTAAAATTGAGTACAGCACAGATAAAGAATTTATTTTTGTGTTTTGGTTACGTCACACTTCACTAAGAGATAAAGCCGGTCAACAACGGCATAGCCAGAGGATGCTTTTGATTTTTAGTTTAGCTTAGAGATGCTTCGCGGAACCAGACCCTTTGACTACCGAGTCCGCACCAACCAGCGATTCCGAGACACTAGCACTGTCCTATACGCTAGGGACAATTTACAGTTTTTTTAACCAAATTAACCTACAAACCTGCACGTCTTTGAAGTATGGGAGGACACTGGAGCACCTGGGGGAAACCCATGCATGGGAAGTTGTATATACACATACAAACACACTCCATGTAGACAGCATACAGTAGTCAGGGTGGAACACAAGTCTCTGACGTTGTAAGGCAGTAACTCTACCGCTGCGCCACCATGCCGTCCATTTTAGAACTTACCAAAACCAATCAAACCCGTGTGTCTTTGGAGTGTGGGAGGAAACCAGAGCACCCGGAGAAAACCCACGCGGTCACAGGGAGAACGTACAAACTCCATTACAGACAGCACCTGTAGTCAAGATCAAACCTGGGTCTCTGCCGCTGTAAGGCAGCAACTCTACTGCTGCGCCACCGTGCGGATGGTCGAAACTGGAAAGCTAAAGTTGACTCAATCATTATTGTATTAATTTCCATGTCATCTATTATATTACAGCCCATTTTTAATCACATTGGAATAGATTTTTTTGGAGAAGGTTGGGATCCTTGTGACACATATTGTTGAGGAGGTTGAGAGTGGATGTTATACCAAGAAATTCTCATTTGATTAGAATTATCCCAGCTTTATCTCAAGATGAATTGGAATGGAGACAAGAATAAATGCTTGCATTTTATTATAAAATCTATATATATACTATAAATTAATACATGGACATCTTGCCTGGAAATTGGATTTCACTCTTATTTGAAGCACTAAGTGAGTGACGAGATATGTTTTGCTTAGTGAAAGATTCAAAATTAATTCGAACCTTTTATTTTCTCTCATAACTCTCTGAAAGAGACAACAAAAGTAAATATTAGGTAAAGAAGGGATATGAGAAGCTGGCTTTCACTGGTCAGTGCGTTGAGTATAAAGGTTGGGAAATCATGACACAGCTTTATTATAGCCCTGTCCCACGGTACAAGTTCATTTCAAGAGCTCTCCCAAGTTTAAAAAAAATCAAATTCGTGGTAAGCACGGAGAATGAACGTAGCGGGTACGTCAGAGTTCGGGGACGTCTCCTAGCGGCTCATAACGCTAACGGCAGGTATTCGGGAAGACTCGTGAAGATTTTTCACAATGTTGAAAAATGTCCACGAGAGCCTCGAGTACCGACGAGTGGCCATTTCCGTAAATCTCCGAGTTCGAATCAGGGCAAACTCGGGAGAGCTCTTGGAATGAACTCGTACCGTGGGACAGGGCTTTTAGGACTTAATAGTTCGGCTGTATTTGGAGTATTGAGGGCAATTCTGGTCGCACCAATTAATGAAGGATGTGAAGGCTTTGGAAAAGGTGCAGAGGAAGAATGATGTACAGGGCGAGGTTGGACAGACATGGATTGTTTTCTCCGGAACGCCGGAGGTTGAGGGGAGATCCGATGGAAAATCTATAACATTTTGTGAGGCATTGATAGGGTAGACACAAACCCTTTTACCCCAGGGTGGAAAAATCAAAGAGTAGAGGGCATAGCAATTTGTGTCCTTTTTTGTAAACCAGCATCTGCAGATCCTGAACTGTACCTCGGTATACGTAACAATAAACTAAACTGAACTGAACTTGATTCCACATTATTGTTTCAAGGTGAGGAGAAATGCAAAGCTTTTTTTTTAACATAGATAGTTTTTTTTTACATAGTAAATGCCTGGAACATGCTGCCAGGGACGGTGGTGAAGGCAGATAGGAGAATGGTGTTTAAGAGGCTTTCAAATAGGCAGATGCATATGCACGGAATGGAGGGTTATGGATTAAGTGCTGGCAGATAAGAATTGGTCTTATCTCCTGCACAGATAAGAACAGCTCCTGTTAAGGCCTGTTCCTGTTTTGTACAGTTTTCTGTGCTATGTTCTAATCAGTGCATTAAAATGCAACTTGTGTAGTTCCCAAATGCAGTTGCCTGCAGAAATTGCACCTGCTGCATCTTTGGTGCTCAGAGTCATGGGAATCCTTAAAAAGCCCTGGGTGGCACAGAGGCGCAGCTGGTAGAGCTGCTGCCTCACAGCGCCAGAGACCCAGGCTCGGTCCTAACATTGGGTGCTGTCCGTGTGGAGTTTGCCCGTTGTCCCTGTGACTGCGTGGGCTTTCACCTGGTGCTCCGGTTTCCTCCCACACTCGAAAGACGTGCAGGTTTGTAGGTTATTTTTCACCTGTAAATTGCCTCTCGTGTGCAGGGTGTGAAACTGGGATAATTAGTATATGGGCGATCGTTGGTCGGCATGGTGTCGGTGGGCTGAAGAGCCAGTTTCCATGCTGTATCCCTGAACTAAACTAAAGAGGGTGATTTGTTTTGAAGCCAGATGCGAACACTACTGAGTATGACATTATTGAATGTAGAGACACTGAGAATATATGAAGAGTATTTGCAGATTTTCTGTTTTGTGTAATTTTTATTCTGGAAAAACTTTATTAAAAAAAGTTCATTTGATAGACTCTCCACATCGCAGTCTGAAAACCCACTTCCTCTACCATTGCCACACTGCGGCATCATTAAGTACCATCAGCAAAGTTCACTTCAGTTTCGCTTCAAAGCTACTGCCTCCCCTCCCCATCCCTTCCCCCAGACATTGCAGTATTTAGGGACCATTCTGAATTACCCTTGGAAAGGAGTCAGTGATCACCTTGAACCACAGCAGTCCTCTGAGTGAAGGTATCATCTCAGCCTTACAGGGTATGAATACAGCATTTAAAGCCAGCTGCCATAGAGGGATGTTTTATACCATTAAGTGATATATACACCATATATCTTGGTGTTTTATTATTATTTGTATGTGTACCGAGGTTTTTTGTTGCGTGCCATCCAGTCGGTGGAACGACTATCTATGATTGCAATCAAGCCGTCCACAGTGTACAGATACAGGATCAAGGGCATAGAGTTAAGTAAAGTCTGATTAAAGATAGTTCAACGATCTCTATTGAGGTAGGTGGGAGGTCAGGGTCACTCTCTCAGTTGCCTGATAACAGCTGGGAAGAAGCTCTCTGCATCTAGAGGGGTGCGTTTTCAAACTCCTGTACCTCTTGCCTGATGGGAGAGGGTAGAAGAGGAAGTGACGGGTGCCGAGGCAGCGTGAGGTGTAGATGGAGTCAATGGAAGGGAGGTTGGTTTGTGTGATGGTCTGGGCTATGTCAACAACTGTCTGCGATTTCTTGCGGTCTTGGATGGAGCTGTCCCCAAACCATGTTGTGATGCATCCCGATAAAATGTTCCCTTGGAACTTAAAGATACTGTATGTTTTGGTGGTATGTATGTGACAGTTCTTCAACTTTTCAGATTTGTGGATGTATTATTGTCACGTGTACAATACACAGTGGCGCAGCGGTAGACATCCCTTGCACTGCCGAAGACCCGGGTTCAATCCCGACTACGGGTGCTGGCTGTACGGAGTTTGTACGTTCTTCCCGTAACTGCATGGATTTTCTCCGGGATCTTCGGATTCCTCCCACACTCGAAAGACATACACGTTTGTCAGCTAATTGGCTTGGTAAATTGCCTCTAGTGTGTGTAGGATATAGGTATGTTACAATACTTACCTTTAGCGGCGCTGCAGTTCTGCCACTCCCCGTGTGCGCGACTTTGGCGCCTGTCAGAGGGGGGGCGGGTTTAAAATGCCGTTTTTCTCCAGACAGTTCAAGTCGATCCATCTCAGGGGATTTCGTCGCTAAAGAGAAATCGCTCTGACATTTGTTTTATGAAGGTATTTTTAAACTACGCTAGATCATTTATTAGCTAGAGTAATTTAAAAATCATCTTCTAAAGCCATGAGTGCCGACAATGGGAAGGATTTTATGTAGAGGATAAAATAAGGTACACAGTTTATTTTTACATAGAAACGTGGTTCTTAGGAAGCATTTAATCACATTTTCATGTTGTGAAATGGGGACAAAAAAATATACGAACTGGCAGTGTTTTTCCTGCCTACCGTTGGTTAAATTCACCGCAAACCGCAAAGTTCCAATCCACCAAATTCCACTAAAACCCACTCGCTAGTTGATTTAAATGGCCATTAATTTACAGGAATTAAACATTAAATTCCTTCCATTTGGCCTATAAATTAATGAAAATGAGATTTAAAAATCATGTTATATTATGAATTATTGTGTGAATGTTATTTGGACACTTAGGCAATTTAAAAATGTTTATCTTTTCTTAAGAAATGGATAGATGTTTAGATCTAGTAATTTAATTTTGAAATTAGCTACAATTAGGTAACTAATTATATGCTTCAATTTCAGGTCATCCAAGTAAGATTGTTTCATATTGGTTTCAGAATGCTTCAATCCATAATAACTGAAAATTTCATTGAGTTCTCTTAATTTTTAAGAAAGTTATAGGCTTTTGACTGTCCTAGATCACAGATTTTGAGTTAAGGCGATGAGGAGCAAGATGCTAATTTCCGAGTATGAAAATGGCCATAATCTTTTTAATACTGAAGATATGAAAGTGAATTAGGTGTCAAATTAAACTTATTTTTATGCTTTATCTGATGGGATAAATTGCAGACTTGATTTTTAAAAACTCAACATTTTGTAACATTGCTATAGGATAGTGTTAATGTGCGGAGATTGCTGGTTGGCATGGACTCGGTGGGCTGAAGGGCCTGTTTCCGCGCTGGTTCCCTTAAACTAAAAACTAAAACTAAAAAATACTAGTGCTGAGTATAGCTTTTCAGTAGTGTAGCATAACTGCCCCAGAGAGGAATTGAGGGAATAGACATTAAATGCTGGCTTTGACAGTGTGACTCAAATATCGCAAATGAATAAAAGCAAACCTACTTTGTTTGCCTGAGATAGACACAAGATGCTGGAGTAACTCAGCAGGTCAGGCAGCATCTCTGGAGAACAGGAATAGGTGACGTTTTGGGTCGAGGCCCTTCTTCTGTACGTCGGCGAGACCAAGCGCAGGCTGGGCGATCGTTACACTGAACACCTTCGCTCAGTCCACCTTTATTTGCCTGAGATTCTACCTGCTCTGCAGTGCTTTGGTTTCAATGCTTGAGGCAGCTAACCCAGCGTGCAGTGTTCTCTGAAACCCTGGGACACTGATCTACAAACTCTGAAGAGATTTTCCCACCAATCTGCGCGTTCACCGCAGGAAGAGCACTTGGATTTTTTTTTCCTCGTTGCTTTTAGTGTTTATTTTTGTGTTTTTTTGTGATAAATTGAACTCACTGTTTCTCTGCCTTCATTTGTCCTGCTTTTTCCTGTTTCCTCTTGCGTCTTTAACCCCCCCCCCCCCATCCCGGTTCACTCCCACCCTCACCGCCTCCCTTCTCCCTCTTCCATTCCTTTGTCCTCTGGCACCCCTCCCACCCCACCATTTTGTTCAGACATTTATAGAGCAACCTTTCAGATGTCAGGGTCAGAACATTCACCAGATGGCCCGGTGGGGATTAGAAGTACAAGGAATCGCTGATAAATCTAACGCAGGTTTAACCATTGAATTGCCACAGATTACACCCTATCAGGTGAAATCAGGTCACTGTGTCATGGACGCATTAATAGGACCTGCTTACAGTTCTTCCTCGCCACACATCAAATGCCTTTTGGTCAAATTAAGACCATAAGACCAGAGGCGATAGGAGTAGAATTAGGCTATTCGGCCCAACAAGTCTACTCCGTCATTCAATCATGGCTGATCTATCCCTCCCTTCTAATCCCATTCTCCCGCCTTCTCCCCATAACCTATGACACCCGCACTAATCAAGAATCTATGTATCTCTGCCTTAAAAATATCTACTGACTTGGCCTCCACAGCCATCTGTGACAATGAATTCCACAGATTCACCACCCTCTGACTAAAGAAATTCCTCCTCATCTCCTTCCTAAAAGACCGTCCTTCAATGCTGAGGCTATGTCCTCTGGTTCTGGACCTAAAGACAGCACCCATTCATTAAGTCAGTCCATTCCCACTGTATCTAGTGTTCCAGGTGTGGGCTCCTCCATAACGGCAAGACCAAGTGCAGACTGGGAGATCGTTTCGCTGCATACCTTCACTCAGCCCGCCTTGGCCTTCGCGATCTCCCGGTTGCTAAACACTTTAACTCTCCTTCCCATTCCCACACTGACCTTTCCTCCACTGGGCCTCCTCCACTGTCAGAGTGAGGCCAAACGCAAATTGAAGCAACAGCGCCTCATATTTCGCTTGGGCAGCTTACACCCCAGCGGTATTAATATTGATTTCCTCTAACTTAGAGTAATCCCAGCATTCCCTCTCCCTCCACCCCTTCCCCACTTGAGTTCTCCAACTAGTTTCACTGTCCTCCTGATTAATTTTACCATTTGTAGGCCTCGTTGGCCCCTTCCCCTCACCCAAAAATGAACCATGAAACCTTCCATTGATCGTCATCCGAATTGGTCCGTCCTTTTCACACCTTACATAGAAACATAGACATAGAAAATAGGTGCAGAAATAGGCCATTCTGCCCTTCGAGCCTGCACCGCCATTCAATATGATAATGGCTGATCATCTAACTCAGTATCCCGTACCTGCCTTCTCTCCATACCCCCTGATCCCTTCTGCCACAAGGGCCAAATCTAACTCCCTCATAAATATAGCCAATGAACTGGCCTCAACTACCTTCTGTGGCAGAGAATTCCAGAGATTCACCACTCTCTGTGTGAAAAATATTTTCCTCATCTCGGTCCTAAAGGAAATCCCCCCTTATCCTTAGACTGTGACCCCTTGTTCTGGACCTCTCCAACATCGGGAACAATCTTCCTGCATCTAGCCTGTCCAACCCCTTAAGAATTTTGTAAGTTTCTATAAGATCCCCCCTCAATCTTCTAAATTCCAGCGAGTACAAGCCGAGTCTATCTAGTCTTTCCTCATATGAAAGTCCTGACATCCCAGAAATCAGTCTGGTGAACCTTCTCTGTACCCCCTCTATGGCAAGAATGTCTTTCCTCAGATTTGGAGACCAAAACTGTACGCAATACTCCAAGTGTGGTCTCACCAAAACAATGTACAACTGCAGTAGAACCTCCCTGCTCCTATACTCAAATCCTTTCGCTATGAATGCTAACATACCATTTGCTTTCTTCACTGCCTGCTGCACCTGTATGCCTACTTTCAATGACTGGTGTACCATGATACCCAGGTCTCGTTGCATCTCCCCTTTTCCTAATCTGCCACCATTCAGATAATAGTCTACCCTCCTGTTTTTGCCACCAAAGTGGATAACCTCACATTTAGTCACATTGTACTGCATCTGCCATGCATTTGCCCACTCACCCAGCCTATCCAAGTCACCTTGCAGCCTCCTAGCATCCTCCTCACACCTACACTACCCCCCAGCTTAGTGTCATCTGCAAATTTGGAGATGTTGCATTCAATTCCCTCGTCCAAATCATTAATATATATTGTAAATAGCTGGGGTCCTAGCACTGATCCTTGTGGTACCCCACTAGTCACTGCCTACCATTCTGAAAAGGACCCGTTTACTACTACCCTTTGCTTCCTGTCTGCCAGCCAGTTCTCTATCCACATCAATACTGAACCACCAATATCATGTGTTTGAAGTTTGTATACTAATCTCTTATGTGGGACCTTGTCGAAAGCCTTCTGAAAGTCCAGATACACCACATCCACTGGTTCTCCCCTATCCACGCTACTAGTTACATCCTCGAAAAATTCCACAAGATTCGTCAGACATGATTTACCTTTCGTAAATCCATGCTGACTTTGTCCAATGATTTCACCACTTTCCCAATGTGCTGCTATCCCATCTTTAATAACTGACTCTAGCAGTTTCCCCACTACCGATGTTAGACTAACTGGTCTGTAATCCCCGTTTTCTCGCTCTCTCCTTTTAAAAAAAGTGGGATTAGATTAGCTACCCTCCAATCCTCAGGAACTAATCCAGAATCTAAGGAGTTTTGAAAAATTATCACTAATGCATCCACTATTTCTGTGGCTACTTCCTTGAGTAGTCTGGGATGCTTACTATCTGGCCCTGGCGATTTATCGGCCTTTAATTCATTCAATTTACCCAACACCACTTCCTGGCTAACCTGGATTTCACTCAGTTCCTCCATCTTATTTGACCCCTGGTCCCCTGCTATTTCCGGCAGATTATTTATGTCTTCCTTAGTGCAGACAGAACCAAAGTAGTTATTCAATTGATCTGCCATGTCCTTGTTCCCCATGATCAATTCATCTGTTAGTGACTGCAAGGGGCCCATGTTTGTTTTAACTAATCTCTTTCTCTTCACATATCTATAAAAACTTTTGCATTCAGTTTTTATGTCCCCTGACAGTTTTCTTTCATAATCAATTTTCCCTCCTCTGCTGGACTGAATTTCTCCCAGTCCTCTGGTAGACTGTTTTTTATGGCTAATTTGTGTGCTTCATCTTTTGTTTTTATACTATCCCTGTTTTCCCTTGTTATTCATGGATGCACTTCCTTTCCTGATTTATTCTTTTGCCAAACTGGGATGAACAATTGTTGTAGTTCATCCATGCAGTCTTTAATTACCTTCCATTGCATATCCACCGTCAACCCTTTAAGAATCACTTGTCAGTCTATCTTGGCCAATTCACGTCCCATACCTTCAAAGTTACCTTTGTTTAAGTTCAGAACCCTTGCTTACATGCGCTTTGTACCCTTCCTCGATACACCTAGTTTCCCTCTCACCTGACTCGCAGCCTGAAGAAGGGTCTCGACCCGAATCGTCACCCATTCCTTCTCTCCAGAGATGCTGCCTGTCCCGTTGAGTTACTCCAGCATTTTGTGGCGATCTTCAGGGTAAACTAGCATCTGCAGTTCCTTCCTATACATTCAGTCCACAGATTCTGCATGACCTGCTGAGTTGCTCCAGCACTTTGTGTTTTACTCAATGTCGTGCCTTACATGGCTATGAACTCTCCACCTGGTCCAACAATGGTTCAGCTTTCCTCAATGGAATGGTGCGTAGCAACCAGCTATTCCATTGGAGGCACTTGATGCCTGAGAAGGCTTGTAAAACTTCAAAACTGAAAGACGCAGCACTTCCAAAGTATTATTCCAAGACACATTTTATTTCTGACTACATATTTATGTAAGGCATGAAAACAAATTTTAAATCATGTATGCCAAAGGATATGTTGCAGACACAAGAAAAACTACTTATGTAACAGTATCACTGTAACTCAGATACCACTGTACCTTAATTAGTGCATGTGACAATAAATTCGAACTTGAACTTGAGTATTGAAAGTTATAACGGTCAAACATCATCGAGTCAAAAACTAATGGGCCTGTCCCACTCACGCGACTTTTCTGGCGACTGCCGGCACCCGTCATAGGTCGTTGCAGGTCTCCGTAAATTTTCAACATGTTGAAAATTCAGCTGCGACCAGAAAGACGCTACGACTCTTTGGGCGACTGAGGAGACAACTCACGACCGTACAGGCGACACCCTGGCGGGGTGAAGCATGTATGGTCATGAGTAATCGCCCAAAGAGTCGTACCTTGTTCCGGTCGCTGCTGGATTTTCAACATGTTGAAAATTTTCGGGGACCTGCTCCGACTATGATGGGTGCCGGCAAGTAGCCCAAAAAAAATCACGTAAGTGGGACAGGCCCATTAGGAGACAGGCCCTTCGGCCCAGATCACACAAGACAACCAAAGTACATAGCCCCATCTTCACTAGTCTCACCTGTCCATGTTTGGCCCATATCCCTCCAAACATTTCCTATCTATGTACCCGTCCAAATGTCTTTTAAATGGTGTGATTCGCTTATCTCCTCTGGCAGCTCATTCCATACACCCACCACCCTCTGTGTGAAAAAGTTGCCCCTCGGCTTCCTATTAAATCTTTTTAAATTGTTTATTTATGATCCTATTAAATCTCTCACCTTAAACTGAAGGCCTCTGGCTATTGGTTCTCCTATTCTGGGTGAAAGACTCGGTGTGTCTACCTTATCTATTCCGCTCATGATCTTATACATCTCTGCCAGATCTCCCCTCAGTCTCCTGCACTCCAGGGAATAGCGTCCTGGCCTACCTATCCTCTCTCTACAGCTCAGGCCCTCAAAATCCCGGCGGCATCCTCGTGAAAATGGAGGAGGACTGGCCAAATGTTGTGCCTTCCACCTCAGTGATGAATGCTGTGGTGGATGTTTGTGTTACATTTTTATTGTGTTTTTGTGTGTTCTTTTTCATTGTACCGCTGCTGGCAAATTAATTTCACTTGCACTTTATGTGAATAAAACTAATTGATTGATTGATTGAATCCTCTCTGCACTGATTACAATGATAACCGTTACTCCGCTTGCCTCCCAATCGTTTCCAAGCATAATTGTCTCCATTCAACGTACTACAAAATTTGCAAATCATCCTACTTAAATACAAAATCCATCTGTCGACATATTTACATATAAATACATTTACTTTCCGATAATCATTTTCTCATTAAGACGCGTCGCGTCCTTTGACTACAACTAAACAAAAAACGTAATGGGCCACGTCACACGTTAGAATACTCTGCTCTGGAGTTGTGAGCTTGAAAGTGTACACAATGCTCTACTGAACCTCCAAGGAGATCGGTGCTGGTTTTTGTTCCATAATTGCAGTTGTTTTCACATTTTCAGGAGCTGTTCTTAAAGAGCATCATTCCTTCTTGCTGAAAATACATCTTGTTTATTCATCGAAGATATTCTGGAACATCAACCTAAAAAATTACAGTTAATAAATGTACAGTTAATAAATTGGAATGAATGAATTAGATGATAGATCTGGACACAGAATCATGGGGCTAACACCAATTAGCTTCAGACGCTACTTTAGACTTTAGAGATTCAGGGTGGAAATAGGCCCTTCAGCCCATCGAGTCCGCGCCACACAAGCGTTCACCTGTACACAAACACCATCCTACACACTAGGGACAATTTATAATTTTACAGAAGCCAATTAACCTACAAACCTGCACGTCTTTAGAGTGTGGGAGGAAACCGGAGCACCTGGAAAAAACCCACACAGTCACGGGAAAAACGCACAAACTCCGTACAAACAGCACCCGTGGCCAGGATCAAACCCGGGTCTCTGGTTCTGCAAGGCAGCAACTCGACCGCCGTGCCACCATGCTGCCCTGCTTTTAAATCACTGAATAATTTGAGAACTTTGAACTAAGTAGCCAGAGGAATTGGTGATATGAAAGATATGCTGATGTTCAGACAAGTCCAATATTCCAACATCTATAGCATGTTACAGTAAATTAAAAATAATTGCATATATTGGAGTTATAGTTTTACAGCTCTGGACCTGTCCCTTCAGCCTGACTGTAATGCTTATCCATACTATCCCATTTTCCCACTCTTGGCCCACATCTGTCCACTCCTCTACTATCCAAGTTTCAGTCCCAATACTTTTTTAAACATTGCAATTGTATTTTCCTGTACCACTTCCACTGGTTTTGAGCGATGACTCGTTAGTTTAATTTAGTTTTGTGATATAGCATGGAAACAGGCCTTTCAGCCCTTTCAATCCACGCTCTACCATTGTACGGGATTAATGGATTTAAATATCATGGACATAAAAAGTTCTCGATTCTAATGTTACAAGAATCAGAGTGTGTTCCAAAATCTTTGGTAGTGTAACAATTGCACGTGTAATGTTAATAATTTGGAATTAATAAATTGGACAATAGACCTTTCATTGTGATCGTCTGGCTGACACCAATTTAGTTTTTGAATCACTGAATAATCTTGAGTTTTGAACCAAGTAGCCAGAGGAATTTCTGATATGAGAAAAAGAAAAGTTCATGATGTTTTGGCATCTAACACTTTTCTGAAGCTAGGACTAAACCACATTGCTCATCTGAAGCCACCCAAGGAACCTATCACATGTGCAAGACAGGTTTATTCCTAAAATAGACACAAAATGCTAGAGTAACTCAGCGGGACAGGCTGCATGCCTGGAGAGAAGGAATGGGTGACGTTTTGGGTCTCTGAGTCTTGGTCACTGAGTTATCAATGTTTGAAATTTCTTTCTGAAGATAGCTCCCGACCCGAAACGTCACCCATTCCTTCTCTCCATGTCCCGTGGGGATACTCCAGCATTTTGCGTCTATCTTCGGTGTAAATCAGCATCGGCAGTTCCTTCCTGCATAGCAAAATGGGACCAGAACCCCCATTTACATTTTAAATCAACAATAACATGCCTCTTACTGAAGGATTTGAATTCTTTCTGAACCAGTGTTATTAGGATAGATCTTAATATATTTCCATTTCACTCACCACTCTTCCCCTCTCCCTCCCCTCCCCACCTCTCCTTTCCCTCTCTCACCCCCTCTCTCTCCACACCTCTCTCCACACCTCTCTCCACACCTCTCTCCACACCTCTCTCCACACCTCTCTCCACACCTCTCTCCCTCCCCCTCCACCTCTCCCCTACCCTCTCCCTTTCCTCCCCTCTTCTCCATAACCCCTCTCCTCTCACCTTCCCCTCTCCTTCCCCTTACCCCACCCCTCTCTAACCCCCTCACCCACACTCAGGGACATGCTGCCCCCCCCCCCCCCCCCCCCGCGACCACACGTTGGGGGAACAGACCCAACGGGTCCTCACTTGGTCTAGTATACTGTAAATTGGTAAAAGGTAGTGTCTCTTATTGCATTTTCCTCTTCATTCTAACTTACTGATCTTAGCTGTTTTACGCTGCTTGACCGGATTGCTGACATTAGATCATCGTGTAATGTTCTCTGGGGGGTCGCTGGTCTTGATCCGCTCTCCAATCTTTGGTCCGCAATTGGTTTGAGAGAGTTTTTGAGCTGTCTCAGCAGGTTGTTTTCTCGGTGATGCTTCTTCTTGGCGCTCTTGCTTTTCCTGACTTTACAGTTTTGGTAGACGTTGTTGAGCTTCAGCTCTTGCAGCTTGATGGCTTCGGCAATGTTCCTGCTCGGGATGAGCTGCACCGGGAGCGGAGGAGGCGGTGGCGGGGCGGGAAGAGCCAGCTTCTCTGGGAGAGGTGGCGGGGGTGGCGGAGGAGGAGGAGGAGGAGGAGCGCCGAGCTTCAGGGAAAGGACCTTCTTGGCCACTTTGGGAGATGACCAAGGGGAGCTCTTGGGAGACTGGAGGGGGGAGGATCTGGGTGAGCCCTTCTGCAGAGCACTTGTCCTTGGGTTCGCTGGCCCCTCAAGACCAAGACGTCTGTCCAGCTCCTGCTGCTGCTTTTGCTCCTGGAGGCGTTTTTGCCTTTGTTTGTCCAGATTCCTGGTTAGGACACTCGTCATTGTCATTCGTGGTCCAGGCAGGTCAAAGTGGTAGCCCAATTTCACAAGCGTCGTGTTCTCTTTCAAAAGGTTGGCTATTTGCATTTCAACCTGCCCTCCGCAAATGTGTCTTTGATTGTGGAATCGAAGTTCTGCTAATATGCCATTGTGCTGTATGGCTTTTATGAGGGCCAAGATCCCCTTGCCCGTGATATAGTTGGAGTCCAGATTTAAGTTTGTGATAGTCCTATTAACTTGTAGCATATCTGCTATTGCACAGGCCACGCGGTCATCTGCATGGGTGTTGGCCAAACTCACGTTTTTAACGGCTGTATTGTGCTTCAGTGCCTCTGCGATATGTTTGAAGGTTTCACCGTTTATATTCTCAATGTTATTCAGGTTGATGTCGGTTTTGTCAGCATCATTGTTTCGGATACTCTCGAGAGCATCTTCAACGACAGTTGTGTTTCCATTTTGGTGGCTGTCAGCTATGAGACTGGGATCATCTTCTGTGACCACTTTGTGATTTGGATCATCTTCCCCGATTTTCTCTTTGTTGAAGCCATTCATCACTGGCTGGTTATCGATATGCCCGTTGTATCTTTGTGATCCAACCTGTCCAATGCTGCTCATTGATCTGGTCGCAACAATCTCTTGTGCGTTCTGCTTCCCTTCCTCCCCCTCCTCCTCTTCCTCCTCCTCCTCAGTTACAATATCATCTTCATCACTCGTTGTTTCCGATGTATCATCTTCTGTGTCCAGATCATTCTCCAACTCATCATTGTCACTTTCAGTTTCGGGGTCATCTTCATCATCTCCTTTGCTGGCTTCACTGGTTTCTGCCTGAAATTACCATTGAAAAATAATGTAAGTGGCATGACGTCACAAGTTCATGTCATAGGAGGTGAATTAGGCCATTCGGCCCATCTAGTCTACTCCGCCATTCAATCACGACTGATCTATCTTCCCCTCTCAACCCCATTCTCCTGCCTTCTCCCCATAACCCCTGGCACCCGTACTAATCAAGAATCTGTCAAACTGCACCTTAAAGATACCCATTGATGGCCTCCACAGCCTTCTGTGGCAATGAATGCCACAGATTCACCACCCTCTGAGTAAAGAATGTCCTCCTTGTCTCCTTTCTAAAAGTGCAACCTTTTATTTTGAGGCTATGGACTTGATCCAGTTCATGAACAGGATTTTAAATATGACATTTCGCCATGTTACATACAATATTTATACACATTAAGTTTACTAATTCTATTCAATCTATCTTCATCTCATTTACATCTGATCTTTGGCAGGGTGTGAATTAATGGCACAGGGCTTTGTAAAGCTGCGCTGTATCGTCAATACAATATTAATATGAATATTTGTAGGAAAGAACTGCAGATGCTGGTTTAAGTCGAAGGACGACACAAAATGCTGGATTAAATTACCAGACTGATTCCTGGGATGTCAAGACTTTCATATGAGGAAAGATTGGATAGACTCGGCTTGTACTCGCTGGAATTTAGAAGATTGAGGGGGGATCTTATAGAAACTTACAAAATTCTTAAGGGGTTGGACAAGCTAGATGCTGGAAGATTGTTCCCGATGTTGGGGGAGTCCAGAACAAGGGGTCACAGTCTAAAGATAAGGGGGATTTCCTTTAGGACCGAGATGAGGAAAACATTCTTTACACAGAGAGTGGTGAGTCTCTGGAATTCTCTGCCACAGAAGGTAGTTGAGGCCAGTTCATTGGCTATATTTAAGAGGGCGTTAGATATGGCACTTGTGGCTAAAAGGATCAGAGGGTATGGAGAGAAGGCAGGTACGGGATACTGAGTTGGATGATCAGCCATGATCACATTGAATGGCGGTGCAGGCTCGAAGGGCCGAATGGCCTACTCCTGCACCTATTTTTCTATGTTTCTACGTTCTATGTTTCTAACTCAGCGGGACAGGCAGCATCTCTGGAGAGAAGGAATGGGTGACGTTTCGGGTCGAGACCCTTCTTCAGACTGATGTTAGGGGAGTGGGCGGGACAGAGATAGAATGTAGTTGGAGACATTAAGACTGGTGGGAGGACTGGGAAGGGAATGGAAAGTGAGGGAAAGCAAGGACTATTAGAAGTTAGAGAAATCAATGTTCATACCGTTGGGGTGTAAGCTGCCCAAGTGAAATATGAGGTGCTGTTCCTCAATGACTTGATGGGCTGAATGGTCTAATTCTGCTCCTGTTACTTATGACCTGATGAAGAAGCTTTTTTTCGAGTCTGGCCCTCATGATGTTCATGCTCCTGTACCTCTTCGTGGTGTTAGTAGTGAAAGCATGCTCACGGTGGTGTGGGCCTTAAGGCCCCTTCCCACGATGCGAGGTTACCCAAGAGCTTTCCCGAGTTTAAAAAAAAAAAATCAAACTCGTGGTAAGTACGTAGAATGTACGTAAGGGGTACGTCGGAGCTTGTGGAAGTCTCGTAGCGGCTCGTAATGCTAACGGCAGGCACTCGGGAAACGCGGAAACACGTGAAGTTTTTTCAACAGTGTGAAAAATTTCCAAGAGTAAAAAAATACTCGTGATGAAGTTCCACGAGTTTGATTTATTTTTTAACTTGGGTAAACTCTCATCGTGGGACAGGGGCTTTAGATGATATTGACTGCCTTTTTGAGGCAGCACCTCCTATAGATCTCTTTGATGGTGGGTCGGTCAGTATCTGTGATGGGCCGGGCAGTGTTTACCACTCTCTGTAATCTACTTTCTTCAAGGCAGTTGGCCCTGTGAAGTGCAAACTGTGTTTAGATCAGTGAGGAATGAATGCACAATGTGTGCCATTCCACCGCAGTCCATTATTGAGAAGGTTTGAGGAATCCTTCACAAGTGTGGCAGAATGATGCAGTTTCGGCACAGTATAATTGTTTAGTATGAGAACTCCTTCTTGGGATAAAAGTGTCCTTAAGATCAGAACTATCGTTAATCGGACGTCACCGTGTACTCATGTTGGACCCTTTATCCTTTATCCGTGCTCTGTGGACACACACCTTGATTGTCATCTTATGCAGTCTTTTCTTTGACTGGATAGCATGCAAACAAAATCTTTTTTTTTTTGTTAATATTTTTTATTAGAAGTAAATACATATTAAGACAATTTAAAATGTGAGAAAAAAACCAAAAGAATATACTATTCATCACATACATTCTTAATATTTTTAAAATTTACAGTCATTCTTGTTTGTACTTCTATATTTTTTATTATTTTTAATACAGAAAGAAATTAATAGAAAGAAATAATAAAGGAAATTAAAATAAGAGTAAAAATAGAAAACAAACAAAATATTTTCACTGTACCTCGGTATACGTGACAATAATACACTAAATACACAAGTTATCAATTACAATCCCAATTTTGGTTGGAACTATATTATTATAATTATTGTGATTTTGTTACACAAACAAAACACAATTCTGGCACTGATTTAAAATCATGTAGGTTTACGAAGATCGTAAAAGACCCTCTGTAGTTACACTTTAGATAGTGCGGAAACAGGCCCTTCAGCTCACCGGGTCTGCAATGACCAGCGATCACCCCGTACACTAGCACTATCCTACACACCAGGGACAATTTACAATTTTACCAAAGCCAATTAACCTAAACGCCTTTGGAATGTGGGAGGAAACTGAAGCACCCGGATAAAACGCACGTGGTCACAGGGAGAACGTACAAACTCCGTACAGACAGCATCCGTAGTGAGGTTCAAACCCGGGTCTCTGACACTGTAAGTTAGCAACTCTACTGCTGCACCACTGTGCCACCCTAAGTTATGGTTGATTTCGTCCTAATGAGCTGAAAAATTAGTTTATTGCAAAATCCCAGGAACAAAACAACCAACATTGTTTTAGCTGAAGAAAGGTACATGGTAAAATAATGCCAAAGTGACAAGTATATTATTTTCAAGGACAAGTTAGTGATTTAAATAGTAGCTCTTAAGAAATTGGATAGAAATCAGACGTGTCAAAAAGCAACGAAGGCCACTATCAGAGCAGTCAAAAGTCTCTGGAGAAGTTGATTGCAAGTTGCTGTGATACACGTAGCAAGGGTTTTTTCCAGCTTTATTTATAGTCAGAAGAATAACTTGTTCCGTTTAGGGCCCGCGAGGGATTCTGTAAAACTGCCCGGAATAGATTTAACAGTTGATTTGCTTCAATTTCATTACTGGGTTACCAATTAATTTATTACAGCTTTGCTATTGAAATTGGCATCATCCAAATGGATAGATACTGTATAGCCCTGGCTACAATTCTGGGTCTTAACACATTTGGCTGCATATCCTTTATAATACCCAGGAACGCTCAAAAGAAGTTGACACTGCACTCTTTAAGCCTCTTGCCTATTTATTGAGAAGCTCAATGGAGACTTAAAATTTAGAAAGGACATGAGAAAGGGCTATTTAAGTTTTTAACGTTTTTTTAAAGTTTTAGAGATACAGTGTGGAAACAGGCCCTTCGGCCCACCGAGTCCGTGCTGCCCAGCGATCCGTGCACATTTACACTACCCTACACGCACACAAGGGACTATTTACACTTATACCAAGCCAATTAACCTACAAACCTGCACGTCTTTGAAGTGCGGGAGGAAACCGAAGATCTCGGAGAAAACCCACGCAGGTCACGGGGAGAACTTACAAACTCCATACAGACCCGTTGTTGGGATCGAACCCCGGGTCTCTGGCGCTGTAAGTGCTGTAAGGCAACTCTACCGCTGCGCCACCGAGAATCTCAATGTGGCTCTGTGACCTCTGACGATGGAACACATTTCCATCTTGTGCATGAATGAACATTAACTGTTGGCATTTAAACGGGATCTGTCAAGATGTCGCCAGTGCCTAAGATAACCTACGTATGGTAGCTGGGCTGCTTCCCAATCAAAGTGGTTTTCTGCAATTTTGTTGAGGAATTTTGGGTTCATTAAATAATTTCTCATCGGGCTATGACCAGTCTGAAGCAAGGCTGGACAGATAGTCACTTATCAATGTTCTCCAGAGAAGCTGCCTGAGCCACTGAGTGAATCCAGCACTTTGTGTTCTTTTTTGTAAACCAGCATCAGCAGTTCCTTGTTTCTACATTCTGATGTGTTATAGCCTTTTTTTGTGTGTGTGTGTGCGTGTGTGTGCGTGTGAGTGCGTGTGAGTGCGCGTGAGTGCGCGTGAGTGCGCGTGCGTGCGTGCCACATCCGGCAAGTCTCTCTGCACATAGATGATGTTCTTGTCATCAATAACACAGCCTTTTCATGGAGTTATGTAAATAGTTTTGCATTTATATTAATCTCTATTACATATGCATTGAAAAACAGCAATCAATAACAGCAACTACTGATAACCACTAAGTTAAAGACATCAAATCAAATGCTACAGCTAATTATTATTCAAAGATTAATTGTGATGCTTTGATGAAAACAACATAATTGTTACACCATGAAGTTTGATAATCTTATTGCCCAGACATTTATATTGTCAACAATTGCAAAGAGTACGAGTAGCTAATGCATGCGTAGTAACATGTGTAATTTGCTCGCCAAATCCTGACCCTTCCTACCCAGGCTTCTCTTAAGTTCGTAAGTTCTAGGAGCAGAATTAGGCCATTTGGCCCTTCAAGTCTACTCTGCCATTCAATCATGGCAGATCTACCTTTCCCTCTCAACCCCATTCCCCTGCTTTCTCCCCATAACCCCTGAAATCCTTACCAATCGAGAATCTGTCAATCTGTGCCTTAAAAATACCAAATGACTTGACCTCCACAGCTGTCTGTGGCAATGAATTCCACAGATTCACCACCCTGATAAAAAAAAAAATCCTCCTCATCTCCTTTGTAAAGGTGCGTCGTTGCATTCTGAGGCGTGCCCTCTGGTCCTAGACTCTTCCACTAATGGAAACATCTTCTCCACATCCACTCTATCCAAGCCTTTCTTTATTCTCGACTTTGCTTTAGTCTGCCCTGTTCTTTAATGCTTTTGTTACAAGCAGTTGATCAGATATTGTCCATAATACAATGTGCTGCATGCGATATTTAGTGTAGTTTAGTTTAAAGATAATTAAACTAATCTATTAAGATGAATTAAGATGACCATTAAGATCATCCATGAAGATGACTTAATAGATTCCTATGGAAGGCCAGCACTAATATTTCGAGATAACAAAATAGAAAATGTTGGAAATACTAGAGGTCAGGCAGCATCTATGGAGAGTGAAACATGTTAACATTTCGGGTCTGAAGCCCTTTGCCCGTTTCTCTTTCCACAGATGCTTAATGGTGTGCTGAGTGTGTTCTGGCATCTCCATTTTATTTCAGATTTCCAACATCTGCAGGTTTCTTTTAATTTTTTGACAAATTTTGATGATGAGCGCAAGACTTCAAGATCCTGTCAATTTTAGTTTAGTTTAGTTTAGAGATACAGCATGTAAACAGGCCCGTCAGCCCACCGAGTCCACACCGACCAGCGATTACCAGTTCACTGCGTCTAGCCTGTTACGGACAATTTACAGAAGCCAGAGGACATACTGTAGGTTCAAGGTGAAGGGGAAAAGATTTAATAGGAATCTGAGGGGTAACTTTTTCGCACAAAAAGGTGGTGGGCATATGGAACAAGCTGCAGGAGGAGGTGGTTGAGGCAGGGACTATCCCAAGATTTAAGGATCAGTTAGACAGGTACATGGATAGGGCGGGTTTGGAGGGATATGGAGCAAATGTGGGTTGGTGGAAATAATGTAGCTGGGACATGTTGGCCAGTGTGGGCAAGTTGGGCTGAAGGGCCTGTTTTCAGACTGTATCACTCTAGGACAATTGGACAAACACTAGAGCACTGTGGTGGTTCAGGCTGATGGCTTAACAATTAGGTATGAGCATTAAATGAACAGCTCTCCCTAAAATTGTGCTCCATCTCCTTGAAGCAACACTGAGGTGGAAGATTGCAACCTTCACGCGGTCCGCCCTGTTTCGACTAATGCAATCAACTCGACGTGCACAAACGGAAGATCAAATAGAACAAGTTGTCCAACAACTTTAGGCTGTGCACGCCACACGAAAGAAGTAGAAAAAGCACCACTGATCTATATATATCACCTGACCTGCTGAGTTACTCCAGCTTTTTGTCTTTCTTTTGTTTATATTGCTTACAGTGTACCATGTTTCCATATTCTTTTTATGCTGCTGCAAGTAAGATTTTCATTGTTCTGTCTGAGACATATGACTATAAAACATTCTTGACTTGAGAAGAGAGATTATCACAGGAGATTATGGTGCATATTGCACTCGAGAACATTCACGAGCAGAAACTTACGGTTAATACCAGACCTACAGTTTAATGGTACCTTGTACCTTGTGAAGAATCCACCAGGGACTATACTGGAAGTTGGACAATTTTATACTGGACAATTTTTACATTTATCAAGCCAATTAACCTACAAACCTAAAGGTCACATGGGGAACCTTCCTGTAACGAATACTTTAAATTAGAAAGGGTGTTTAAATTTAAGCATAAAGCTATGCATTGGAGACACAAAAATCTGCACAATGCTGGGATCTTAACCAAAACACAAAGTACTGGAGTTTACAACTCACCTGGCCTGGCTCGGCATAAAGTCGCTCGTTTTCCAGCAGTTTCTGAGTCTCGTGTTCCCAGTATGCCATCAGTGCCTCTCTGCTGAAGGTCCCTTGTGGGGTTTTGTCCGTTTGGTCTTTCTGCCTCAGCCCAATGGGAACACATTGGTTGGGGTCGATGTTGTCCAGCTCCCTCTCTAACTCATTCAACTCGTCTGAAGTCAGGGAGGCAAGGATTTCATCCTCGTCTATGTCCTCGTACTTCTCCAGTTCTTTCCTGTAACCGAACTGGGACATTGTGGCGAGGTTTCCCGGTGGTGCTAACACACAGACCCAACTTGCACTAGCCCGACCAAGGCGAAGTCTCTATGTAGTTCCAGCAGACCCAACTTGCACCAGTCCCACCAAGCGGCCGAATGGATGTCCCGTTTCCTGCAGGTAACTTTTAAAGCAGCCCCAGTGGGCTGAGATTTATCATGTGGTCGCCGCCTCTTGCAACAATGTATGAAGGCATGGTCTGTTTAGAGCAACACACGTCAGGCGAGACACTGAAGCCAAGAAGGACAGAGTATTCGGGCTGGTTACGCCACTGCGTGTTGGAAAGCTGGCTGGACCCGTCCTGGAGTAGACGAACTGTCCACAGACCATGCCCCACATACAGATTCCGAGACTCAGCATCAAATGGCCGCCGCCGCCCACCCTCATTCCACGCCTTATAAAGCAAAACACAAAGTGGCAGGGACCTTCTTTTTTTTCTGGAATAAAACTCAATACAGGGATTGGGCAAAGTTATAGTGCAATGTTTCAAGACGGTGCAAGGAGACAAAAAAATAAAACAAGAGTCATTTTAAAATGTGTTTTATTTTTGGTGGTTATGGAAAATGCGGTGAAGTTGGGGACAGGTGTGCAAATGGTATCCCGAGGCCCATACAATAGAAACCTGTCAAACGCCAGGAAAGTCAAACGTTTCACTCATTGTAGACGCTGTACATTGCAATCCACTATTTATAGTCCTGGTGCATTCAAGCGCGCGCAATCATATATTTCTCTATCAGACACTCACAGTATTTATAGATTTTGTTCTTTACTATCCATTTAATTGAACTATCTAGCATTTACACGGTGATCCTATCACCAACCAGAGAGAGGTCCTGACCTACCACCTACCTCATTGGAGAGCCTCGGACTATCTTTAATCGGACTTTACCAGGTTTTATGTTATGATAAAGGTTATCCCCTTTATCCTGCATCTGCACACTATGGGCGGCTTGATTGTAATTGTGTCTAATCTGTCCGCCGGCTGGATAGCATGCAACAACAAAAAGCAACTTTTCACTGGACCTCGGTACCCGTGACAATAAATTAAACCAAATATGATACAATTACACATTGCCCTGATACATTGGCATAGGAACAGGCGGGGCGGTTAGATCATTCGCCTCATAACCTCTGGAGGATTGAAGCAGATTCTCAATGGGAGAGAATTCTCAAGAGATTTAGCTCTGAGGGCTAACGGAATCATGCGATGTGGGGGGAAAGCAGGAACGGGGCACTGATTTTGGATGATCAACTATGATCATATTGGATGGCGGTGTTGGCTCGAAACGCCGAATGGCCTACTCCTGCATCAATTTTCTATGTTTCTCCGTTCCTATCTCCCCGGTTTCCTGTTACGTTGCTTTCACCACGGCTGTCTCATTGCCCAGAGATCTGCCGCTCTCAATGCAAATGGCCCATTAGTGTGGAGTAACCAATGTGCACTTAGGACAAACCAGCACTTTGTCTTCCGAAGACCAGAGGCTTCTTCCTGGACCTGGAGGCGACATTCTACGCTTTAACAGCGGAAATCTGCAGTGACGCTCATTGCCAACTCCCGGCACACGAGTGGTTGTGAAACTGGATAAGCAGAGAATAGCAAACCAAAAAAACACCTGAAAGCTCTCGGGTCAGATCGCACCTACAATGTTGGGGAAACTGTTAATGTGTAAGGAACTGCAGATGCTGATTGAAACCGAAGATGGACTCAAAAAGTTGGAGTAACTCAGTGGGACAGGCAGCATCTCTGCAGAGAGCGAATGGGTGGTGTTTCTCGTCGAGGGTCTCGACCCGAAACATCACCCATTCCTTCTCTCCAGAGATGCTGCCTGTCCCACTGAGTTACTCCAACTTTTTGTGTCTCTCTTCGGGGGAAACTGTTAGTGTTTCGTGTGCCGATGGAATGTCGTTACCGGTGTGCGTACAATGTAACAAGGGCCGAGTTGTTGCAACGCGTTTAAAAAAAACGTCAATTTCAAATTTGGACGCGCACACGCGAATTAGACAGATATTTGGTATCTGTCTAGATAAGACCGTTACAACGTATCACTCTCGCTGTAATGAAACTGGTTTGGTACGAGTGTGTGCGCTGGCATGCGTGTGTTATTCTTCTTCTCGAGTGATACAAAAATAAAACACTGCCTCACACTCTGGAATGTGAAACAATGAGCGAACGGCATGTAGTAACAACTGCAAAGCTGGAAGCGGCTCAACCACGTCCAGGAAACACGATTCGAAGAACTGGACAAGCGACGCCTGTCAAAGCGCGATTTTACTGTCGAATGTTTTGTTTTGCAGCATCATCATCGAGCCACTGGAACTTTAAGGGTACTGAGATCAATATTTTTGCTTGAGGTTTCTTTTAGTTAGTCCGGAACTCTATGTTCCCATCGTGCCCCGTCGTGGTAGGAACACAATCCAATATCCATCCTATCATCAAACAGCGAAAGGCCTGGACAGAGTGGAGAGGATGTTTCCACTACTGGAAGAGTCTAGTACCAGAGGTCATAGCATCAAAACAGAAGGACATTCTTTTTGAAAGGAGGTGAGGAGGAATTTCTTTAGCCAGAGGGTGGTGAATCTGTGGAATTCATTGCCACAGATGTCTGTGGAGGCCAAGTCACTGGAATTTTTTAAGGCAGAGATTGACAGATTCTCGATTAGTAAGGGTGTCAGGGGTAATTGGGAGAATTACCCCTAATTCTACTCCAAGAAGTTCTGAACTTGAACTGTATAGAAATAGCTTGTTGCACTTCCTCATGGGAAGGAGTCCAAAGATAACAAGAGCTCATTCGCTTCTCTAGGAATAGGTGATGTTTTGGGCCAAAACCCTTCTTCAGACTGAGATCAGGGGAGAGGGAAATTAGAGGTATGAAAAGGTACAGAACAAATCAGAGCCAGCACCGATGACTGAAGAAAGATGGATTCCACAATGGTCCCTTGTTGGCTGTGGAAGAAGTGGTAATGAAGGGATACAGTGAAACTAGCAAGACAACTAGGGATGAAAGGGTTACTTAAAATTAGAGAAATCAAAAATCATACCGCTTGTCGATTGTAGTCCTTACACCAAGATCAGGATATGTATAGATTTTATTGGTTACCACGAGTTTAATTTGTTTTAAACTCGGGGTCACTCGTGGGTCGACTCGCACCATGAGACAGGGGTTTTAGAGTTCCACTTTAAACTAAAGGAATGCAGCAGACCGCAATCTAACAAGCTAGTGGGCGTAACTACAAATGCATGACTCATGACATGAGTCACTAATCTACATCCCCCCTCTTAAAGAATCAGTAGCAATATAGACCCATAACTAAGCAAAGCAAGTATCACAACAGATGACAGACTGGTGGAAAGTCAAACATAGTCCGGATACTTCACAACCGGCCTGAAAACATGACCGGCATGTGTACGATAGAGGCCACCTCCACTCTTTTACTCCTGGGAAAAAGCAGGCGACTTCACCGCCGAGCGGCAGTGGACCAACGTCCCTGGAGTCGAAGCAGGAAACTGTGGCGCAGGCGAAGATGGAACAGACAGAGGAACTGTCGCTGGCATGGATTGTTGTGCTGGCAAGTGCATTCGAGGGTCACTAGATGCAGATTGAAATGAACTTGTACGATCCGGATAATATGGAGGAGGGATTGGCTCATTCACAGGCAGAAGATGTTGCCTGTTGCGTCGGTAGGTCCCGCCATCGGCGCTAACAATGTACGAGCGTGGCTCCGAAGCAAGGCCAGAAACTACCCCAATAGGGTCGTGGCCTTTGCCAGTCTGTAAGCGGAACCACCTGTCCCTTGGTCAGCGGTGGCAGAGGCCTACTCACATTGTTGAACCATTTCTTTTGAATGTCACACTTCTGTTGCAACCTGGATTGAACCTCCTCAGGCGGAAAGACTTGTTGGGTTAATGCTTGATCTGCTACGGGCAGTATGGTATGGTTCTGCCGAGACAATAATCGTTGAGCAGGTGAACCCAAGGCTCGCGGGAAATGTTGCGATAGTTGAGTAAATCCAGGAATACGTCAGATTTAGCTCTGTGAGAGCGTTCCATGAGCTGTTTTGCACTTCTGCCAGCCTGTTCTGTCAGCCCTTAGGACTGTGGATATTCAGGGTTGCTGGTGATGTGGTGAAAATTCCAGCGTCTAGCAAACTCTCTGAATTGTTCGCTGGTGAACTGACTGCCATTGTCAGTCAGCAGCTTGCCTGGAGATCCGTGGACAGAAAAGTGACGAGATAATTTCAAAATCACACCGCTGGAAGTGGGGCTGCTGAGAAAATCAATGTCGAACCATCCTGAATATGAATCCACGAGCACCAGGTACTGCTTGCCGTGCCAGTCATATAAATCAGCTGCCACTGTAGACCATGGGAGTGCAGGTACAGGATGTGGCAGAAGTGGTTGCTTTTGTTGATGAGGCGCCAGACTATTGCACACAGCACAAGCTGCCAGATTTTCGTTGATGTATTTGGCCATGCCAGGCCAGTAAAACATGCTTTTCGCCCGTGAAAGTGGCTTCAGCACCTGGGTGTCCTGCATGACCAGCGTCAAAATACCGGTGATGCAGCGAAACAGGAACCACGGCCTTGTGTCCTTTTAAAACAATGCCGTCTTGTAGCACCAGCTCATCTCGAACAGGGGAGAATGGCCGGACGGGCAATGGAACGTTGTAGTGCTTGTCTAGCCAGCCACGCTTAATGACAGAAGTTAGCAACCGTAGGGTCTTGTCGATGGCAGTGTGGGCAACCAGGTCCTCCATCCAAGATGAAGGGATGAAGGATACAGTCATCACAATTAAGTCATCATCCTGCGAGGGCAGATCCGCACAGGTCTCCCGTGGTGCACGTGAAAGAATGTCCGCCAGGCGCATATCCTTACCGCGTTTGTAGGTCAGAACGATGTCATATTTTTGAAGTTGCAGTACCATCCGTTGTAGGCACGCTGGAGAGCTATGAATAGGTACATTGAAAGTGGTCCGTTTCAATTGTAACAGCGTGGCCAAAGATAAAATCATTGAATTTTTTGCAGGAAAACATAACCGCTAACAGCTCTTTTTCAATTTGGGCGTATCGTTATTCTGTGTCAGACACGGTGCGCGAGGCATAGAAGACAGGTTTATTGCCATGGCCATCATTCTGAAGACATGCAGCGCCCAGCCCGTGTTGTGAGGCATCACATGTAAGTGTAATAGGTAGTATAGGATCAAAGTATGCTAGAGTAGGAGTACCAGACATCTGCTGCTTAAGAGTGTCGAATGCTGTCTGTTGTTGTTCATGCCAGGTCCAAGCAGAGTCTTTGTGTGTGAGCTGGCACAATGGGGCTGATATTTCGCCGAAATCAGAAATCAATTTGCTCAAATAGTTAGCCAAGGAACCTCTGCAAACTGGGCACATCCGTGGGTGCTGGAAGCTCATTAATAGCACTGATTTTCGCTGGATCAGTTTTCAGGCCGTCCTTGGTAAAAATATGACCCAAGTATTTTCCCTCATTCACTCTGAATCTGCATTTTATGGGATTGAGCTTGAGATGGATGGCCTCGGCACGCTTCAATACTTCTGTCACATTGGCATCGTGCTCCTCGACCGTTTTCCCAGCAGTAAGGATATTGTCCGCTACGATGGAGCATGGGTATCCAGCAAACAATTGCTCCATGGATTGTTGAAATACTTCACTGGCAGAACTTATACCAAAGGACATCCTCAGAAATTTATATCATCCGAACGGAGTACTGAAAGTTGTCAGCTTGGAGGATTTATGTTCCAGTGGAATCTGCCAGAATGAACTCTTGGCATCTAGCACTGTGAATACAGTTGCTCCAGCCATCTGCGCCGCAATCTCGTCCACAGAGCGCATTGGATAACGCAGTCGTTTAATTGCTGTATTTAAGTCTTTGGGGTTGATACAAATCCGTATCTCATCTTTGTTCTTTTTAGTAGCGACAACCATTGATGAGAACCATGAGGTTTATGGGAGTAATCACACCAAGAGTCACCAATCACACCAAGAGTCATCATTCTGTTAAGTTCACTTCGTACACGATCCCGCATAGCATGGGGAATCTTGTGAGCCGGACAAACAACTGGGATTGCCTCATGGTCAATAGTAATCATGTATCTCACAGGCAACCTGCCCAGCTTGTCATTTAAAAAATCCTTGTATTGTGTAAAAATGTGATGTGTGAAATCACAGCCTATAGTCAGTGGACAGAGAGAAGGGCTGAAGGAAATCAAACCCATGTCATGGCGTGCATCGGCACCCAGTATGGATGGCACCTTCTCACGTACCACGTAAGAATCCAGGATGTGGTCACACGCGTTGAGACTGCAACGTAACTTTACTTGGCTTATAGGGTGTAGTGGAGAACCATTAAATAAGTGATGCAGTTGTCCGAGTTATAGAGTTTCTGTGTTTTCCAGCTGTTGGAAGATCGCCAACAATATAGCATTACACCGTGTTCCACTTCCACCTTAAGATACAGAATTTTGCCATTAATTTTGGCGCAAAGCGACCTTGGGGTCCAGTGTGTACATCAATCTCTGCGCTATCACTATCTGTTTGTGCAAACTCGGAGTTTTGACATTCATCCAGGTTTAACGAGTTGACCGACTGTCTCATTTGAACTCTGTTATTGCGTGAACGACAGCATTTGGCGAAATGGGCTTTTTTATTGCAAAATCTAGAGTTTTCCATATGCAGGGCACCAGTCGCGAACTGCAGTGTGTGAACCGCCACAATTAGCTGGCCCCTGTAACGGGCGAGCAGGAGTTTGACTAGACACGCTGGCTGCATTGACTTCACAAACAGCAGAATGGGTCAGTGATTTAATGTGAGCATTGGTTAATTCAGCTATGCAGCAGCGGTTTTCAACAGCCACTAAGGTCAGGTCAACTTCTTGCAATAATTCATCGCGTAGTTTATCATTCAATATACCATGTTTCAAATGATCTCGTACCAAACTACCTTGAATCTCTGAAATCGCATCGACTAGCGACATGCTTCAGTGCATTAACGTATAGCTCCACAGGTTCACCTTGTTTTTGAGACATTGAAAAAAATTTATGGCGTTCAATGCAAACATTAATTTGTAACTCACATAATTGTCGGAATTTATGCAGAGGACTTTCAGGATCACGGAAAGACTCTGCAGCAATCTGTACATTAGCATCAGCTCTAGCCAGTTCATAGTGAAATCTTCCGGCACGTCGAGCAGCTTCAGTGCCCGCCAAATATAGGAGAATTGATGCACGGAGAGCAGGGTCAGCAGCTGGATGCTCCACATCAATGTAAAATGAGAAATCCTCCTTGAATACACACCATCGCTCTGCAAGGTCTGCATCAAACACCAAGATCTCCGGCTTCCTGAGAGCAGCAGCCATAACTGCAGTATAAAAAAAACTAAGATAAAAATGATAGAATCAATTGAGGAGTGAGTCCATACCCTCTGACACCATGTCATTTGTAGTCCTTATAATAACAGTGGCCTTACACCTATATATATATATATATATTTATTATATATATATATATATATATATATATATATATATATATATATATATATATATATATATATATATATATATATGAGAGAGAGACTTTATTGATTACAAAGCAATACAACTTCTCTCTTAAGAGTTCCACTTTAAACTAAAGGAATGCAGCAGGTGCGATGCTAACAAGCTAGTGGGCGTAACTACAAATGCATGACTCATAACATGAGTCACTAATCTACACCGCTGGGTTATAAGTTGCCGAAGCGAATTATGAGGTGCTGTTCCTCCAATTTTGTGTGGGTGACCCACTCACAACCTGGCTGCATCCTCATTGTTGTTTACTTTTCCACTTATTTTCCATTTATTCTCGAAAAACACTCCTTTACTAAGTCTCCACTCCAACACATTAAACCCAACTTCACAAATAATAATGAAACTTCTTCCAAAAATGAAACAATTTGCTGATTCACTTTGATCATTCTAACCTGGACATAAAAATAATCAAATACAATTTTCTTGTCATCAAATCATGTTGCCTTGGTATAATTATGTAGCATTTTGCTAAGTGCATTGATTTCATTTTGTTGTAGATTGCAGCATGCCCCCAACAATTTGTACTAGCCTTCAGTTAGTTCTTTCCCTTTGTTCTTGAATAGCACCTTTGCTGCAAGGATAGTGGCATTTGAGAGATTTTTGGATAGTTTTATGGACATGCATGAAATGGAAATATATAGATTAAGCTAAGAGATGGTCTTGATATCATGTTCCTCACTCCAGCACTTTGTATCGTTGGTATCATGTTTGGCAGGCAATGTGGACCAAAGGTCCTGTTCTTGTGCTGTACTGTTCCATGTTCAATGCACCCACTATCTCTGTTGTATTTAGAGCACTAGCTGAAAGATTCAGATGATGTTTGCTTTTAGACACATGGTTCTCTCGGTCCTTTCGTTCACTGTTCTAGCTATTTTAAGTTCCTTACTCATGTTAGTCCCCGAGTTATCTGCTATATTTCAAGAGTCAAGAGTGTTTTATTGTCATATGTCCCAGATAGGACAATGAAATTCTTACTTGCTGTAGCACAATATGTAAACATAGTACATAATGGGAGAAAATGAATATATATATATTATATATATTAATTATGTTCTCCATGGTGAAGACAGTAAATACTTGCTTCATATGTAACGTGGAGTCCTCGGGTGTACTGGCTCAGAGTACACACATTGAGTCAAGAGTCACAGAGAGTGGAAACAGGCCCTTTGCCACAACTTGCCCACGGCGATCGATATGCCCCGACCTCACTAATCCCACCCGCTTGCTTTAGCACACATCCCAAAATATGTTGGTAGCTAGTCTATCTCCACAGATGGAGACAGAGAGGTCCAGAGGGAAGTATCAGAGATGGAGCCCATAAATGTGAGAACAGGGCAGAAATTGGCAGAAAAAGTGTGGAACGAGTTCCACATGGGTGCAGAATATGACACCAATGCAATCAATTTCCAAGACAAAGAATGGCAGGAGTGGTCCCAAGTAGGTCTGGAACAAGGCAGACACAAAATGCTGGAGTAACTCAGCGGGTCAGGCAGCATCTCTGGAGAGAAGGAATGGATGACGTTTCGGGTCGAGACCCTTCTTCTCCTTAAGGTCTGGTACAAGGACTGTTTGGTACAGGAAAAGCTGGCGGCAGACTTGTGTTCCCAGAGCTGAAGAAATTGGGTGGAATTAAAGAGGCACAGGAAAAGTTCTGCCACTGTTGAGGGGGGGGGGGAAACTGGTTGTGCTTCAGTTCAAAGAACCACCAGAGGGCCCTCTGACGTTCCTTTATCTACCCCACTGTAAATTAACAAAGGTTGAAACATCACTCAAATCAACAGATGGATGTGTTCTTGTAAGATACATTTAAGACCACAGAATCATACAAAGGTTTAAGTAAAACAATTTTTCCCTGCAAAATAATGCAGCAGAAAAACACTATTCTGAAACTAGTTTTACAATTCAAATGCATTAAGGCTGAAAATAAATGGGGCATTCTATTTCTATAAGCTACTTTTTAACCTCCCACCTTGAAAGTTGTGATATTGCACAAATGAGCTGAGAAAAACATTGCGCGACCAAGTTTGTTTTGCTCAAGTTAAACTTGTGCAAAATGTATTACATTTGATTTTGTTTCAGTGTAGTTTTTCAATTATGAATATTTATATTCATATAAATTCAATTATGAATATATATATTCAAAAATATATGAAATTTATATTCGACTTTAGAAGGGAAAGGGAATGGAGGAAAAGTTTAAGTATGTCACTCCCAAATAAAACCCGTGATGAAAGGAGAGATCGTTCAAATGGAAGAGATAATCAATACTTTTAGTAGGAAAATATCATTTCGCTTTATGCTTAGGCACATAATTTTTTTTAATTCATGTGCAATATTCATACTTTTAAGTGTTCATAGTGCTGTCAAAGTATTTTAAGCTGTTAAAAGGATGCTAATATAATGCATCAAAACATGCATTTCATAATATGAAAATCAAAAACATTTTCTTTCGTTCATTTGTTTGGCTATACATTAAGGCAGGTTCCAGCCACATGGCATATGATTGAACATATGCCACAAATGATACAGCTGTCCCGAAAATAATAATCACAGTCGTCAATAGCATAAGCAAATATACTGTGCCATGAAAACTCAGGCACACTCATGAAACAATAAATTCTCTTTGGAAGAATGGTTATATATATTTTAATACAGAACAGTTTAAATATGTTGGAACATTTTCAAAGCTTGGATGTTATTTATGACTTTATGAATGTCTCAATCTCAGTTCTATTTTAAGAAAGTGTGGCACAAATTAAAAAAAATAACAAAGGGTTAGGGTTTCTGAATGTTATGCTTAGGATTAGAGTTGACAGAATAAAGAGGCATCTAAAATGGAAATTGATTTGGTTTCCAGAATTGAAGAGAACGAATCCAGTGCTTTGGATACGTTCAAAGAACAGTCAGAAATTGTACACTGAATATTTGTCAACAGTTGCAGAAATTAAGATAGCAAATAAATCCATTCCACACATTATCCAAGGAAAAGTGGAGGTGACAGAGCAGCAAACCAAGATAATTTCACAGTTGTAGGTGAAAATAATCAAAGTGAACTGCTGGATAAAAGCCAGCAATAACACAGCATCAGTGATCCTTAACCTTCACCCTCGTAATAAATCTCAACAGACTTGACATATAGATTTTGGTAATTTAAAATATTTATTTTAAGTATACTTTTCAATTAAAAGTTCCATTCCATAATTGTAATCTGCATTAAGAGTTTACTCTTTGATTCTGATGCAAGGTCATCAAAAGGTCTATAATGTAAAGATATTGATATCGACATTCATCATTACATGAGTTCACTTCCAAATATTCCCAAATTTTCAGTTTAACAAGCATTAAGCACAGCCCTTTACGAATTTTAAACAAATTCCTAATCACAGCCTTCTTCTTCAGAAAACTGAACATTAGACTATTTTCCATTAACCCTTATGCTGCTAAATATGCACAGCGTATGATTAGAAGAAATGCTTTTACTTAGCACCTTAAGGGATAAATCTTCTTCCCACAATTGCGTTTAGTGTTTTCATAAGAGAGCTCAGATTCCTATTTGAAACATAACCTAATTTCCAAACATGGAAGCAGTTGAGAGTATAAACGTTTACTCAATGTATAAGCAAGGGGGTTTCAACTGAAAAAGTTGGCAGAACTGTATTGCTGAAAATAGTATTAGACATTCATCACAGATACGCTGGTTACAACTTTGTATCCTTCGAGATAAGTTATTACTGTATAGCAAAACACAAATGAGTTGCCCATACGCTGTGCATTCTTGTAGTGAATTACTTCAGGGTGCAAAGTTCTGTCAGTTTCGGCAACAAAGCATTGAAGAGTCCGAACAGAAGAGATATATCTAAAAAGTTCATAGTGCTACGTGGTTTTAATAAGTGTCATTTCTTCTTAGGTACAGAAAATGCAGGATTTGAAAAAATAGTGTTACTACTCTGGCTTTTAACAAGCATAATTAAAGTTCAATTCAAACTCTATTCCATCACCCAATTTATTTTGTTGCTAGAATGAACACATATGTGTAGTTCCTTATTTGTCCCGACATCTTTCTTGCATAGGGTGCAACTTTACCCACAATACTTTATCAAGTGAATTATTATATGAGGTATTGCACAGATTATGAAAAAGAGCAAAAGGCAACAAAAATATACAGCAAATTCTGCAAAACATTTACAGGACAATTTTACAGGAAATCAGAAACACAGCAAGGATTATAGTCTTGCTGGGAAAAAAAAACCTAATCTTCCCATTCATCATCATCATCAAAATCCTCCTCTTCATCTTCATCCTCATCTTCATCTGCAAACAGAATATTGCAATTAATGAATAACATGACAATACATTGAGATATTTCACTCTACCTCCTCAGCTAAACAATTTTAGTCATGCAGGGGTAAAACAGGAGTAAAACTCAAGCTGCTTTCTCCCTATAATAAGAACAACCACTAAGACAGAGGTGGAATAATTGGGCAGTGACCAGAACTAGATCAAAGATGATTAATGAAGATGGGATTGGTAGCATGGAGTGGTCTAATTTGTATCCAGGGCTGGAAGCATGTCTAATCAATGGCCAGGAGGAAGGTCAAAAGGATGGAGTCGACAGAAAATGAGGGGATGGTGGAATTGAAGCAAGAAAGGGTACGGTGAAGCCATGAAAAGGACAGGGATTTAATTATTGGTTCCCAGTCCTCCAAAGTGATTATATTAAAAAGAATAGTGGCATATGATGGAACAGAATTAAGATGATTACAAATCCATGAATAGCAGAGATGGAAAATAAATAATCGCATAATTGGAGGTGACCAAGATACAGATGTGGGGTTTATTCAAAGAAGGGTTGAGATGGGTAACCTTATTGCAGTTGAAATGTTTTCTGCTATAGCAAATACGGTATCAGAAACTGGTTAGATATTTGTTTACGATTGACAACATCCTGGTTGGACTGGACTCCAAATCTGGATGAGGTGACATTTGTTAACGAAAAATAGAAAGACTGTTTTTACCTTCTTAGGATGAATACCAAAATAGACAATAGACCCAAAGGAAAAGCAAATCAAGAATATACAGTGCCATCCATAATGTTTGGGACAAAGACCCATCATTTATTTATTTGCCTCTGTACTCCACAATTTGAGATTTGTAATAGAAAAAATTCACATGTGGTTAAAGTGCCCTTGTTGGACTTGTAGGGGAAGGATGAGGACCCACAATCCTGTTCACATCAATGGGACAATGGTGGAGAGGGTCAATAACTTCAAATTCCTGGGCACGTAAATTTCCGAAGATCTTTCTTGGACCCAGCACCGATGCAATTATAAAGAAGGCACATCAGTGACTCTACTTCCTGAGAAGATTACAGAAATTCGGCATGTCGATGAGGATTCTCCTAAACTTCTAAAGGTGCACGGTAGAGAGCATTCTGACGTTGCATTGTGGTCTGGTTCGGCAACCTGAACGTCCAAGAGCAAAAAAAGATTACAAAAGGTTGTGACCACTGCCCAGTCCATCACTGGCTTTGACCTCCCCACCGTCGAAGGGATCTATCGTAGTCGCAGCCTCAAAAAGACAGCCAAAATCATCGACCCACACCATCCTGGCCACACACTCATCTCACCATTGCCATCAGGAAGAAGGTACAGGAGCCTGAGAACTGTAACGTCCAGGTTCAGGAACAGCCTCTTCCCTACAGCCATCAGGCTATTAAACACAACAACGAATAAGCTCTGAGCTGCAAAAGACTATATTATTATTGCACTATATTTGTTATTTATTGAACTTTTTCTTTTTTTTCTCTTCCCTCGTTATGTACTATGTTTACTTATTCACATATTCTGTTGTGCTGCAGCAAGAATTTCATTATCCCATCCGGAACACATGACAATAAAATACTCTTGACTCTTGAACTTATGCAGATAGGATGTGTCTATACACTTCAGAATTAATCATGCTACTGCCATCAGCAGTTACATCATCAATGAAGATATGTGAGCCAGTACCTTCAGCAGCCATACATGCCCAGGCCAAAACACCCCCACCATTGTGTTTCACAGATGAGGTGGTATGCTTTTGGGCAGTTCCTTCTCTCCTCCATACTTTGCTCTTGTCATCACTCTGATATAAGTTAATCTTCATCTCATCTGTCCACAAGACCTTTTTCCAGAACTGTGATGGCTCTTTTAAGTACTTCTTGGCAAACTGTAACCTGGCCATCCTATTTTTGCGGCTAACCAGTGGTTTGCATGTTGTAGTGCAGCCTCTGTATTTCTGTTCATGGTCTTCTCCAGACAGTGGTCATTGACAAATCCACACCCGACTCCTGAAGAGTGTTTCTGATCTGTTGGACAGGAGTTTGGGGATATTTCTTTATTATGGAGAGAATTCTTCTGTCATCAGCTGTGGAGGTCTTCCTTGGGTTGCCTGTCCCTTCGCGATTACTAAGCTCACCAGGGCTCACTTTAATGATGTTCCAAACAGTTGATTTTGGTAAGGCTAAGGTGTGGCTGATGTCTCTAACAGTTTTATTCTTGTTTCTCAGTCTCATAATGACTTCTTTGACTTTCATTGGCACAACTTTGGTCCTCATGTTGATAAACAGCAATAAAAGTTTTCAAATGTGATGGAAAGACTGGAGGAAAGACTAGGTGCCGAGAGCATTAAGCAGGCAATTAAACACACCTGAGCAATTACAAACACCATGTGAAGCCATGTGTCCCAAACATTATGGTGCCCTGAAATGGGGGGACTATGTATAAACACAGCTCTAATTTCTACATGGTGAAACCAAAATGTATAAAAATATATAAAATCTGACAATTTGCCTTTAACCACATGTGATTTTTTCTATTACAAATTTCAAATTGTGGAGTACAGAGGCATATAAATAAATGATGGGTCTTTGTCCCAAACATTATGGAAGGCACTGTATGTGGCCAAAATTGACATTGAAGTAGAGAAGCCATGATTAATGGTATAATGGAGAGAATGATCATATAAATTGTCCTGCAAAAAAAAATTATGAAGGGAAATGTTTCAAGACATGGGGCCACTGAATTAATTCAATGGCAAAAATAATTCAGATTGCGATTGGCAACCTGGGTGGGTAGGAGAAATGTTTTCGGCAGAGCCCAAAGGTCAAAACGTAGATCATGCAAGGATGCAACTAAGGAGAACAAGGATTTTTAAAAGGAAGATGATGCTGCAACAAGTGTTCATGGTTTGAAGGAGAAAGTAACAGAGCAAGGCAAGAAAAAATTACATGATTTAGTGATAAAGGCCTCACTGCTTGCTTATGTAATCTTTTGATTATACATTTCGGCAAAAGGACTTCAGTAAGGAGCACGGTGTCACCACCTTCATCTTATTACAGGCAAAACAAAATCATCCACTGAACTCCACAGCTTGATCTTTTAACCAATGACACCACCTGGGCCTCGCTCTACCACATAGAAACATAGACATGGAAACATAGAAAAATAGGTGCAGGAGTAGGCCATTCGGCCCTTCGAGCCTGCACCGCCATTCAATATGATCATGGCTGATCATCCAACTCAGTATCCCGTACCAGCCTTCTCTCCATAACCCCTGATCCCTTTAGCCACAAGAGCCACATCCAACTCCCTCTTGAATATAGTCAATGAACTGGCCTCAACGACCTTCTGTGGCAGAGAATTCCAGAAACTCACCACTCTCTGTGTAAAGAATGTTTTCCTCATCTCGGTCCTAAAGGAATTCCTCCTTATCCTTAGACTGTGACCCCTTGTTCTGGACTCCCACAACATCGGGAACAATCTTCCTGCATCTAGCTTGTCCAACCCCTTAAGAATTTTGTAAGTTTCTATAAGATCCCCCCTCAATCTTCTAAATTCCAGTGAGTACAAGCAGTGTCTATCCAGTCTTTCTTCATATGAAAGTCCCAACATCCCAGGAATCAGTCTGGTGAACCTTCTCTGAACCCCCTCTATGGCAAGAATGTCTTTCTTCAGATTTGGAGACCAAGACTGTACGCAATACTCCAGGTGTGGTCTCACCAAAACCCTGTACAACTGCAGTAGAACCTCCCTGCTCCTATACTCAAATCCTTTCGCTATGAATGCTAACATACCATTTGCTTTCTTCACTGCCTGCTACACCTGCATGCCTACTTTCAATGACTGGTGTACCATGACACCCAGGTCTCGTTGCATCTCCCCTTTTCCTAATCTGCCACCATTCAGATAATAGTCTACCCTCATGTTTTTGCCACCAAAGTGGATAACCTCACATTTATCCACATTATACTGCATCAGCCATGCATCAGCCATGCATTTGCCCAACTCACCCAGCCTATCCAAGTCACCTTGCAGCCTCCTATCATCCTCCTCACACCTAACACTACCCCCCAGCTTAGTGTCATCTGTAAATGTTGCATTCAATTCCCTCGTCCAAATCATTAATGTATATTGTAAATAGCTGGGGTCCCAGCACTGAGCCTGTGGTACCCCACTACTCACTGCCTGCCATTCTGAAAAGGACCCGTTTACTCCTACCCTTTGCTTCCTGTCTGCCAGCCAGTTCTCTATCCACATCAATATTGAACCACCAATACCGTATGCTTTAAGTTTATATACTAATCTCTTATGTGGGACCTTGTCGAAAGCCTTCTGAAAGTCCAGATATAACACATATATTATTTAAGTCCTCTTATTCCTTCCCCTGCCCTTTCTGCAACTTTAAACCAGCTTGTTTTCTCACTTTCTTAGCTCTGATTATAGATCTTCAACCCAAAACTTTAGATTTGCTACTGCAGCTCTTTCTACAGCTGCTGACTGACCTGCAGAGTGTTTCCAGTATTTTGTGTTTTATTTCAGAACCCCATGACTTGATCATAAATGTAATATGAAATTGCATGGCCTTTCACCTAGAGTGATTTTAATTAAGGCTGATACATGGAATACAAATAGATGGGCAAGGTTGTATTCTTAGTCTAAAGAAAAGGTAGGTCCATTGTCAAACTTTGTCTTACCAGGTTTGGTGTGCATACGGAACACTTTTTGCATGGATGATAGACAGCACTTCATGCTTCAAAAACATACTCATAAAGCCCGACACTAGCAATAACAGTATTCTTTGCCAGTTTACAGATTGGGCTGAATACCTCAGCATGCTGCAGCAAAATATTGCTCCATGATTCAGGAAATATTAGCCAGATATTTAGTCATAGAGTGATACAGTGTGGAAACAGGCTCTTCGGCCCAACTTGCCAACACCAGCCAACAATGTCCCAGCTACACCTGTCCCATTTGCCTGCGCTTGGTCCTTATCCCTCCAAACCTGTCTTATCCATGTACCTGTCTAACTGTCTCTTAAACGATGGGGATAGTCCCAGCCTCAGCTACCTCCTCTGGCAGCTTGTTCCATACACCCACCATCCTTTGTGTGAAAAGGTTTCCTCAAAGATTCCCCTTCACCTTGAACCTAGGTCTTCTGGTCAAGAGACACTGTGCATCTACCCGATCTAGTCCTCTCATGATTTTGTACACCTCTATAAGATTCCCCCTCATCCTCCTGCGCTTCGTGGAATAAAGACCTAGCCTACCCAACCTCTCCCTATAGCTCATATAGGAACCCCTATAGGAACGGGGTACTGATTGGGGATGATCAGCCATGATCACATTGAATGGCGGTGCTGGCTCGAAGGGCCGAATGGTCTACTCCTGCACTCATTGTCTATTGTCTCACATCCTCTAGTCCTGGCAACTCCCTCGTAAATATATTCTGAACCCTTTCAAGCTTGGCAATATCTTTCCTATAACATGGTGCCCAGAACTGAACATAATATTTTAAATGTGGTCTCACTGACGTCTTATACAACTGCAACATGACCTCCCAACTTCTATACTCAATACTCTGACTGATGAAGGCCAAAGTGCCAAAAGCCTTTTTGACCACCTTATCTACCCGTGACTCAACCTTCAAGGAACCATGCACCTGCACTCCTAGATTCCTCCGCTCTACAACACTACCCAGAGACCTACCATTTACTGTGTAGATCCTGCCCTTGTTTGACATTCCAAAATGCAACATCTCACTCTTCTCTGTATTAAATTCCATCAAGCATTCCTCTGCAACCTGGCCAATCGATCCAGATCCTGCTGCAATCTTTCACAGCCATCTTCACTATCTGCAAAACCACTAACTTTTGTATCACTAACGTTTGAGAAACTTTATAATCTGAAAGATCTATTATTAGACTATGACAAAAACAATTTTAAAGCAAAGAAACAGCAATCGCCACCTTGTCCAGTGAGTATTTATTTTTAATATTAATATTTAAAATGTCGGCCTTTATCTGTGGGATTTATGACTATTTAAAACTCCTACCTGAAGAGTGAATGGCTTTACTCCTTTTCTGCATCACCTCCATCAATGCTCCTACAATCCCTGCTGTAGGCGTTGAAGGAGAAGAAGAATCCTGGTCATTTACCTACAAAAGGAATTGATGCATCATTTGCTGAAAACTAATGCATGAAATAAGCTAGCACTTTTGTTTAAACAGCAACTTTGCACACTGCAATTGAAAGTCCCAGCAATAATTGTGATTTGAGTAAATCTTTGACCTAAATACCATCTATGCAAGTAATGACCGATTCCCCCCCCCCCCATTTTCATCTTATTTATCATAGAGGGCTTGTGGTTATTAATTTTACAGCATTATCAAAACACACCCAAGTTATATTGCCACGGAAAAATGGGGGGCTTTAAGATTCAAATGAACATACAAATGTCATAAGGTCATAAATCATGGATGATCTATCTCTTCTTCCTCACCCCATTCTCCTGCCTTCTCCCCATAACCCCCGACAACTTGTCCACCTAAACCTACACCAATGTTTTATAGAACAGGCCCTCAAACCTCATTCAGGCATTTAACAATGAACAAGCCAAGCACTGCTGCAAAATATTTCAGCTGTTTATGTTCCATTTACAAAGCTTTACAGATATTTCGTATTTTACACATGTACTTGCCAAATAATAATGCAGTCACAATTTCAATTGATCGCAGAGAATATTTACTTACAGTTTTGAGTTGTATACCCTGTCGTATTTGGTCTAACAGTGCATCCCTGCCCGAGCTAGACACTGGTCGATTGCTTTGCTCAACTTTCTTTAACTGAGTGCCTTCTCTGATTTGATCCAGAAGGGCAGATTTGCCTCCGGTGGAAGAAACATCGCTCTCGACCATTGCAGGGAGTGGAGGGGGGCCAGGTGGTGGAGGTGGAGGGGGAGGTGGTGGGGGTGGACCAGCAGCTCCTGGGCCCCCAGGTGCAGGGTGTGGCGGTGGGGGCGGTGGTGGGGGACCTGATGGGACTGGAGGAGGTGGTGGATATAATCTACTGGGAGGTGGTGGCGGCGGTGGTGGCGCTCCTACTCCTGGCCTTGAAGGTGGAGGTGGTGGAGCTGCAGATGGAGCTACTGACGGGGCTCTCGAAGGGGGTGGAGGTGGTGGCGCTCCTCTGCCACGAACTGGTGGAGGCGGAGGCGGTGGCCCTGAACTGTGTGGAGGAGGAGGTGGTGGTGGTCCTCCTCTGGAAGGTGGAGGTGGCGGTGGAGCTGAAAGAAACAAAGAAAAATGTTAAGTACTCTATGAATTAAACTATCACACTTGAGCAGTTACCAGCAGGGAAACAAAGAAAGCTGTAGCCTGACTCCAGTCTGCAAAGACTAGGCCCTCATCCACTACATACTCCCTCCTTACTGCCCAACATCAGTCTGGCCACTTCTCCACCACTAACAATAGAAATTGAGGAGGTGGAGGCTCTTCAGGAGACAGAAAAGCCCGAAATCTCCAGGACCGGACAATGTTTCCCTCTCTACCCTCAAGCTCTGTGCAGAACAACTGGCACCACTCCACACAGATATTTTCAACCAGTCCCGGCAAACCTGCACTGTCCCTGCCTGCTTCAAAGTCTCCACTATTGTTCCTGCACCTAAAAAGTCAAGGATTACTGGCCTTAACTACTATAGGCCTGTCGCACTGACTTCTGTAATCATGAAGTCTCTTGAAAGGCTTGCGCCGGCCCACCTGGAAAATATTACGCCCCCTGCTGGACCCCCTGCAGTTTGCATACTGGGCCAATAGATCAGTGGATGACGCAATCAACCTAGGCCTTCATCCTCCAGCATCTAGACCTCCAGGGGACCTATGCAAGGATTTTGTTGGTGGATTTTAGCTCTGCATTCAACACCATTGTGCCGGAGCTACTTCACTCCAAACTCTCCCAGTTGACTGTGCCTAAACCCTTCTGTCAGTGGATCACCAACGTCCTGACAGACAGGAAGCAGCATGTGAGGCTGGGAAAGCACATCTTGGACCCGCAGATCCTCAGTATAGGAGCACCACAAGGCTGCATACTCTCCCCTCTCCTTTACCCTCTCTACACCAACAACTGCAACTCCACAGACTCCCGTCAAGCTTCTCAAGTTTGCGAACGACAAACCTGATTGGACTGATCCAGGATGGGGAGGAATCTGCCTACAGACAGGAAGTGACACAGCTGGCATCCTGGTGCCACAGCAACAACCTGGAGCTCAATGCTCTCAAGACAGCGATGGCAGCGCTTCATTCGATCAGCCGAGAAGGTTGTTGGCTGCAACCTTCCCCCCATCGACGAACTGTACACTGCAAGGGCCAGGAAGCAAGTGGGTAAGATCATCTCTGACCTCTCTCACCCTGGCCACAAACTCTTTGAAGCATTTCCCTCTGGAAGGCGACTCCGGACTGTCGAAACCGCCTCAGCCAGACATAAAAACAGCTTTTTTTCCCGCCACGAGCAGTAGCTCTACTCAACAGTCAAAAGTCTGTAGCCCCCTTTTTCTCTGGTATTTTATTTCATTCTTCATATGTTTAAATTATGTTTTATTTTTAATTGTCTACTGTATATCGTGTTGTTACTTGCGAGCAAAGCACAAGGCAAATTCCTTGTATGTATACATACTTGGCTAATAAAATGTATTTAATTCAATTCAATCTCAAAGTGAACAATGTTTAAAACCAATTCAATACGGCTTGAATTTTTTCAATATATATTACTAGTGTTAAAACGTTTTCATCTTCCACTCCATGCTCAATTGATGACTGTAATTTCTGACATTACCACCAGAAACATATCCCCACTTTTCCAATCAGGGAGTGGAGGGAGCACTGTGATCCAGCATCCCACCAGCACCCTGGAGTATGAACCATGTGTTGAGAGATGTGATTAGTTTATCTTGGCAAAATGTTCCGCCTAGATATTGTGGGCCGAAGGGCCTGTTCCTATACTGCATTTTTCTATGTTCTATGTCCACACCTCATCATCATTGTCGAGGTTTATAGAACAGGTGGGCTCTTCATTCCTACATGTTCATGCTGAATAAAAGAGTGGCATTCAGATTCCTCTGCTCCCTGCTATATGCCACTCAGGAAAACTAAAAGATTCTAAGCTGCGCTAAAATGTACTTGATTTTCAGCTGTTGCTGGTTCTACTAAGTCCAGGTGGACTAACATCCTTCACTGAGAAGAAACAAAGATCATAGAGGGGTAGACTAAGCAATTTAACTCCTAAATAGGCCATCTACAATTAGTGAAGCATTAGACCACATGCCATAACCTCCAGCCAACCTCCCTCTTGTACCTCAGACCTGGCAGAAATTCAGAAGTCAATATCACAGTTATCATATGAAAAAGCTCCAGGAACAGATGCTACACCAGAAGTCTCCGAAGAATGGAGCCCACTGATCGAGAAACTGGCAGTTACTTCAAGTACTATGGAACAAGAAAAAACCCAGCATTTCAAGGACACCTGAATTAGACGACTATACAAAAAGGTGAACCATCAAGCCTGTGATATTCACAGAGGAATCTCTTTATTCTCGAATGCTGCTAAAATATTGCTAGAGCCCTGTTAAACAGACAGACCACTCAGTGCTTCTGCTGTAACACAATCGCCCATTTTGTCATTTAATTTCTCCAACCTTTCAACCACGGTCCTTCCTGATTCCACCTTTCTTCTTTCTCCACATCTCAAAACGTGCTTTATCAGCTTTTAAATTCAATTTTTTCTAAACTCTTCTCTTTTATCTGTGACATTTTGCCTGGCCGCCAGGATTATTAAAACAATTAAAATGAATGTTGAAATAATATAAGAACTCTTATACCCAGGGTCCATAATTTGCAAAGGACAACATGCTTTGGGATTTCATGAGTTTATTACCAACTTCACAGCAGAATAAGATGTAGTGAGCATACAGCACACCATGCAGTTTTATTTTGAACTCTTACAAATATTAAATCACAACTACCATGAAGTGAATTCACAGCTATGTTTACTATCTCCACAAAGCTTAAAACCTGAATTTGAAGATAACATTTAAATGGGGTGACAACAGGTTTATGTCGATTGAAATGCAAAGTGCCTCTCTACCAATCAACTATGTGAATCAATGTGCCAAGGCAATTTGCATTAGAAAACACTCCTCAAATCAAATATGATGGGACTTGAAAGTTTAGCAATTCTTGTGCATCGTTAGAATTTAAATTTGGTGTCAGATAACTAAAATGGTTCTCCTCCTGTGCCTGTGCCTGCTGTGCATAGGCTCAGGATCTGCACAGCAGCCCCATTCTTTTTTTGCATATTTTCCAAGAAAGGATACTTATTTAGGAATGCAACTGCAGGTAATGGGTGTCAACTGCACCACGATTTTATAGACAATTTCACAAATCATTCCCCAAAGATTCATTTTAGTAGAAAGTAAATCCAACATTTCATTCCAACTATTAAAACTGTACACAAAATGTATTCAAGTAATAATAAAATGTAAACAAAAGTTGATTAGTGAGCATGTAAGAAATATACTCTGCCACACTTGGAGGAAATCTGACAAAAAAGTGCAAGAGCAGTAAACATATAGTTACGTATAACTAGACCTTGTTTACTTAGCAAATGACACAATGGAAAACATTACTCATTTGCCTGGATATGTTCTATGTAATCAAGATGGCCGACCACGTTACGAAAAACATAGTGGCGCAGTTGCTGCCTTACAGCGCCAGATACCTTGTTTGAATAATCATAGAAACATAGAAAATAGGTGCAGGAGTAGGCCATTCAGCCCTTCGAGCCTGCACCGCCATTCAATATGATCATGGCTGATCATCCAACTCAGTATCCTGTACCTGCCTTTTCTCCACACCCCCTGATCCCTTCTGCCACAAGGTCCACATCTAACTCCCTCTTAAATATAGCCAATGAACTGGCCTCAACTACCTTCTGTGGCAGAGAATTCCACAGATTCACCACACTCTGTGTGAAAAATGATTTTCGCATCTTGCTCCTAAAAGACTCCCCCCTTATCTTTAAACTGTCCAACCCCTTAAGAATGTTGTAAGTTTCTATAAGATCCCCCCTCATCTTCTAAATTCTAGCGAGTACAAGCCGAGTCTATCCAGTCGTTCTTCATATGAAAGTCCTGCCATCCCAGGAATCAATCTGGTGAACCTTCTCTGTACTCCCTCTGTGGCAAGAATGTCTTTCCTTAGATTAGGAGACCAAAACTGTACGCAATACTCCAGGTGTGGTCTCACCAAGACCCTGTACAACTGCTGTTGAACCTCCCTGCTCCCGTACTGAAATCCTTTTGCTTTGAATGCTAACATACCATTTGCTTTCTTCACTGCCTGCTGCACCTGCATGCCTACTTTCAATGACTGGTGTACCATGACACCCAGGTCTCGTTGCATCTCCCCTTTTCCTAATCGGCCACCATTCAGATAATAGTCTACTTTCCTGTTTTTGCCACCAAAGTGGATAACCTCACATTTATCCACATTATACTGCATCTGCCATGCATTTGCCCACTCACCCAACCTATCCAAGTCACCTTGCAGCCTCCTAGCATCCTCCTCACAGCTAACACTGCCCCCCAGCTTTGTGTCATCCGCAAACTTGGAGATGTTGCATTCAATTCCCTCATCCAGATCATTAATATATATTGTAAATAGCTGGGGTCCCAGCACCGAGCCTTGCGGTACCCCACTAGTCACTGCCTGCCATTCTGAAAAGGACCCTACTCTTTGCTTCCTGTCTGCCAGCCAGTTCTCTATCCACATCATGACTGAACCCCCAATACCGTGTGCTTTAAGTTTGCATACTAATCCACTGGTTCTCCCTTATCCACTCTACTAGTTACATCCTCAAAAAATTCTATAAGATTCGTCAGACATGACTTACCTTTCATAAATCCATGCTGACTTTGTCCTAAGATTTCATCAATTTCCAAATGTGCTGCTATCCCATCTTTAATAACTGACTCTAGCATTTTCCCCACTACTGATGTTAGACTAACTGGTCTGTAATTCCCCGTTTTCTCTCTCTCTCGCTTTTTAAAAAGTTGGGTTACATTAGCTACCCTCCAATCCTCAGGAATTACTCCAGAATCTAAAGTTTTGAAAAATTATCACTAATGCACCCACTATTTCTGGGGCTACTTCCTTAAGTACTCTGGGATGCAGCCTATCTGGCCCTGGGAAATTATCGGCCTTTAATCCATTTAGTTTACCTAACACCACTTCCCGGCTAACCTGGATTTCACTCAGTTCCTCCATCTCATTTGACCCCCGGTCCCCTCCTATTTCTGGCAGATTATTTATGTCTTCCTTAGTGAAAACAGAACCAAAGTAGTTATTCAATTGGCCTGCCATGTCCTTGTTCCCCATGATCAATTCACCTGTTTCTGACTGCAAGAGACCTACATTTGTTTTAACTAATCTTTTTCTCTTCACATATCTATAAAAACTTTTGCAGTCAGTTTTTATGTTTCCTGCCAGTTTTCTTTCATAATCTATTTTCCCTTTCCTAATTAAGCCCTTTGTCCTCCTCTGTTGGACTGAATTTCTCCCAGTCCTCTGGAATGCTGCTTTTTCTGGCTAATTTGTGTGCATCTTTTGTTTTGATACTATCCCTGATTTCCCTTGTTATCCACGGATGCGCTACCTTCCCTGGTTTATTCTTTTGCCAAACTGGGATGAACAACTGTTGTAGTTCATCCATGAAGTCTTTAAATGCCTTCCATTGCATATTCACCATCAACCCTTTAAGAATAAATTGCCAGTCTATCTTGGCCAATTCACATCTCATACCCTCAAAGTTACCTTTGTTAATTCAGAAACAAGGGTTCTGAACTTAAAGAATGTCACTCTCCATCCTAATGAAGAACTCAACCATATTATGGTCACTCTTGCCCAAGGGACCACGCACAACAAGACTGCTAACTAACCCTTCCTCATTCCTCAATACCCAGTCTAGAATAGCCTGCTCCCTCCTTGGTTCCTCTACATGTTGGTTTAGAAAACTATCCCGCATACATTCCAAAAAATCCTCTTCCTCAGCACCCCTGCCAATTTGATTCACCCAATCTATATGTAGATTGAAGTCACCCATTATAACTGTTTTACCTTTGTTGCACGCATTTCTAATTTCCTGTTTACAATTGAATCCCCAATTACTATAGACCTTCCACTCTTTTTCCTTACCACCTGTGCCGCAGAGTGGCCATGGTGCCATGAACTTGGCTGCTGCTGCCTTCCCCTGATGAGCCATCTCCCCCCACAGTATCCAAAATGGTATATCTGTTTAGGAGGGAGATGACCGCAGGGGACTCCTGCACTACCTGCCTACTGCTACGCTGGCTAATGGCCACCCGTTCCCTTTCTGTCCGCTTAACTTTCACTGCCAATTCACTGTACGTGCTATTCACAATTTTCTCAGCATCGTGGATGCTCCAGTATGAATCCAGCCACAGCTCCAATCGTTCAACGCGGTCTGCCAGGAGCTGCAGCTGGACACACTTCCTGCAAACGTAGTCACCAGGGACACCGACCATATCCCTGATCTCCCACATGGTGATATCCCACATAATCCCGAGTTTGAGAAGCAGGAATCTTTAAAACTAACTGCAAATGTTAGTGCATTCCTTTCAAATAATATTATGCTTGATCTATGCAAAGTTTTTGAAAAGAAACTGCATGCAAGCACATTCTTTGGTCAATTACCTACCATACCACCATGGTGAACCTATAAAATTAATGTCAAACAATACAATTTATTTTGTGATAAAAGCAATTGGTAATATATATATATAAGGGACAATAAAAATGCTGGTAGGACTGAAGATGTATTCCAGAAAAAGGAAGAACGGTTAGCATCGTTTTTCATGACATCTCTCTGAAATTGATATTATGCCAAAGGAGGAGAGAGTGGCATATGATACTCTTGCCAAAGAAAATTAACAAACCAAATAACCGTACAAGATTAATTTGGTGAATTAACACAAGATATCTTAATGCACGTTCAAAGATCTGCACTGGGATAGATTGTTTTCAGTTTATGGATTGGACATGGGCACGATATATTAGCCAATTCTTAAGGGGTTGGACAGGCTAAATGCAGGAAGATTGTTCCCGATGTTGGGGAAGTCCAGGACAAGGGGTCACAGTTTAAAGATAAGGGGGAAATCTTTTAGGACCGAGATGAGAAAAACATTTTTCACACAGAGAGTGGTGAATCTGTGGAATTCTCTGCCACAGAAGGTAGTTGAGGCCAGTTCATTGACTATATTTAAGAGGGAGTTAGATGTGGCCCTTGTGGCTAAAGCGATCAGGGGGTATGGAGAGAAGGCAGGTAAGGGGTACCAAGTTGGATGATCAGCCATGATCATATTGAATGGCGGTGCAGGCTCGAAGGGCCGAATGACCTACTCCTGCACCCATTTTCTATGTTTCTACGAGCACAGAATTGGTCAATGACATCAAATCTCCATGCGATGATACAACTAGAGATGGAGGTAAGTGTGTTCATAAAGTCCAACTCATAAAAATGCAAGTATTTGCAGTAAAAGTGAAATTAAGCATTCTCTAACAAAGGAGGCGGCAAAAAACTCCAGAGATGCACATAGATTGATCTTTAAAATGGAAGGTGTACGAGGAGACAAAATCAAACATTGAGATTTTTAAAAAGCATCTAGAATTTTTTTTTTAAAGCACATATTGCTCCAAATAGGAAAAAAAACCTTCATCAAAAGAGAGTAGGTCAAACACAATGTTAAAACTATAATTATCCAACCTATATAGGACTGTTCATCACGGGGATGATACAATATACTGTGCAACATTTGGACACTTATGAGAACGATATAATAATTGTAATAAAGCTACAATAGATATTCATTAAGATGAAGGTACACGGATAGCTGGCTTTTTTCATTAGACCAGATGTGTACTTCAAAATTGTTATAGCATTTTTTTTTAATTACCAAATTTAAAAAGGTACCTTAAAAAGCAATGAACCAGTGGGAAAACATTAAATTACGTTTATTTATTTCGTTAAAAATAATGGCACTGATAAAAGGACAACTGTTCTATTTCATTGCAAAATTCAGGATTTATGATGGGGTTAATATTGACTGGGTTTAGAAGGAGCATGAGCACAAATTTAGGACTTGCGGCAATAGAGCTTCTTACATCGGTATAGTTGTACTCTGACAAGGGAAAATGCCGTCACAGGAAAACACATGAGAAATATGTCACAATATAATTAAACAGCAATTTATAAAGCTAAAACATAAAGGCAGTTTGCTGGAATGTAAAAAAAGTGAGTCACTTTGGCTCAAAGTAACTGGGTGATAAAGGTAGTTAACTGTTAGCTAACAGTTACCAAAAAAAGTTTTGAGCTGAACCAGAATACAAATGACATGGCAAAAATAATAGACTGCAGATAAAATGGGGATTAAAAGCAAGTAGAAATGTAGAAAGATCACAAAAATAAGCAGGTAGGCACAAAATGCTGGAGTGAGGCAACATCTCTGGAGAGAAGGAATGGGCGACGTTTCCAGACTGATGTCAGGGGAGGGGATGGGACAAATATAGAATGTAGTTTGAGACAGCAAGACTAGTGGGAGACCTGGGAAGGGGATGGAGAGAAAAAGCAAGGGCTATCTGAAGTTAGAGAAGTCAATGTTCATACCGCTGGGGTGTAAACTACCCAAGCGAAATATGAGGTGCTGTTCCTCCAACTTTCACTGGGCCCAGGACAGAAAGGTCAGATTGGGAATGGGAGTCCAGTCAAGTCACTTTTATTTCTATAGCACATTTAAAAAACAACTCTCGTTGACCAAAGTGCTTTACATTGGTGGAGGTACTAACGTTATACAACAGTGGTTCATAGATTAAGTACATACATAAATACATACAGCCCTCCCTTAGAGGACGTCAAGATAGGCTTGAGAATAAAGATGAGTTTTAAGTCTCGATTTAAGAGTGAATGGAGGGGGCAGTTCTGATGGGAAGAGGAATGCTGTTCCACAGGGAGGGAGGGGGAGTTGAAGTGCTGAGCCACCAGGAGACCATGTAAGTTAATACTAGTGTTGGACCTGGGAAGGGGGAGTACTAGTGGTGGACCTGGGAAGGGAAAGTTATTAGTGGGAGACCTGGGAAAGGGAAGTTACCAGTGGGAGACCTGGGAAGTGGAAGTTACCAGTGGGATACCTGGGAAGGGGAAGTTACCAGTGGGATACCTGGGAAGGGAAAGTTACCAGTGGGATACCTGGGAAGGGGAAGTTACTAGTGGGATACCTGGGAAGGGGGAGTACTAGTAGGAGACCTGGGAAGGGGGGGTACTAGTGGGAGACCTGGGAAGGAGAAGTTACCAGCGGGAGACCTGGGAAGGGTAAGTTACTAGTGGGAAACTTGGGAAGGGGAAGTTACTAGTGGGAAACCTGGGAAGGGGAAGTTACCAGTGGGAGACCTGGGAAAGGGATGATTTTCTTAACCAAAAATAAGCAGAGTACAAATACAACGGAAAAAAAAAATTTACAAAAGCAAATGACGGTGTCGATATCAATGTACTATAAAAGGACATTAAAGTGTTAAAATGCACGGATGGAAATCTTGTTATTGGAAGCAAATATAAATATTAGGATTATTTCCACAGAGGCATTTTAAACTGGCCACATTCCTAAAAAGGGAATAGGAAAAGCAATTTCCTTTGTTCAATGCGTAAGTGAGAGGAGATCATATAATCCTCAAAGTTTTAAAGATGAATTGGAAGAGGCTGCTTGATTATGTTAGCCAAAAAACACACATGGGTCACTGTATATTTGAAAATCTAAAACAGAGATCTAACTGCAAGAAATAAAAGTTCAATTCAAAGAGTAAACCACTATTTTGGATTTCAACTTTGTTGATTAATTTCAAGGCCAAGTAACATTTTGGACCTGAAGGCACAGATAAATATGGAAATTAACTTACCCTGTCTACGCAGTTCATTTTTCACAGCTTCAACTCCTCCCTTTTTCTCTATAAAATCATATATAATTTTTGATGTTTCTTTGTCCTTCAGTTGTGACTCAGAAATACCACACATGTCAAACAGATGTTTTAATTCAGGATCCAGGTTATTCAGCTGCAAGTAAAATCATAAATATTGCAGCATTATTTCAAATTGATTCAACAGAAACTGTCTAGGAAGTAAAATATACTTCATGACCCAATTAAAGCTGTGTCTAAACACTTTTGTGAAGAAATAACGATTTGGTCAACTACACATTACAAAGAATCATTGCACTCAGTTAAGGTTAGCTGTAGAACTCCTTATCCAATTCTTAGAAAGGAAATGCAATGTTTTGTCTGTCGTACGAGATATTCCAATCTGGCCATGCCACTCGGCCCTATCATCCTTTACCACGTTGAGCTTGCATTCCTCAACTATGTTAGTATTCAATGCATGAACCGCACCCTAGATCTGTCTGTAATTGGAGCTCGATATAAGACCATAATAGCAACATCAAAAGGAAATGAAGTTTTACCAAAATGTAAGGCTTAATCTTAATTGCAGGTTCAAACTGATAAAGCAAAGCAGGATCACTCTGCATATAGCAAATAACTTATGAACATCTGACTATTGACATTTTTAATTATGATAGGTATTCATCAATTACATTATCTTAGCTCCAGTTTGCAGATTCATGATATTATGGAGAGTTCATTCAATCTACTTTACATTTGGAGCCAAATTAACTCCTTGCTGACAACTGAAATATTGAAGCATTTTGTTTCAAGCAACAATTAAGAGCTATCAGCACACGTGGCTTTATCCCAGTGTCAATTCCTTAATTTCCCGCAAAATAACAGCGGAAATGCTTGTGGAGCACTCGCTATTTAATTAAACGTTAAAAACTTGGTCACATACATTTTCTCTTCAACTCATTTTGAAAACTGCAATTGTCAAACCATGGCAGAAAGGCCAATATTATGCATAAAAAAAGGACGATTCTATAATTGCTTTAGGAGATATGTAACAAAATGCTTCACTGAAATTAAAATAGGCTTTTAACTTACATCAAAACCAGTGTTTGGGTCCCAGCCAACATGTCCTATATGCCTATAAATAAAACAAATGGAAATATTATACAACTTTCAATTATAAAGTTATCTTTTAAAGGATGCTTTTTTAAAACAGCATTGATGTGATGTGATGTGATGTGATAGGCTAGGGGATAGCTAGTAATCCAAATTCAAATGAGCAATCAGGAGATACATTTTCTCTTTAATCATTTGAAAGTTGTGACAGGGAGTACAAGAGTTAATAGTGTTGCTCCAGTGCATTTTCCAAAGGTTATTGTTTAACTGTTCGCAGACAAATGAAATGTAGGGAAGTACACAAAATCTAATCTAGCTTTCTTGTGGCATGCTCGTATACCTACACCTCAAGTGCAGAATGCTTGGAGACTCAGATTGATGATAGGGAAGCTATTGAAAAAGATTCTTTGGGATAGAATTTGCACGCATTTGGAAGTGAATGGGAATAATTAGGGTCAATCACCATGACCTTGTCTATAGCAAGTCATGTTTTATAAATGATGGAGTCTTTCTGAGGAGGTGATCGGCTGATTTTGTGTGTGTCCGAACTGCACACTCTACTCCAAATGTGTTCTGACCAAAATTAGATGATTGATGAGGGCAGGGCAGAGGATGATGTCCAAACGGATTTCAGTAAGGCAGTTAAAAACTCCTTCATGGTAGGCTGATTCAGAAGATTAAGATACATGGAATCTACAGTGATTCGGATTCAGATCTAGCTTACCCATAGAAGACAGAGAATACTGGTGGAAGGATGTTATTCTGGGTGCAGGTCTGTGGCTAGTGATATTCCACAGGGAATTGCACTGGGACCTCTGCTGTTTGTGGTATATATAAAACAACTTGGACGTAAATGTAGATAGGTCAGCTAGTAGGTTTACAGACATCACCAAAAATGATGCGAAAGATGCAGACAGTGAGGGCGGCTGTCAAAGGATACTGTGGGATGTAGATCAGTTACAGAAAATGGCAGGTGGAATTTAAGCCAAGGAAGTGTGAGGTGATGCATGTTGGGAAGTCAAATGCACGGGTGAAGTATATAGTTAATGGCAAGACCCTTAATAGCATCCAGTGCAATCTTGGTGTTCAGATCCATAGGTCCATGGAAGTGGCAACACAAGCAGATAGACTGAGAAAGAAGGCTTGCCTTCATCAGTCAAGGCTTTGAATACAAGAATCAGAAAATTATCTTGCAGCTTTCTAAAATTTTGATCAGGACACATGGAATATTGTGTGCAATTATGACAAAAAACATATTTTTTCCTCCTTGACAATTAAATCCAATAGAGATGCCCGAATGGAAACAGGTAGTTTCAATAATTCTGATTCAGTAATAATGAGTTCATATTACTGGATTATTTGCTTTTCAGCAGTCCGGCCAAAAAAAAATTCACATTACCGTAAATTCAGCGCAATAAAGTTTCAAAATTGATTGGTGACCATGATCTTATAAAATTAAGATTTGTACGTAATAAGAATTTTACGTTTACCTTGTTCATATTGCTATATAAAATAGTAACAAACTCTTCATTAATAGATTTCCTAGGCTTTCACTATGGAAGCAAAGCCATGCCTTGATTTAGACAATGAATTATATAGGTAGCAAAACAGGGGTGATTTTACTGATAGTTCCACACAGATAATTAGGTTATGGATTGTCATTTCCTTAGTAACTACATGTTTTTAACATAACAGAAAATAAAATATTGGAAATGCCCCTTTATGCAGAGAATAGCAGTCACAATTCCATAAAGAAATATAACGCATATAAACTACAAGAAATAGACATTTCAATAGATCAAATATTATTTTATAATATAATTAACTTCAAATTCTCTCAAAAATAATATAAAGTAGTACATTAATGTTTAAGATACTGTTACTTTACACCAATGTCTAGTGATGCAACTGGTGCACGCAAAAAAAAGGCATAAATAGAAAAAAAAACAAGGAAACAGCACGGCTAATTTTAAATGCTGAAAGTTACAGAATGTTGCATTTGAAAGGCACAAAGAAAAAAAGCAAGAATCAATTTTTATTTGAAACATTTTCTAGCGAGTTAGATATTTTTGTACATTTAATTAATTTTGTAGTGAAAACTTCAGACATGGCATTCAAATGAAACCAATTCACACCAGTGCACTTAACAACTTGCAGGCATCTCCTCAAATTTATGCATACCAAGAATTTAAACTTCAGAAATGCACCTTCACCTTTTTTTTTTAAAGCTGTTTTTTAAGATGATGATCACATGCATTTGATATGCGGCAAACATTTTGTAAGTATAAAAACTGAGTTAAGAATGGATAAACATACAAAACATGAATCACAAAACTCTTTTACAGTTTCATAAATCTGAAACTTTCAGTTAGCAAATGTTAGCTTTTACTGATGAACCATTAGTTCATACAAAATCATTGAAAAAAGAGATAAACATGCAGAAGCAATTTTTAAAAAGTAATTCGTTGTACTGAACAATGAAGAATGCTTACTGGAAGTTACTTGGTGTGCCAATGTCCGCCTTAGTCAATCTCTTCTTTTTACCTTTTACTTTCTTCTTATCTTTGGCATATACAAAATTATTAACTTGTGCATTATATCGAACATTGGTAATTTCTGGATTCTTTATGTCAACTGTAGCCATAGGCAGAGAAGGACCTAAGAAAAAAAACCAAGACAACAATTACTCACTCATTTGTTACTGGTTATCTCCTTTAGATAAGAGTCCTTTTGACTATTTAATTCTGGCATTCTATTTTTATTTTTGAGTAATTTCTTTACACTCTCTATTCTAGTGACTTGATATCTGCCATCTGAACCACAATGCGCTGGCCTGCCCTAATTAGAAAATGAAATGTTCCTCAGGCTTATGTCGAGAGGAATAGGTAATAGGTAAGATTGCAAGTGGGACAAGAATTAAAGTTACAGGCCACCAGAAGATCAAGATTACACTTATGAATTGAACAAAGATGTTCTCCAAACTGGATACCCGGTCTATGCATGATTTGGGCTAAATAGAAGGAAGGTTATTGTGAGCTAATATTGAGTACATAAAACCACTTTTTTATTTGACAATATTTAGGAACTGTGATTGTGGAAAGAAGTAGTAAAAGGGTATCAGTCAATTGTGCAGGATAGTGCCAAAAGGAAAGATGATCAATAATAGTAAGATTAAACGAGAACTTACCAGTTCGAAGGTTGATCTTTATTTTATGAGGAGTTGCGATGAGGGATTTTGTGAAGACCCCGCCAACACGCATGCGCGGCATCCTTCAAAGCAGCGGTGTGGAATCACAGACTCGACGAAAAGTAAGGATATTAAGATTAAACTGCGAACTACCCAGCTGAACATAATGATCGAGGGTTGGGAGCGGAGGGCACGAAATCCCTCATCGCAACTCCTCATAAAATAAAGATCAACCTTCGAACTGGTAAGTTCTCGTTTAATCTTACTATTTTACTTCGGAGTCACGTGAGTGACTTTGTGAAGACTTCAAAGCTCTGTGATTACACGCCCTGGACAACGCCCATGCTACCACACTGCCGCAATCCTGATGGAGGAAGTTTGTTAAAGCAATCCAGACTGGACAATCTGAAAATAATTGACATTTATTAAACACAAATCATAAACAAAACCCCCTGTCTGGGGACAAATGATATTAGGGAGCAGCCCTGAGTACTGCATCCGCATATGTTGCAGGTCCGGCCAATGGCTTATGGTAGAACCGTTGAAAGGTTGACTCACTGGCCCATCCTGCCGTAGCGAGGACGTGATCCATGAGCACCTCCATGGCCCTCGCTGTTGATGTGGATGCAGCCCTGGTGGAATGAGATTTAAACAAGTTAGTGTCAATACCTGCTGCATCCAACACTTCCCTGAGCCACCTGGAGATCGTCTGCACTGTCACCCGGCGATGTGGTTTTTTGTGGCTTATAAGCAGTCCTTGTTCCGAATTCCTGATCGACCGGGTCAACTCAATGTAGCAACGGAGGTGGGCGACTGTGCAGAGTGTGGCATCAGAGGGGTACGCCTGGAATTCCAACTGCAGCCCCAACGATCCGGGTCGATGCTGCTTCAGCAATTCTGCAACGTAAAACGTTACTTTCCCAGGGGTAGAGAGCATATTGTCAATGCGCAACTTTTGAAGCGCCTGTACCCGCTGAGCAGACGTGAGCGCCATCAACATGACCACCTTCAGGGTGAGCCGGTGAAGAGGTAACCCCGCCATGGGGGAACCATGATCTTAACAGGGACAGGACCACTCCTGCATCCCAGACAACGTTATATCTGGGCCGTGGAGGGTTTGTGTTAAATACACCCCTCATAAACTTTGACACCAGATTGTTGGTCCCCACTCCTACCGGAAGGTACGAGGACAGCGCACTCCTGGCGCTATTGATGGTACTATAGCTGAGCCCTTCATCATAGTGGAGGCCCGCCAGGAATTCCAGGACGTCAGGTATCGTGGCAGAATCATAGGAAACACTCTTCCTTAAACAGAATAGTTCCCATTTCCTGATCTGGGTCAGGTACTGCCGCCTTATAGATGTTCTGCACGATGCAGCGATTAAATCCATGGCCCTCGGTGAGATCCCGGTGTTTATGAAAGGCCTTTTCAGAACCTGCAGACCAACAGGTTTAAATAGGTGTGGCACGGATGCGGCTCGCCAGTGACAGGATTAGTAACCAATTGTGGGTTGTTCCCAATTCGCACCCACGGGTGCTTCAGTATCTGGGAGACCACCGGGTACCATGGTTGTGTCGGCCAGTCGGGTATTACCAGAATGCCTGATGCAGAGTCTAATTTAATCTTCTGTAATACCCGGCTGATGAGGCAGAATGGGGGAAATGCGTAGCAATACCATTTCCCCCAGTGGAGCGAAAAAGCATCCAAAGCCACTGCCCCAGGATCTGGTTCCCACGATACATATATTGGTATCTGATGGTTCAGTCTAGACGCAAATAGGTCAATATCTGGCATACTGAATTTTGTCACAATTTCAGCAAACACAAGGGGATTCAGCATCCACTCAATGTTATCATTAAAAACTCGTGACCTGGTGTCCGCCACCGTATTGAGTATCCCCGGAAGGTACGTTGCTGATATCCAAATATCCCTTTTGATGCACCAGAGCCAAATTGTATTTGCCAAATCATTACAAGATACTGACCTGATACCACCCATATGATTTATATAGGCTACCACCGTGGTATTATCGATTTGAAGGCGGACATGTGCATGACGCAAATTACTGCAATATGCCCGCAGTCCATGAAACACCCCCAGCATTTCCAAATAATTAATGCCTTGCACTTGGAGAAGCGTGAACTCATGAGCGTCCCATCTGCCACCACAGCTGGTTACAGTGTCAGTTGCCCCCCAGCCTTGGGCACTCGCATCAGTTTGCAACAGAACCGTTGGATTGGGGAGAATGATGGGTTTGGAACTTACTCTAATATTGTGAACCCACCATTCCAACTCAGTTTGCTCCCCTATGCCTAAGCGCATAGGTCTGTCAAAATGTCCGGTATTCAATTTTAACGCCAGAAGTTTGCTTTTTTGTAAGTTGTGGTATTGCAACGGACCATAATTTACGGCCGGGAACGTAGCTACCAGCTTGCCAATTACCTTAGCAACCTGCCGAATGGTTGGCCTGTTGTTGTCAAGCAAACTGATGCATGCTTGTTGAATGTCCACCACTTTGTCAACTGGGACGGTGATTTTCATCTGGTTAGTGTCTATAGTGAACCCCAAATAGTCCATGACCTGCGAAGGGTTGAACTTGGATTTGTCTGGATGGATTACAAACCCCATTCTTTGAAACAAAGATATAGCGGCCGAGACTGCCAACTGGGCGTGCTCTAGGGTTTTCCCTGCTATGAAAATGTCATCTAAATATGCCATTATAATATGGTTTTGTTTCCTAAGATGTGCCAATAAAGGTTTAACAAGTTTAGTAAATAGTCTCGGCGCTGTTGTAATCCCATTAGGCAAAGCCATATATTGCCATAATTGACCTTCCCAGACAAACTTCAAGAACCTTCGATGTTGTTTAGCAATAGGGACTGTATAGTATGCATCCTTCAGGTCAATGCAAGCCATAAAGTACCCATGACTAACCAACTGCTTGGCTGTCTCAAACGTCTCCATCTTAAAATGGGTATATTGTACGAAAGCATTCAACTGGGTTAAGTCGATGATAATCCGACAGCCTCCATCCTTCTTGACCCTAGTAAAGATGTTGGAAACAAACTCCAATGGCTCGTGCGTCGTTTTTTGTATCACCCCTTTCTCTTCCAATCGTAGTATTTCAACATGAGCCCACTCCTTCTCTGACTGAGAGTGCAAATCTGCGACTAGGCTCATGTTGCGAAGGGGGATCTCTGCCATTAATAAACTCTATCTCATAACCCTGAATGCTTTGTAAAATAAAAGGATCCGTAGTTAGGGTATCCCAAGCAGACCGGAAACCCCGTAGCCGTCCCCCCACCGGTGAGGTTACTAATGCTACGTTGTGGACGGAACCAAGCCCCCTTACCTCCAAGGTTAGCGCCGGGGTCTGGACTGTGGTGTCTTTGCTCCCCATGTGGCGCGGCCCTGTTGCCGCATCTTCCAAGCTGGCTTGGGCTGGCCTTGGAATAAAAAAGGCCTCTGCTGTTGGGCCCCCGCCGAGGAATATGTTTGTGAATATGTTCTGGGGCCTTGGTCCACCGGTGTGTGGGACCTGAACGAGGAACGTGGCTGCTGCCTGGTGTAAACGGGAGTTTTGGATGAATGAGGCTGTCTCACCATCCCCACAGTCTTGGCTTCCTCGTCCAGTTCCTTCACGCGTTTAGGCAGGTCTTCCCCAAACAGCTGCCTTGGTGGTGGTGGTGTGGTGGAGGTGCTGCATAATCCCGCAAATTTGGGATTCAAATTTGGCCGGATGGAGCTCTTCCTAAAACAGTTTATCTCAAACTGGGTGGCGCACAGGAGCGCTAGCGCATCCTGCTGCTCCTCGGACACATTCGTGGCATCCAGCGACCGAGCAAAAGCCGTGATACCTGCCGTCAGCAGCTTTAAGATTTTCTAGAGCTTGCCCTCCTTGACCCTTGTGTTGGTCGACATGTTCCCCCATATTGCTGCATTCACTTTCGGTACGTTGAGGGAGTTGCAGTTTGCTGGTGCCTTATACCTCCCCACTGTTTCCGAGAGCACGGTATCCTGGAGCTGGTGCGTAGTCAGGAAATCAATTGACGCCGCTATTTTGGGATGTAGTGGTCCCCCTGCTGATGCAGGTGACCCAAATTTCGACACCGCCTCCAACATTTCCTGTGGGTTCTGGAACTCTTCTCCCTCCTCAGGCTCACCCATACTTCCTTGCTGGCTCTCAAGCGACGGGGAGATGGAAGGTGGCGGCTGCATGTAGCTCCCAGACCTCTGGGATTCCCGTTCCTGACGCTCCAGGTCCCGTTGATAGAGCACCTCCACCATATGCTCCAACCGGCCCATACGACCGTCACCGCTGTACGCGGGCCACTGGTCGTCTTCCCCAGCCTCTCCAGAGGAACCGGGGCTTCCAGCAGTTGTCAACATCCCCATGAAATGTACTGCCGGGAAATCGCCAGCTCCCCCTCCAGCGGGGCTGTGCGACTCCCACACGGACATACCGCTGGTCCGCCGTCGTTTGGACAGCAGCGGCCCCTCTGTCTGATGGGAGGGAAGAGGGCTAGAGTCAGTACTTGCACCAGAAACTGGACTCCCTGATGTCCGTGCGGGCTTACCACCACAGTGTTCCACACATAAACGGGACTGTGGCGGCGCATGGTCTGCTTTACCCGCCTCAGCAGGGGCGCCGGACCGTACTTTGCTGCCACCGGCCCGCACTACGGCAGCCTGTTCCGGTGGTGTGCCGGTACATCCTGCCCCCACAGGGATCCTCGGCACGCCAGCACTGCCACTGGTCTGCTTCCTCGCAGGTTTACCCAGTGGCTTGTCCCTGCCTGCCGTACCGACAAGGCTGGACTTTAGCGAGGCTTCCCCCCTGCTCTGCCCGCGAGGGACCTTTAAAGGGGGGGATGCACTCGCGGACACGCTTGCTTCAAGAGCCCCACGTGCCTTACCTCCAGCCCTGGACTTGGGCACTGGAGTTCTGGAGTCAGGGTCTCCCAGCCCCTGCTCCTGCGCGGACACCCTCTTCTTTGCCAGAGGGGTTGTGCCGGGTCTGGTCAGCTGCTCAGAGCTCCCCGACTGCCGCGACTTCTTCCTCGGTGGTGTCTCAGCTGCTCCCGATGTAGCGGGCAGCTCCGAGGACTTTACTCGCTGAACGCGACTCCCACTCCTTCCTCCTTCCATGGTTCTGTAAAAAACAACACAGACCACACAAAACGGCAAACCAGCTTAAGGTTAACTTACCTGCAGCTGCTTACCTTTTTGAAGGAGCCGGTTGAGGGAGCGCACTCCCCCCCCCCAGCAAATGCGCGCGACGATATGCCGCGCATGCGTGTTGGCGGGGTCTTCACGAAGTCACTCACGTGACTCCGAAGTAAAATCAACCTCGCTACAGTTAACTACACATATTAACTCTATAGAGGCAAAATCTTTTATTCAGAACTATGCACTTTTTGTTCAAACAAGCCAAATATCAAAGTGCCAACTCAGCAACTTTTCAGGACTTTCTGTAACTAATACACCAAAGACTCAAATTCTGCACAGATACTTCAAAATAACAATTCCCAGCATGACCAACCAACTTTCAAGTGAGTGTTCATTGCAACTGGTAAAATGAATTCAAAATGTGTATAAATGACATTGAAAACAATGGATAGAAAAGCATACCTTTCAGCTTAGATCTGTTCTTCTGTACATGCGAGATAGAAGTTGCATCATAATTCACTATAATCCTCAAATAAGGCAATAAACTTAAACTAAACATTTTCCCCAATCATTAACAAGCTTCCTTTTCAATACACAAATTGAACAAAAAGTGTTCTGGCATAAGTTAATGGTTCTGTTCATAGCTTGGAAAGGTAATATGTGAAACACTTGTTAGCCTAAATTTTGAAAGTGTTTTTGTAGGAAAAATTAGATACCAAATCCTTTTACAGTGGATCAAAGCTTCAAGGAACTGCCACCATGCCCACAACTTTACAAAAGACCATTTCACAACTTATTAGATTCCACTTAAAAATACAATGTTCTGGTTCGTGTAATTTAAGTCACAGCACATACCAATATGACCATTTAAATCTGCAATTAATTAAAATATGGAAGCACTATTTATAGCATTGGCTCAATAAATAATTTGTCCTCATGTAATTTCGCTAGCATTATAGGCAAGAAGCCTCAACACCTATCATGCATTTAACAGAAATGTCACTCGTGAAATCCCGAAACACTGGGATCACAACCCTCAAGCTCAAAGTATTCTGCCAAAACCAGAATTAAGCATTTGGCCAATCAACAATTCAAATAACATTGTTTGTTTTACACTTACAATGGGTATAAATCTCCCATAAATAAATAATAAATCTACTTTATTCATGAGATTTCCAAGTTTATCCTACAAAACTTGAAGTTTTATTAATTCAGTGGTTCCATGAAAATTGCCTTAAAAGCAAAGCTATTGCTGCTTTAAAAAAAAGTATTTGTCCTATTCTCTCTATGAACTAGATAATGATCTGAAGAGCTTACTTGTACCTTCATGAATTGATAAATAGACATTAAAGATGGGTTTTGGATCTTCCACATTAGGCTTAGATGTATCATTGTCATGTGTACCAAGGTACAGTGAAATGCTCTGTTTTGCATGATATCTGAACAGATCAGGTAAACAATCAAGTCAAACTCAAGTACCATACATAGAGCAAAGATCGTGCAGAATATATTTCTGAGCATTGCATTTTCCTAGTGTGACATTTGTTACACCAAAACAGGGGTTTTTGATAGCCCCAAAACATTTAATATAACATTTTTAAAAAAAACAGCAATAGTTTCATTTTTTTTAATATCCTAAATTGTGATTGCCAAAGCTATTCTGAAAGCCTGATGGGTCATCAGCATTGAGACAGCTTCCTACAATCAGCCATGAAAGATAGGAGCAGGGTATTATGTGGAAGACTGTGCCAGGGAATATGCTGGAATAAACCAGCTAACTTCAGAACAATGGAAGATCTACCCTGTATTCTGGGCAACAAAGATAACCCCACGGTAGACACAAAAGGGGTGGAGATGGGAAGATGTGGCCAGTAGTGGGGTCCCATTGGAGGTGGCAAAAATGTTGGAGGATTATATACTGTATGCGACGGCTGATGGGGTGTAAGATGAGGATGAGGGGGACTCTGTCCTTGTTACGAATGGGGAGAGTGGGAACAAGAGCAGCGCTGTGGGATATTGAGGAGACCCTAGTGAGAGCCCCATCTATTATCCCGCAGCTCCGCTCCACATTTACGCCACCTCCAACGGGACCCCACTACTGGCCACATCTTCCCATCTCCACTCCTTTCTGCTTTCCGCAAACCGTTCCCTCCGCAACTCGCTGGTCAACTCGTCCATTCCCACCCCTCCCCAAGTACTTTCCCCTGCAACCACAGGAGATGCAACACCTGTCCCTTTACCTCCCCCTCGACTCCATCCAAGGACCCCGACAGTCTTTCCAAGTGAGGCAGGGGTTCATTTGCATGTTCTCCAACCTCATCTACTGTATCCGCTGTTCCAGGTGTCAACTACTGTACATCGGCAAGTCCAAGCGCAAGCTCGGTGATCGTTTCGCTGAACACCTCCGCTCAGTCCTCCTTAACTTACCTGATCGCCCGGTTGCTCAGCGCTCCAACTCCCCCTCCCATTCTCAATCAGACCTTTCTGTCCTGGGCCTCCTACATTATCAGGGTGAGGCCCAGCGCAAAATGGCGGAACAGTACTGCATATTTTGCTTGGGTAGCTTACACCCCAGCGGTATGAACATTGACTTCTCTAATTTGAAATAGCCCTTGCTTTCTCTCGCTCTCCATCCCCTCCCCCTTCCCAGTTCTCCCACCGGTCTTACTGTCTCTGACTACATTGTGTCATTGTCCCGCCTACTCCCCTGACATCGGCCTGAAGAAGGGTCTCGACCCGAAACGTCACCCATTCCTTTTGTCCAGAGATTCTGCCTGTCCCGCTGAGTTACTCCAGCATTTTGTATCTACCTTTGATTTAAACCAGCTTCTGCAGCTCTTTCCTACACAAAGGTAACCCCACCTTGCCACTCCTACTGCCGATTAATTGGCTTGTTCTTTTGCATTTCAACCAGTGTACAAAATACCAGTTGGGCCACAGGAAGAATGCACTAGTTTTGGTTCCAACATTACATTGACGAAGGGATCACAAAAGATGATGCCAGGAATGGTAAACGTTCTACATGATAAAATTTAAATTAGGTTGACCTGTTTGGTGTTCTTTACAATAGTAAAAGCCACAGGAAAATTTAATTTTGGGATACAACCTTGAGAAGCCTTACTTGGGGTGAATAGAGAAGACACATTCCCTTTAGCAGAGGGGTCAAAAACTCGAGGGAGTGGTGGAAGTAGAGGCCAGTTCAGGCAAATATTTTCCATCTGAAGATTGATGGTGGAGGTGGAGGCCAAATGCCAGATTGCATTTAAAATGTATTTATATGATATTGAACTGCTGTAATCCAAAGGCCCACTGAACAAGAGCTGGCCATTGATATTTGCCTTAATAACTATTTTTCTTTTGGCATGTCATCCATCCAATGATCTGAATGATTTTGTTCCATTTGTAATTTTTCAATATTTCTATTTTTCATTCCTGTGCTTTTTCCTCAGAAGAAAATCACCATTCCAATTGTACGATTCCTCCTTTACTCAAACACCAGTCTTGCAGACTTGTAATACAAATTAACTGAAATAAATGGATATAAGATTGAAGAATTATTTTTTATGACCCTATAACAAACTCAGCTCCTTGGCCATCATCCCCATTCTGGAAGTGTCCAAAATCAAGCCTGACATTACAACTCTGGTACTGATTTTAACAGAAAAGTGATTTTTCATTTGCATATCTGCTCCATCACAAACTGCTTATTTTCACTACCATAACATCACCCAGTTCAGTACCTTCATTACCTCCATACCTGACACAGACCTCTGGGCCTCCTGTTTCCTTTTGTACATAAATGCGTCTATCAAAAATAGTCCTAACCATACTACAACTTGCTCTAAGTTCTCTTGACGTTTTATAAGTCTAGACAGTGAATACATGAAAAATTATTTCCATTGGCAGAATAGCAAAGAACTATATACTTGGTGTGTCTTGCAAAAGAATCAGGGATTACATGAAGGAAAACTTTTTCATGCATCACCTGGCATTTACTTCCTCAAAGAGTGGTAGAAACATATTTAATCATCATTTTCAAAAACAGACAGGATTTATCCAACGAGATAAGTTACGGTGTAAGTGCTAGCGAATAGGTAAAAAAGACCTGCAAATGCTGGTTTAAATCGCAGCACAAAATGCTGGAGTAACTCAGCAGGACAGGCAGCATCTCTGGAGAGAAGAAATGGGTGACACTTCGGGTCGAGACCCTTCGTCAGATGGAGGGAATAGGAGTAGGAATACAATTCTATGGAATAGGACTGACTTGACTGTTGAGAGAGCCGGGTAAGGCCAATCGATGATGGAGCCTCCATCCAGGTTGTAATGATCCTTTGATTCTGCATAGTCTATATTAGAACCACATTCTACACACAAAAATTAGTTTTTCTCTTTATATCAAATGACTTAAATGGACAGGGAGCAATTTCTAAATCTGCAGCCAAAACAAAACCTGGAGGCACAGTGTAGTGAGGTGAATAATGATAGATTGCAAGATGATAGACAGGCATGTGAATGGGCAGGTGAGTAGCAGATAGAATTTAATGTTGAGAAATGTGGTGATACACTTTAATAGGAAAAAGTAGAAGAGGTCATATAAACTGAAAAGAATTCTAAAAAAAGTCAGGTTGAGGAAGTAGTTAATAAAAAGCATGTCGAAGCTAGAGTTGTACAAATAAAGGTACAGATTTAAGGAAGTCATGATAAATGCTTAAAAATACATTTTGATCCAATTACAATTCATGAGTATTTTGTCTATTTTGGGCCTCATGTTTTAGGACACATGTAAACACTTTAGAGAACGTAAGTGAGATTTATTAAAATAATTCTGGGAATGAGGTACATTGGAGAAGCTGGGGTTGCTCCCCTTGTAAAGAGGGGTTGTACCGAAGCTATTTAAAATTATGAAGGGTGTGGATTGAGTGGATGGAGAAGAAATGGCCCTACTGACAAAAACAGCCTAGAACTAGGGACCATAAAAGGTGACTGTCAAAAATTGCATGATTATGGACGGAGGAATGGGATTCAGATTAACTGGACTGCTTCTGCATAACGTTGGTTATAGAGGGGTTATTTTTCAGTATCCATTTCTAACTGCCCTTCAGAGCAGTTTAAAGCATGGAATAATCTCCACCAAGCCACGGTTTCCCTGCCAGATGCAACTAAATTTAAAGTGGCACTTTCTTCCCAATAACCCTCTCTGGCTAAACCCCTCCCTTCACCACCTCCAGTTTAAATTCCAGTTGGAATATTTTGGAGGACCAAGTAACCAAGAACAAAGAATGTAGCGTGCCATTCTCATAGTGAAGGTACTCCCAGTGCTCTTAGCAGGGAGTTGCAGGAATTAGATCTAGTGACAATGAAGGATGGGCATTATACTTTGAAACTGGAATGGTGCTCAACTTAAAGGGGAACCTGCAGGCAGCAATGTTCCCATGCACCTGTTGCTCTTGTCCTTATTGCCAGTAGAAGTTGCAGGGTTGGGCGGTGCTGTCAGAACAGGCTGAGCAAGTTAGTGCAGAGTATTTCCAACTGCAATTACAATGTATTTTCCACTTTCACATAATGTGGATACCATCTGTCTTTTCATCTCCCAGGGCAAAACACAGCTGTTTGAAAGTTTCAGGCAAGGCAAAAGGCAAAGTTAATATTTCAGATGCACAAGCTTTCATCAGAGTGGTAAAAAGTTGACAATGCAGTCATCTTAAGCTAGTTCAATGGAATGGTAAATGGGAAATGTTGAAGGGACAGAGATTAAATTACATCCTTGTCAATAAACCAAGGCAAAAGTAATAATGATGGGTCAATAAATAAATTAATTTATAGAAATAGGAATAGAATTTCCCAACATTTGCTGAAAAAGAAAATTAGAGTTATTGTGACAACTCAAATGTTGACTTTTTGAAAACTATAAAGTGACTCATGTTGCCTGGCAACATTATTTGGCATTTCATCAGTCCCATGTTTCATCCTTTCAGAGATCCTTCATTTTCACCTACAATGCGTTTTATTTCTGATGAGACACCATTAATCAGAAATACATTATTTTGTATCTTTCTGTTGCATTTTCTATTACGAACATCTGTGTTATTTTGCTTTCTCTTAAAGTAGTTAATGTAATTAACATCAGGGATAAATACATACCATTTAAAGGTGGTGGGTCACGTCTCTTCTCTGCAGAACAGAAAAAAATTAAAATATATTGAAATTGGTAAATAAATCAAATACTACCTTAAATTAGATAGTTGTGTGTGCATTACATTTGCAGCATTATTTGGTTATATCTCCAAAACATGCTTGTAGTTCAGATTAATTTTACAGGGCACAAGAAGAAAAACATTAACACTTTCAGCGACTACATTTTACCAAGTCTATTGAAGAGCATGGTGTGGAATAAAGTGGCAAAATGTATTAATAGATCTCTACCCTGAATTAGAACTACTGAAGGACATCTTTAAAAGCACGTTACTATTAAAATACAATCAGAACACATACCAGATCTTCTTTGCCGTCTTCCAATTATGTCAGTAACTGCATATCTAAATCTTCTTGCCTCTTCTTCACTTGCAAAATTTAGTCCAATTTGGCTTGACTGGGAGGAAGCAATCGCAAAATCAATATTTGAAAACTATACATCTTTGAACTGAAGGACCAAAGATGAGGAAATATTTAGTATCAGTAACATTGTGAGCAGAAGATTGGCGGGCTGACAAGAACCAATAGAAACAAATAAAACTTTTCCTCATTGGAAAGATGTATTGAATGGCCTCGGGGTATGGGTGCTGAGGCTACAATTTGATTTAAACAAATTCTATAAATGACTTGAAAGAAGATGCTGCAAGATTAAGGTTGATGATAATATCAAACAGAAAGTAAGTTAGAAAGATGGCACGACACAATCAGGACACGACAAAGAGATTCAGAGATGCTGCCTGTCCTGTTCAGTTACTCCAGCATTTTGTCTCCATTTTAGATAAATCAAGTGAGTGCCCAAAGATCCGGTGAACAGAGTATAAGACTGGAAAATATGAACTTTCCATTTTGGGAGGAAAAATACAGTTCAGTATCTAAATAGTGCAAGAATGAGAGAGAGTAGAAACAGGCTCGTTGGCCTACCAAGTCCACGCATCACTCTAGTTCTATGTTTTACCGCTTCCGACACACCAAGGGCAATTTTACAGTAGCCAATTAACCTACACGTCTATGAGATGTGGGGAGAAACCGGAGCATCCGGAGGAAACCCACATGGTCACAGGGAGAAGGTGCAAACCCCATGCTGACAGAACCAGAGATCAGGATTGGGATAGAACCCGGGTCTGTGGCGCTCTGAGGCAGCAACTTTACTAGCTGCGCCAATTTGTTGCCCTTATGACTGGGTAACCGTTTATGACTGGGTAAAGAAATTTTGAACAATGATGCCGCTTTAACAACTCGGTGGCTTAGTTTTTGGGTCTAATTTCACAGAAGGTCAGTATTTATTATCTGCTCCAATTGACCCTTGAACACAGAGCACTTTACTGGATGGAAAGGGGAATCAAATGCTATGTTATTGGGTCTGGAGCCATGAATTATCTTATTTACTGGAAGGAAATAGTGGATAATACTTGCATGGTCACCATTACTAATTAAAATAATTTAATTTTTTTTTAACATTTAGTATCTGAATTTAAATTCCTCAGGTATCATAGTGGACTCTAACATGTTTGCAGGGGAACAGTCCAAGTCTCTGATTAGTTGAGTCATTTGATCATCATGTTACTTCAATACTGATTGGCTACTCATCCGGTTTGGTGACATTGGCAACAGCATACCAGGGTTCATTCCCCTTGGGATGAAGTCTGACACAACACGTCAGAAAGTTCTCACAGACATTACAAATCCTTGTGGTGAGCTTTTCTTTAAATCAATTAAGTAATTTTTCCACAACTAAATGCGAATTCTAGCGCACACATAATGTCAGATCATGGAGAAACAAAATGAATACAAACCATCAAAGTGGAAAATAGGCAATATGGAAGGTACAAATTACAAAACTAATAAAGTGGATGATAATTAAAGAGTGATTTCATTCTAAGTGAGGAAGCTCTTGGGTGATCAAACTGAAACATCAACCGCAGCATACTTTTAATACTCCTGTAAGAAGATTGTTCTTTATAACACCTACAACAGATACTTGTTTATCAATGATATATCAAAGAAATACACAAAACTGAAATAAGAAATCGTGAAAGAACTTACATCACCAATAAATGTATGAAAGTATGATCGGGACTGATTGTAAATAAAATTGTTGTAAATTTCTTGTTCCCACAATAGTCTCCCATCCTGTGACAAAAACAAAAGAAATTAGTAAAATAAAAATTTCCCAAAGTACATAGGTAGACAAAATACTAAATTTGGTGTTCTGATTTTGTAGCACTATATTTAGAATTAAAAGAATGCAAATCAAAGACTGCAAATGTTGATGACATAAAACACTGCATGCTGCAGATCAGGGAGCAGCTTAAAAAAAGAAACAGAGTAACCTAAGCATGTTAATGGGGTTTTATCAGAACAGAAACATCAACAGTCTCTCTCCACTGATGCTGCCTTCCCACCCAGCTGATATTTAATATTTCCCCCCCCAAATGATTGCTAACCATTTTAATTTCCCTTACCATCCCCATACTGTTCTGGGCCTTCTCCATTGCCAGAGAGAGCAACATGCAAACTAGCACCTCGTATTCCGCTAGGTTAGCTTACAACCCGATGGTATTAATATTGAATTTTCCAATTTTTGGTGTCTAATCTACAAAAGCAGCCATGGCTCCACAATTCACATTGCCTCACTCCCTTTTGTCTTTTCACCTCTGCTCAACCATCCGCCAATCAACCCCAACAACCCCCCCCCCCCCCCCCCACCTGTCACTTGCCAGACTTTATCCCATCCCCACCTCTCTTCCAGCTGTCTCCCTCAACTACAATCAGCCTGAAGATGGGTCCCAACCTGAAATATTGTCTATCCACATTCTCCAGACATGCTGATTTACTCCAGTTGTTGGTCTTTTGAAAAAAAAAAATCTAATCATCACACTGTGGCTGCTGGCTTTAGCCTCTTCCCTCTTTTCAGTGTCAGTTCACACTGGCAGCCCATTTGAAGAGAAATGTGGAACAATTTTGCAGTGTTTTTGCCCTTATTGAAAAGAACTGTTCATGTGATGTAAACGGCAACGTCACAGAGTTAACACAAATAAAGATTCTTTCCCTGCCAAAATTACATGAGCAGGAAGTTTGTTAGAAAAAAATGCTAGGAACAAAGCAGAACGAGGTGCAGATTACCGATTTGAGAAAAGAGTAAAGATATGAAGCAATGCAGCTGAAGAGTGAGAGCAGGCTCAAGTGATGGATATTGAAGGAAATTAAATTACCATTTTTCTCTTTCCAATCTTTTACCCAATCACCAAAACAAATTCAACAAGATGGTTGAGAAAATAGGGCCAAAGGTTATATTAAGGCTGAAAGGCATCAGTGGTTTCAAGAGGAAAGGAAGGGTTGAGATAAGGCAGTAGTTTAAGGACCACAATTGTACACATTGTTTTACATGAAAAGACTGATGATAACAGTCATGAAACTAAGAAAGGAATAAGTGAAGAAACCAATGCAAATGGTGTCAGTTAATTTAGGAGTAGGAAAGCAAGTTGTATGGGAATAGCTTCAGAAAGAGCAGAATCAAACTCTGTCAGTGCAACACTGAACCCCAAGGTACCGACTATTATACCATTAAATGAAGTGGACAATTATTGGACAAAAGATTTTTACTGTACCTTTATATCATATATTCGAATAAAGTAAGATCTTTGTGGGTTGTCTTTGATAAGGCAGGCCACACCACAGCATTTTTTTGTCCAGTAAGAGCCGCCGCGTTCTGCTGCAAATACTTGAACAACAGCTGATGAGAGAGTCTGGCAGAAAAAAAAGTCAGTGCTTAGTTAGGTTGTTTTTAAATATTTCAATGATACAGTAACTTATAGAATTAACAAATTGAACTGACTTTACATTTGAATTGAATTAAATCTGACTTTACATACATTTCCAGTTTTGACTGCCTGATAAATGGAACATTGATCAATCTAAGAACATCGAGTTGCGAACAAGATTATTGAATTGGTTTGGAAATTGCCTTATACCACACGGTACAACAGTAAAATAAATAATTGCTTTGTAACAAGTATTGAAACATTTTACTGTCAATTTTGAAGTCATTAAAATATGTCGCGGATATTACAATATTATAGCACATATTACAGTATTGCACTTATGAAACAAATCTCACAGGTGTAAATGCATATTTTAGTATAAAACAATAAAGTTACATGTTAAAATGAACCTCTGTACATTCCAACACAAGGGACTTGGGAGCATTGTTTTTGTCTTTGCACTATAATGTTTGTTATTATATATTGAACTTATTTTATTGTTTATTATTCAGTCGCCTCTCCGTGGAGGAGGCGACCAAAAACGGTTTTCCCCTTACCCCCCCCACACAAGACAAACAGAGGAACATTAAAAACCCACATTAGGACATACTAAAAAAACAAAAAAAAGTAGAAAGAACTAACACGCTGCTGGCAGGGCGACCGGCTTGCAGTGCCCCCCACCGACCGGCTTCATTTCACTTGTACTTTATTGTACTCAGTGGACAACCGTATTGCATTGTATTGTCCACAATATTTATATACGTTGTGCTGCTGCAAGTAAGAATTTCATTGTACTGTTTCGGAACATATGACAATAACATATGACTCTTGACAATTATCATCCCTTCAACCTTTAGCCGAGTTACCAATCCTCGATCTTCCCCCATTGGGAAGTTATCTAATGTTACCATAAACCAAATTAGCTTTGGGAACAAGAAACTGTAGCTGTTGGACTCTTGAGCAAAACACAAACTGCAGGAGGAACTCAGTGGATCAGGCAGCATCTGTGGAGGGAATGGGCTGATGATGTTTTTCGGGTCGGGACCTTTACTTAGACTGAGTGGCATGGGGGGGGGGTTTAGAAAAAGTAGGTAAGTGGGATAATGCCTGGAAAGTAATAGGTGGATACATGCAAAAGGGCGGTAAGGGGAATGAGGGGAAATGGCCAAATGGATGGAGTAAGCAGCAAAGGCTAGAGATGAAAAGGAGACAAAAGAGTGTTAGATTGGGGGGGGGGGGGGGGGGGGGGGAGAGAGAGTGAAATGTAAAGCTGGAGGATGGGATAAGGGTGGAAGGGGACGTAGTGAGGGGGGGGAGATAAAAGGGAAATATAGGACTCGGGGTTGGGGGATGAGCATAAGGAGGAAGGGAAAAGAGCAAGGTGGTCTACGGTGGTGGGAGAGATGTGTGCATAGTGCGGTGGGGGGTGTAGTACGTATCTGCTGCTGTCAACCCCAGTTTCTGTTTCTTAAGAATTAGCTTGCTTAGGTTCTAGTCCAGTCTATAAAGGATTCCATCATATTCAAATTCTTCTTGGCCTTGCCTTCTTTACCTCTAACCTTCAAGTTATACAGCTCTCAGGAACTCTGTATTCATGCATCATCCACTTGCTTTTCACTTCACATCTTTAGTTAGGTGTATTGTCAAAATAGCCCCTACGTTTTGGAATTATTTCAGAAATTTCTGCCTTTGCCTATCCCCACCTCTCTCTGTATCTGAAAGCAGGTCTTAACTTCGTGAGGGATACTTTGCCATTTGCAAATAAATATAAAACCATTTTTTAAAAAAGTATTTTCAACTTAGAAGCCAAATCCATTATAGGACAGCTGCCAGGCGGAGCATCCTTTCCAGAAAATAGCACATTAAAAGGATGTAATATTATATTTATTGATCCTTACAAGCTAGATGTCAGAAATTGTTTATCCAATAACATTAAAAGTTAAACACAAAAGACACAAAGTGCTGGAGTAACACAGCAGCTAATGCAGCATCTCTGGAGCACATGGATAGGTGATGTGTCAGCTTCTGACCTGAAACTTCACCTATCCATGTTCTCGTAAAAATTGCTCCAGCACTGTGTCTTTTTTTTTTGCAAACTGGCGCCAGCAGTTCCTTGTGTCAACATTGAAAGTTATGCCATTTCAGAACTTGAATAATATATACCAAGCCTAGAGAAATCTTTCCCGGAAAATATTAATGGTGCATCTGTCCCAAAATCCAAATTCTAACAGTTGAAACTCTGGTGAATAGATTTGCAGATTTTTCCCATATTCACTACAAGCCGATTATTTAAAAGAGATGTACCAAAACACTGTGTATCAAAAATTATATGATCTTATTAGCTGTAATTCAGTTTCATCATTAATAAATGGACATTATTGTCTCACAAGTGCACTATATTTTGTTTTGGGGGAAAAAGAACCCTGACCACTTCCTGCAGACAAGACTGCTGATCAGTGAAGTAATGGGAGATGCACATTACTGAAGTCTGTCTTGTGCACACTGGCCCACTGCCCAGACTCAACTAAAATTGCTGAGAAAGAATGAATGCCAGAAAGACTTCCGTCCTGTTACTTCTACCCAGCCACCACAGGAAAAGCATTGCATCCACAAAAATCTCTGCAAAATGCTGTTACAAGAACTTTGAAGAAATCCTAGTTAACTGAGGCATGCAGCAAAAAAGTAATGTCAACCTTATTGAAATCTTGGTAAGTTGATACTTTTAAGCACACGCTAAAACACTCAATGGCTTTTAGTGAGTAAAATTATTTCTGAAGTTGGTCACATTTCTCAACAAAGTGACATCAACATTGTTGAACTTTAAGTATTAAAAGGAATGAGAAATTAGCAAAGCCTTTCAATAATTTATATCATTGATGCCTTTGATATACAACTCCAAAGTTAACAACAGTTGGATGCAAAATGAAGAAAACTAAGGGTCTTCTACATACAATTTTGCTATCAAGTATCATTCAAGAGAAAACATTTGTTTTTTGCTAAACTAATCCAATTTCAAGAATATTCACTCACACATTCTGAAAGAGGTACAACATTAAAATGTACCTTTATTAGAGAGAAAAATTTGCACAGATTCAACAAAAAAAATGACATAATGCTAATGGCCAGAAGAATAAACGGCAAATAAAATGCAAAGCCCTACATCAGCTTTCAAAAACTGCAAAAAAAACAAACATTTTGTCTGTCCACATTAAGCAGCAAAGAAACTTGCCAAAACCAACCACACTGGAAAAGACCAAAATTCTGCAGTCAGTACTATAATAAAATACTGGAACACAGCAAGAATGAACACATTTTTGACACAATAGATAATTATCCAAGATTAAAGCTCGATTTTCTGAAAGGACAAATGTTTCAATAAATAATAATGCTCGTGTTGAAGAAGTAACAAACTATTAAAGAACTAATGAACAGTCATCAGACATATCCTGCATAGAGATGTTACGCTGATAGACATGTAGTGGGAAACCTTTTACAAATAAAAAAGGAAAAGTAATTCCAGCTGAGCAGCAACGCATCATTCTATAAATGTAATCACCAAAGCTTAATCCATACTTTATATAAATACTTGAGTGGGAAGTAAACTTTACATATGCATGGTTTGAGCATAAAGTGTTATAGATATGACATTGTTAAAGCTAGTTTACAGAGACCTGGGTCTACTTTGAAAAACAATGCAATCAAAAGTGTTCAAAGAATGAGCTATGAAGAAAATGTCTTATTAGCTTTTAAGAGGTCATATACAGACATATGTAAACGTTTCTACCATCGGTATCCTATTTTATACTAATAAGTACAACATGCTTCAATATAACTTCAAACGCAGTATCCTGCCAATATGACAGATCTAAGAATCAGGCTGCAACCTTGTAATGGAACTTTTACTCTGAGCTAGAGATAATATTAATTGATGATAGTTCTCCATGATTAACAGACTGGTGGTCAAAAGTCTCAAAATTGTTCTAAAATCTATAGTGTTTTGATCTGCATGCATAAGGGCTCAAGTATTTTCTAATTTTGCAAGGATTAGTGAGCAGTTCGGTCCAAGATTAAAATATACTATGTCATTCTGCATTCTGAAGTCTCTATTGACCATGCATGGAGTCTATATGCTGAGAAGATGAGAAAAAAAAAACACATGTTTTATACAGTTCATGGGAAGACGGGAGCTGGAAAAAGTCATTCCTTGAGCCTGCTGTGCCAACCAAATCAGAGCTAGTTTTTCATCTTAAATTATATTCTTCTGCCTATCAAAATGCTCCACAATTCCTTTAATACCAGGAAATCCTACGAGTGTAATCAAGCCCACATCATCTGCAGTTCCAAAACTTCACTACTGGCTCCATGATGAAATCACTAATTTCACTGGTGGCGGATTGTTGACAGGTGATAGTTTGCTTGGCTCATGCATAATCTGGATCAGTTGGTAGACACAAAATGCTGGAGTAACTCAGCGGGTGGGGCAGCATCTCTGGAGAGAAGGAATGGGTGACGTTTCGGGTTGAGACCCTTCTTCAGATGGATGTCAGGGGAGAGAGAAAGCAAGGGCTATCTGAAGTTAGAAAAGCCAATGTTCATACCGCTGGGGTGTAAACTACCCAAGTGAAATATGAGGTGCTGTTTGACCAATTTGCACTGGGACTCACTCTGAAAATGGAGACGGCCCAGGACAGAAAGGTCAGATTGGGAATGGGAGGGGGAACTGAAGTGCTGAGCTATCGGGAGATCAGGTAGGTTCAAATGTTCAAACGTATTTGTCACATGCACCATAAGGTGCAGTGAAATCAATTAAGACGGGACTGAGCGGAGGTGTCAGTGAAACGATTGCCGAGCCTGCACTTGGTATCGCCGATGTATAGAAGTTGACACCTGGAACAGCGGATACAGCAGATGAGGTTGGAGGAGGTGAACCTCTGCCTCATCTGGAACAATTGTTAGGGTCCTTGGATGGAGTCGAGCGGGGAGGTAAAGGAACAGGTGCTGCATCTCCTGCAGGGGAAAGTACCTGGGGAGGGAGTGGTTTGGGTGGGAAAGGACGAGTTAACAAGGGAGTTTCCGAGGGAATGGTCTCTGCGGAAAGCAGAAAGAGGTGGAGATGGGAAGATGTGGCCAGTAGTGGGATCCTGTTGGAGGTGGTGAAAACGTTAAGAGGATTATATGCTGCATGCGATGGGTGGAAGGTGAGGACAAGGGGAACTCTGTCCTTGACACGAATGGTCTCCAAATCTGAGGAAAGACATCCTTGCCATAGAGGGGGTACAGAGCAGATTCACCAGACTGATTCCTGGGATGTCAGGACTTTCATATGAGGAAAGATTGGATAGACTCGGCTTGTACTCGCTGGAATTTAGAAGATTGAGGGGGGATCTTATAGAAACTTACAAAATTCTTAAGGGGTTGGACAAGCTAGATGCTGGAAGATTGTTCCCGATGTTGGGGGAGTCCAGAACAAGGGGTCACAGTCTAAGGATAAGGGGGAATTCCTTTAGGACTGAAATGAGGAAAACATTCTTTACAAAGAGAGTGGTGAGTCTCTGGAATTTCATTTCGGAGTCACGTGAGTGACTTCGTGAAGAGCCCGCCGGCGCGCATGCTCGACATATCGTCGTATCGCGTTGCTGCGACGGCTGACGGAGGAGCGAGCTCCTCGCCAGCCCTTCATAAGGGAACCACGCAGGTAAGTATGCTACCTTAAGTTGGTGGTTCTTGTTGTGTTTGCTTCACAGCAAGAACATGGATGGGAGAGGCCGGAGTTCGAGGAGAAGTCGCCGGCCAGCAGTTCCGGAGCGAGAGTTGTCGGGGGTACCTGCAACGCAGACCGGAACGAGGGCGGAGATGTCGGTGAGCTCTGTATTTTCAGGTCCGGACCCGCCCGCACACCACAGCTCGGAGGAGTTCGACGAGGAGGAGTGTGGTGTGCCGCCAGAGCAGGACGACTCTGCCATGGCAGCCAGGTCGTCAGCAGGCTTGCTGACGGCTTCGAGCAGAAGGGTCCGTGCGGCTGCACGGCCCGTTTCACGCAGCCCTCTGAGAAGGGGAAGGGCAGGAGCCCAGCAGCCTAACCCTGTCGGGGCTAAGGCTCTGCCTGCCGCCAAGGAGCGGTCAGGTTCCAGGACGGGACCCGGGGCAGCTGTGAGGTCCAGCCGTCGCCCCCCAACTTTCGACGCCGGGACGAGTCAGTTGGGGGTCCCGTCACGGTCGCCGAGCCCCCCATGGATGGGTGGGCGAGACCATGCGTCGGCAAGGTCCACGATGTGGGCAGCTGGCAAGCCTGCACGGGCCCAAGGTATCCAGGCTTCGGCTGGTGCCGACACCATGCCGCATCTGTCCATAGAGGCAACGGCTTCCGCTCCCGCTAAACGGAGGCGGTTGAACACGCCCGTGCAGGAATCGCGCAGTTTCGCCTCGGCGGCTGTCGACGACAACTACCGGCACCGGCAGGGCCTCGACGAGGTGCGGGCCGATGACAGGAGCCCCGGCCAATTTTCAGAGCCGGAGGACTCCGACCACCTGAGTGTTCAGGGTGAAGGGCGTATTGACCGGATGGAGCGGCTGCTGGAGCTTCTCCTACAAGGTCAACAACAACAGGCATCCAGCAGCGACAGGCACAGGGCTTCATCACCAGCTTCGTACACCAGCCTGGAGCAGCAGGACGAGGAGGCCGTGGTTGACCCCATCCCACCCCCGCCTGAATTACCGGCGGAGGACCTCCTCGATGTGGCTACCAAATTTGCAGCCCCTCATTCGTTGGGGCTTCCCATCAATACGAAGTTGGCAGCCACAGTGGACTTCCTAAATAATCACCAGCTTCAGGAGGAAGTCCTACTACAAGCCATGAGCCGTCACAAGGCTCCATCAAACTGCAATTCCCTCAACGTGCCTGTGGTCAATACGCCAATATGGGGCAACATCAGTGCGGCTATCCGTCAGCAGGAGCTGAAAATTCAGCGGATCCTGAAACTCCTCATGGCCGGGATTACTGCCTTTGTGCGGTCGGTCGACGGAGAGGAGCTTAATTTGGACCAGGAGGATGCTCTGGCGCTTCTGTGCGCTACTCAAAACGAAATAAACGGCTTTCGGAAAAACAGCATCCGCCCAGCGCTCAACCCTAAGTTTGCAGGGTTGTGCAAACCACCGCCGCCGCCGCCGCCCCGTCAGCTCTTTGGCGAAGACCTCTCCAAAAGGGTCAGAGAGCTGGATGAACAAGCCAAGACCGTGGGGCTCATGCGCTCTCACAGTGCCCCCACGCCATCAAGCTCGAAAGCCCCACTTGGCCGTTCACGAGGGTCTGTCAGCACTTCCACCAGGAATTACCCTCCAGCTCCAAACCGATATCAGCCACCCCAACCCCAGGGGTCTTTTTTAGGACAGGCTCGGCAGAAGCCGAGGTGGAAAATGAGGACGCCACGACCTCAAACCAACCCAGCACCTCCACGACCACCCACTCGTGTCAGGGACCGCCGGTAACCACAGAGGTGAGGCGATCTGGTTCTCTTTTTTCTCTTTGTTTAACTCCACATGTTGGTGGGCGTTTGCGGTTGTTTGCGGGTGCATGGGGTGACGTTACCAGCGATGAGTATGTGTTACGGAATATTCAGGGCCATAGTATTGAGTTTATTAATGGGGACATCCCTCCACCTCAGCATAGACCGGGTCGTACTTTCAAACTAACGGCTGCGGAACAGTCAGTAGGCTATAAGGAAATTTTAAGGTTGGAACAGAAAGGGGTCATAGAGAGAACGGTTCATGAGCCCGTTGAATTTGTTTCCAATATTTTCACTAGACCTAAGAAGGATGGAGGCTGTAGAGTCATTATTGATCTAACCACTCTGAATAACTTTGTAACATATACTCATTTTAAAATGGCCAAATCATTGATTTCACAAGGGTGCTTTATGGCATGCATTGATTTACAGGATGCGTACTATACCGTACCTATGAAAAAATATTACAGAAGGTTTTTAAAATTTATCTGGATGGATCAGCTGTGGCAATATAGGGCGTTGCCTAATGGGCTCACCACAGCCCCTCGCTTATTTACTAAATTGGTGAAGCTAATTATGGCTTATTTAAGACAAAGACATCATATTGTTATGGCCTATTTAGATGATATTTTAATTGTCGGCCACACCTTGGAATTAGCACAACAAGGGGTGGCAGCTGCGGTCAATTTGTTCCAACAGCTTGGGTTCATTGTTCATCCAGAAAAATCTAAGTTCTGCCCCACCCAGGTAATTAATTATCTGGGGTTCCAGGTGAATTCCATTAGCATGAGAGTCACCATACCAATTAACAAAATTGAGGAGGTAACACAGGTGTGTACAGACTTGATTAATACTCGTATACCATCGATTCGTCACACAGCTACTGTCATTGGCAAGATTGTGGCTTTGTTTCCGGCAGCCCGGTATGGACCTCTGCATTATCAAAACTTGCAGAGAGCCAAGATCGCTGCGTTGCGACGGCATGCTGGTCATTATGATCGATCAATGCGGCTGCCGCCTGCAGCATTGGATGAATTACGATGGTGGGTTTGCCACATTAGTAAATCGTTCAAAACTATTATTGAGGCGAAACCGATGATATACTTACAAACTGATGCGAGCTCTGATGGCTGGGGAGCTATGAATCAATTCTCTAGTTGTGGGGGCCGATGGGATACCCTTGAGAATACGATGTTGGTATCACAAGGGATCAACTATTTGGAGCTGCTTGCAGCGTTTCACGGACTTCGTGCATATTGTTCCAAGATCATTGGAGCACATGTCCGGCTCCAAATAGACAATACCACAGCGGTGGCATATTTAAACCACATGGGCGGTACCAGGTCAGTTTCATGTGATAAATTGGCTAATTCAATTTGGCTCTGGTGTGTCAAGAGAGACATTTGGATTTCAGCTACCTATTTGCCAGGTGAGCTTAATATTGTGGCGCACGCCAGGTCACGCAAGTTCAATGATAATATTGAATGGATGTTACATCCTGAAATTTTTGCAAAAATCACAGCCAAATTTGGGAAACCGGACATTGACCTTTTTGCGTCCCGGTTGAACCATCAGGTACCAACCTACGTCGCGTGGGAACCAGATCCTGGGGCTATAGCGTTAGATGCATTCTCGCTAGACTGGGGGAATTGCTTTTTCTATGCATTCCCCCCGTTTTGCCTCATCAGTCGGGTATTACGTAAAATTCAGATGGACGGTGCCAAGGGCATCCTTATCATACCCGACTGGCCTACACAGCCATGGTATCCGATGGTCTTTGACACGCTCAGTGAACCTTGGGTCCGTTTGCAGGGTAGCCCAGAATTAGTTACTCACCCTGTTTCAGGGGAGCCACATCCCTGCCATGGCTATTTAAATTTGTTGGCTTGCAGATTCTGAATCGGCCTTTAGAACAATACGGCTTTTTTACCCGGACCATGGATACCATTGCGGCGTCGTGCCGAGAGTCTACAAGGCGAAGATACCGCTCTCACATCAGGAAGTGGGAAGCCTTCTGCAGCCGCTCTCGCATCACGTACGATGCCGTGACTATAACCGACGTCCTGGAATTCCTCGCGGGGTTGCACCATGATGAACACTTAAGCTACAGTGCCATCAACAGCGCCAGGAGCGCTCTATCATTCTACCTCAATATTGAGGTGGGATCCAACAGGCTAGTGTCCAGGCTCATGCGGGGTATTTTCAATACGAATCCGCCTACACCACGTTACAATATCACCTGGGATGTCAGGGACGTTTTAACTCTGCTCAGGACGTGGTCCCCCATGGAAGGGCTCCAGCTGGACAAACTCACCATGAAGCTGGTGATGTTACTAGCGCTGACTTCAGCACAGAGGGTACAGACACTCCACAAACTACGTGTCGACAGAATGATGTCTACCCCCACAGAAGTAGTTTTCTTTGTTGACGAGCTACTGAAGCAACACAGACCTGGGTGCACAGGGCTGCAGCTGAAGTTCCCGGCATACCCCGCCGATGCTAGGCTATGCTTAGCCTCCCATATCCGTTACTACGTCAAGGTGACGGCAAGCATCAGAGGAATGGAGAGATACCTGCTTGTCACTCATAAGAGACCTCACCATCGAGTGACAACACAGACGATATCCAGGTGGCTTCGAGTCGTCTTGGGTAAGTCAGGTATCGACACTAATGTGTTCAAATCTCATTCCACCAGGGCTGCATCGACGTCGGCGGCGAGGGTCATGGAGGTGCCCATGGACCATATTCTCGCCACAGCAGGATGGGCTAATGAGACGGTGTTCCAGCGGTTCTACAACCGGCCCGTTGCTGCGCCTCTACAGTTCGCAGAAGCCGTGCTAGATGCGGGGCAAGAACGTGGAGATGTCCCCGAATGAGGGGTTTTGATTTGTTTGTTAATAAATATGCTTTGTTTTGCAGTATGGACTAGTCAGCAAGTTATTCCTCCCATCCATCCCTGGTAGTGGTGTGACAGCATGGACGTGGTCCAGGGCGTGTCATCACAGAAGCTTTGAAGTCTTCACGAAGTCACTCACGTGACTCCGAAATGAAATAGTAAGATTGAACGAGAACTTACCAGTTCGAAGGTTGATCATTATTTCATGAGGAGTCGAAGTGAGGGATTTCGTGCCCTCCTCGCCCAACCCTCAATCACCTTCAGCTGGTAATCTTAGTCGTTTCATTCTTACTATGTGAAGTCATTTCTTGATTGGTTTCTGTGATTCCACGCCGCTACTTTGAAGTATGTCGAGCATGCGCGCCGGCGGGCTCTTCACGAAATCCCTCACTTCGACTCCTCATGAAATAATGATCAACCTTCGAACTGGTAAGTTCTCGTTCAATCTTACTATTCTCTGCCACAGAAGGTAGTTGAGGCCAGTTCATTGGCTATATTTAAGAGGGCGTTAGATGTGGCACTTGTGGCTGAAGGGATCAGGGGGTATGGAGAGAAGGCAGGTACGGGATACTGAGTTGGATGATCAGCCATGATCACATTGAATGGCAGTGCAGGCTCGAAGGGCCGAATGGCCTACTCCTGCACCTATTTTCTATGTTTCTATGTTTCTATGGGAGTAAGAGCGGAGCTGTGGGATATCGAGGAGACCCCAGTGAGAGTCTCATCTATAATGGAAGAGGGGAACCCCCGTTTCCTAAAGAATGAGGACATCTCCGATGCCCTGGTATGGAACACCTCATCCGGGGCGCAGACGGAGAAATTGAGAGTAGGGGATAGTCTTTACAGGAAGCTGTGAGAATGTATAATCAAGATATTGTCAAAGTGCGGCCCAGCGCAAATTGGAGGAACAGCACCTCATATTTCGCTTAGGTAGTTTACACCCCAGGGGTATGAACATTGACTTATCTAACTACAAATAACCCTTGTTTTCTCTCTCCATCCCCTTTCCAGTTCTCCCACTAGTCTTACTGTCTCCGACTACATTCTATCTTCTATCGCAGTTGAGTATGGCTGCCCTGCCAGCAGCTGTTAGTCCTTTCACCCGTTTCTTTATTTTTAGTGAATTAAAGGTGCTTGTTTTGGCTAATCTTTGTTTTGGTCTAATCTTTTTATGTGGGGGGTGGGGAAACTTTTTTTCTCAGTCCCTACCTGGTCGGAGATGCGGCATTTCTCCGAGCCGCATCTTCGCCCCTTCCTCGCGGCGAACCAACGGGCCTGGAGCGGCATTTCCTGCTGGGACCGGCCAGAACTTCAGCTTCAGTGGCGGCGCAGCGCAGAAGCGCCATCACGAAGCGGGCAATACCTTACCCGGGTCGCCGTGCGGTGGGCTCCAGAGTGCTGAGACCGCCGACTCCAACATCGCGGAGCTGTGGTCTGTGAAACCTCCAGCTGCGGGGTGGCGCTGAACTTTATCGCGGAGCCTGGGATCTCTCGCCAAGATCACCAGTATTAGAGCTCCGACCAGCGCAGCCCGTGGACTCCAGGGAGGAAGCGGCCGTTCCAGATGCTCCAAGCCGCTGAGAGGATTCTGCCGACGCTGGAGTTCCATCATCCGGAGAGAGGGCCTGAAGCATTGGGCTGCCGTAGCGGCGACTGCGGAGGCCTCAAAAAGGCCCGACCATGGGTGAACAGGGGTTAGGACTGGACTTTGTGCCTTCCCTCACAGTGGGAACCATTGTGGGGGGATGTTTTTTATGTTTATTGTTAAATTCTTTAATGTTGTGTCTTATTTTTATTGGTGTGCTGCAAATGGCAAGTCAAATTTCACTACATCAATTGGTGTATATGAATAATAAATGTCCTTTGTCCATCGTTGTCCTGCCCCCTCCCCTGACATCAGTCTGAAGAAGAGTCTCGACCCGAAACGTCGCCCATTCCTTCTCTCCAGAGAAGCTGCCTCACCCGCTGAGTTACTCCAGCATTTTGGGTCTACCTTTGATCTAAAACAATTTCTGCAGTTCTTTCTTACACAGCAAAAGGATTTGAGTACAAGAGCAGGGAGGTTCTACTGCAGTTGTACAGTGTCTTGGTGAGGCCACACCTGGAGTATTGCGTACAGTTTTGGTCTCCTAATCTGAGGGAAGACATTCTTGCCATAGAGGGAGTACAGAGAAGGTTCACCAGACTGATTCCTGGGATAGCAGGACTTCCATATGAAGAAAGACTGGATAGACTCGGCTTGTACTCGCTGGAATTTAGAAGATTGAGGGGGGATCTTATAGAGACTTACAAAATTCTTAAGGGGTTGGACAGGCTAGATGCAGGAAGATTGTTCCCGATGTTGGCGAAGTCCAGAACAAGGGGTCATAGTTTAAGGATAAGGGGGAAGTCTTTTAGGACCAAGATGAGAAAATCATTTTTCACACAGAGAGTGGTGAATCTGTGGAATTCTCTGCCATAGAATCTAGTTGAGGCCAGTTCATTGGCTATATTTAAGAGGGAGTTAGATGTGGCCCTTGTGGCTAAAGGGATCAGGGGGTATGGAGAGAAGGCAGGTACAGGATACTGAGTTGGATGATCAGCCATGATCATATTGAATGGCGGTGCAGGCTCGAAGGGCCGAATGGCCTACTCCTACACCTATTTTCTATGTTTCTATCTGGCTCAGTTATTGCGGTCAACCAGCCAAATGGAATGATTGTAGGTGTATCACCACTTGGTGTGCTCTGCCTTCTCCAATCAACTTGTAACCTTGGCATTTCTTTCTCACATGTTTCTTTCTTTCTCAGCTGTTCCAACACCCAATGTAGCATCAGCAGAAATGTCAGGAGTGGCCACCTTTCCACTGTGGTGTTTCACTCTGGCAAGAATATAAATTGAGGATGCAATTAGGACATTCACAATATTGCACCTACAGTATCTAGAAATCTTCAGAGTGCAAAATCTGTATCAGTTAAAGCCACATCTGCGAAGAATAGAAACCCGGATTCAAAGAGCGTTTTCCATACAAAGTGCTGTGCAAATCCCTTGATCAATAACTGCAGAAAAAAAACCCAATGTATTTATCATATCCCATTATCATTAATAGACAATTTGGCTCTCGATTTGATTAACTGCAGCTTCCAGAAATTGCCTTCACTTTTTGTTTCCTCGAGTCAGTAATTTAGCAATGACAAAAATCAAATTATTTTGACATAGTTACTGCTTTGAGCCATCTACACAACCCTTTGAACCTATTCCACTCATATTCCACATATAGATCTTTAGTTCAACTCTAACAAACTCCTTTCATTCTGTTAACCTTAATTTCCTTCACCAGGTAAATCCAGCGAATTCTTTGGGGGAAAGAGTTCCAGTTTTCCATTAGCCTGCGTGTGATTTATTTGGATTCAGTATTTAATTTAAGCAAAGCAATAAGAGAGGATCGAGATAAATTAGACTTCTCATTATAGCTTTGACAATTCTCCAATTCATTTAAAAGGGATTTAATCAGCCAGAGACTGCCCAAGTTTAATTTAATACAACATTGACAGTAGTTTGCTGGTTACAAAGGGAGAGAAAAGTTGCTTTTGAAAAAGGTCATGAACATGTTCAGTTATAAATGACCAATGTTGATGTCAAACAACAGTAATGGAAATAAATAGAAAATCAGGCAGCATTCTGTGGAAAGAGAAACAGAAATAGCATTTCATATCAATGACCAGAATAGGTCACTGACCTGAACGTTTTATTTTATTTCTTTCACCAACAAGACTGTTGCATGAAATGTTGAGTATTTAAAGTACTCTGTCCCATTTTTCTGGTATCTGTAGTTTGTTTTTGATTTTCAGTCATCATTAGAAACACACTAAAAATAATTCAAATCCAGGAGATACCAGAGAACATTCAAGAAACTAGTTATTTAAATTCAGCATTTTAGTTTGGAATGTGTACATAAAGGTCAGCACCTACAGTTTGAAGAAGGGTTCCAACCTAAAATGTCACCTAACCATGACCTTCGGAGATGCAGCCAGTTATGCTAGCACATTGTCTCTTTAGTTTGGTAAACCAGCATCCACTGTCCCTTGCCTCTACATAATGTTTGACCAAAAGGATTCTCAGTAATAATAGGAAAATATTATAAAATTAAACGTTTCCGTGATATCTTTGGCTTAACTGACTTGGCCTAAAGAGAATATTGTTTTAACTTATATCAGATTGTTATTGATAAAATATCACATAAATCTTACAAAGAGTTCATTATGAGATACAGCTGCACAGTTTGGTGTTTGTGTGACAAGACAATATGAAAAGCTAACCAGACAACCAGCAAATAGTCATACCATAAAACTTCCAGTAATGATGATTTAAATAGTTTTCAAATCAATGTGGGAGTTACTTGGCACAGCAGAAGCATTTCTAAAATAGAGTAGTGAACAAATTAAAAAATTGATTCTGAGCGGCGAGCAGAAGTCCCAGCGAACCATGGCCACACTCCGACAGCAGGCCTGGCTTGCACGCCACAGAACCAGGGGAGGGATGCCACCGAGTCCTGACCCTGCCCCAATCCGAAGCCTAGGAACCAGAGAGGTGGAGAGAGTACGCAATGCGTCGGATGCTGGACAAAGGGCTGGTAAGTAGTAACCGGGGGTCTCACCTTCCGCCAGATTAGCCCTCATGATTAGCTGTGGGAAGCACCTCTCAGGTATGAAGGGTGAAGGTGGCTGAGCAAGGAGAGGGACGACAGTTTGCTGGACGATCAGATGGTGGTAACAGCTACAATAGGCATTTATGTCCAGTTGCAGTTGGAACTGCGAAATGGTGGCGAAACCTGGTTACTCTTGCTCATAGTCTCAGTGGGCTGTTTCCATGTACAGGTACACCACTGATGTTCTGGCAATTGATGGCCTGGCACCATCTGGACAAAATTCTGAGAGCGCACTTAAAATCCCCCCTGGAAGTTCCCCTGAAAATGTGTCACCTAGGTTGGGTGACGCGGCCAATCTTGATCTCATCGGGATTTCCATGGCCTGACAGTCCAATCTGCTAACAGCACCGCCAACTTGGCGGTCTGAGAGTTCAGAAGCCCCCCCGTAAAATGTGGCGCTGCCTAGGCCGGGTGAGGCCACTATCTGGACCTGAGATCGCGGTTACGCCCTCCAGGGGCTGCCAGCCTGCCGGGAAAGAGGTGCTTCAACCCCATTGGCAGTCACCGATCCGACCCTCATCGGGACTTCCAAGGACAACCCGTTAACTAATGCAAGTTGAGCAGTAAATTTAATTTACATTTAATATTTATTTAATGCAAATTTCTAAGAGTCCCTAGTACTTATGAGACATGGGAGAGGCATAATGTGTTGTTCAGAGGTGAATTGTTGGTCCGGCAAAACAGATAATCAATTCGGCAAGGTTCTGGAAACCAGGATGCCAGAAAATGGGAGGCGTACCCGTATTATAGAAAATAGACAATAGGTGCAGGAATAGGCCATTTGGCCCTTCGAGCCAGCACCGCCATTCAATGTGATCGTGGCTGATCACCCACAATCAGTACCCCATTCCTGCCTTCTCACCATATCCCTTGACTGCTATCTTTTTGCACGCATGTCAATAATCTTATTACACGTATCTGTGTCAAAAATCTTACCGATCTGCATGCAATAAAAAGATTTTCACTGTACCTGGTACATGTGATAATAAAGGAACCATTGCACAACTGAACACAAGGAATGTAGAATTAAGATGGTTGATAGTTTAAAGGGGAAACTAGGTGCTCAGTTCCCTGTTGTTTTGTTTATTTATCATATATAAATTGGCATAATAGGTGTCACGATCAAATATTTGCTAAAATTAGATTCAGATTCCATTCTTCCTTCTCCTAATTACTGTTTCTGTTCATAAATATAAACAGAAGATACTGGCACTTGGCAGATAAAAGTATTTGTGAAGAGATGGAACATACATCTCATTGCAAGTCAATCACCTTCCTTCAGAACTACATTTTTTTCTGATTTACTGTCCTGTTCATGATTTATTTCATCAGTCTTTTGACACTATTTTCAAAAACCCATTCCTTCTTTGCGCACACGTAATCCAATTGCTTTATCCTGGTAATCAAATTACGTACTTCTAATCTGATTATAACTCACTAGTATGGGAAAAATGGATAGACATTTTTAAATTTGTATTTCAAAACTATAAAAGCCAAATCTCCTTTGCACTTAGCACCCATTTTCAGCATAATACCCCATACCAAACAAACACTGTCTATTTAATTGTTCAGCCAATATCCTCCATCTTTTAATGCAAATTTGTACAGTGCAATTAGACCGCACATTTATCATATGCAGTTTAACCCAAAACATTGTCCTAATTAATATTGCCAGCAATGACCAATTCATAATCCACTGCTGAAAAATTCAAACAATCAAAAATTGTAAACTTTAATATTTTCCATTAGTAGAGCTAGCTTATCACCACCAAATCTGTCCTTTTTCAGTAGCTCATTTCTACTTTGATCCTTCCACAAACTGGGTTTCTGTATATTTTGACATGATGGTAACACATGCAAAAGCGAGACAAATGACACGGTAAAGAGCTATTACATTTTACTTCCAATCCATCCTGATTCAGAATCTCTATCTGTTGCCCCAATCCTTGCTTAAGATATAAAGCCTTTGGTTTTCTCCCATCCATATCAAGATTTTATCCAGGGACCTTTGTAAATTCCATGTCAAATCAATACTGTTAACTAATTTTAACACTAACAGTTTATCCCATGGATGAACTTTACTGGAAAACCATTCACTAATGTGCTCCAAATATATCAGTGCTGGTTTACAAATAGTCCCCCTCTCCCTGCACTCCTTACAAAAACACCATAAGACAGGACAATGCAATTTATTTAAACATCTGTTGCATCCGTAATAAAATGTATGCACACAAGGTTTATTAAGTACAAGTAACACTGTTTATCCTCCGCTGCTACTTAGTTTACCATGCTGGAACTCAGCCAAATGTTATTTCTTGGAATCCTGTGCCCCCATATTCATCTACTCGGTTGGACCACACTTCAAGACTGAAGCTACAACAGTCATCTCAAGATTTACAATCAAACTCTTTACGTGCTAATGCTAACAGCCGAGATCAGGATTGACTTCTCAGTTTCTCTCATTAGTCTGTTCAATTCAGTTATTTTCCTGAAAAAGATCCATTTCTTTTTGACATATACGATTACTGTGACATACTTGTTCATCACTACTTTCGATCAATTGTCTGATTTGCTGTATGCAAGACACCTGTTCCTGTATTCTCAATTTTAGTTCCCTTGCTTGGATTTTTTGCCTTTGAGCTAAAAAGCACGTCTTATGAACTCCCAAATACAAAAAGAGCTAATGACGATTATGAGAAATCAATCACGACAATGTGCGTAACCAGTGTTTCTTAGAAGAAAAGTCACCAACCCAATCATCTTCACATACTTCACATCTTCATCCACTAACTTTTCCTCTGATAACAAGGTAGATTGCGGTACTACAGAACTCTAACAGAACTGAAAATACAAGTTCAGGTTGAGAAGTATAAAGTAATATTAACATTGCACAAATGCCTGATAACGATAATTTAAAATGGAGGAAATCCTTTGTGGCACAACTTTCAAAACATCTACTACAAACTTGTTAAGCTTTAAAGATTATATTTTGATTACAGAGGCATGGTAAAAGGAATTCAGAAGAAAATAGAAAACCCGTACAAATGACATTCCAATTAAAAAAAATTCTCATAGGAAAATTCAGAACCATTTGAGCTATATCCATTTTCATTATTGTTGGTACAATATTTACTCAATCCAACTTTAGTTCATAAAAACACCTCATGCAAAACCAACAATAAAAACAGCTCATGTAAAATCCACAATAAAGTTCATATGACACATTACCTTAGTGAAAAGTTAGTATTCCATGAATTAAGGTTTATATATATATATATATAAAATATATAAATATATATAAAAATTGTTTGTGCCAGCAGTTTAGTTTAGTTTATTGCCATGTATCAGGGCTCACGCTTAACTTCTTTTCCCTGTTGCCAGCCGGACAACCTTTGACAGCTTTTTAGGTTGCCAAATGACAGTTTAGGTGGTCATTGAAGACGGTTTGCATGACGCGTGCGATAATGCGCTCAGACAAAGTGCGTAGTTACCAGTCGGAATTATGCTCAATGAAGCATCCACATATTATGTTCAAGAAGGAACTGCAGATGCTGGAAAATCGAAGGTAGACAAAAGTGCTGGAGAAACTCAGCGGGTGCAGCAGCATCTATGGAGCGAAGGAAATAGGCAACGTTTCAGGTCGAAACCCATCAGTCTGAAGAAGGGTTTCGGCCCGAAACGTTGCCTATTTCCTTCGCTCCATAGATGCTGCCGCATCTGCTGAGTTTCTCCAGCACCTTTGTCTACAATCACATATTATTTCTGCTTCAAATAACTCACAAACTAAACATATTTACCAATCAAGACATGATATATACCACAATGACATGCAGCAAAATTATAATACAATATCTCAACTCTTTTTACACATTGCAATTAATGCAATTTCTATTAGTTCTTTCCACTTCCAAACAAAAATGTGGTTGGATTATTCAGCAACCTATGATCAACCTGTGTCAATAAATCATGGACCATGGTAACATATATGCTTAACCATACACACTACAGATTGATGCAAACATGTTTTCTGTGAAGGACCGAAAATTATCATGACATGGCCATAGCATGGGTCGTTATTGTTATTGGCACAGAAACACTCTGGCTTCCCACATAAGTTAACCATACCAAAATATAGAGGTTGCAAGGAAATTTCTAGAGGCATTTTATGATAATAGCTGTTAAAACCAACTATACCCATCTGACAGGTTAAACATTACACTAACTGACAAGAGATGGCCAAAGGACATAACTTCAGCAAAAATGTTCTTTTGGTAATAGGTTTAAAGGTGTCAAAACAAATCATAACATTGGGAATTAAAACACATTTGATTACATTCAGTTATCAAACATAATCAATGTTCGCTCTGAAGACCATGAAGCACAATAGGGTCAGGGGGTGTGTGAATCAGTGCGGGGTGGATAAATGGCGGGGGTGGGGGGGGGTTTGAGAAGGCAATTGGTGCGGAATGGATGGATTGAGGCAGGTGAATTAGTACGTGTTGGTTGGAGTATGTAAAATTGTGAGGGGAGAGCATGGGGGACGCCAGTGGTGTTGAATGGGGGGGGGGGGGGGGATCAGTACGGGATGGATTGGGGGTTCAGTACAGGATGAATGGGGGTAGACAAAAATGCTGGAGAAATTCAGCGGGTGAGGCAGCATCTATGGAGCTAAGGAAATAGGCAATGTTTTGGGTCGAGACCCTTCTTCAGACTGTTCCCCTCATTCTTCTTGAATGGGGTTATCAGTACAGGATGGATGGGGAAGGGGGGAATCAACACAGGAATGGGGAGGATCAGTACAGGATGAATTTGGGAGGGGGTCAGGACAGTGTGGATCGGAGGGTCTATGCAGAATGAATGGTGGATCAGTACGGGATGAATGGGAGATCAGTACGGGATGCATGAGGGGATCAGTACAGGATGCATGAGGGGATCAGTACAGGATGCATGAGGGGATCAGTACAGGATGCATGAGGGGATCAGTACAGGATGCATGAGGGGATCAGTACAGGATGCATGAGGGGATCAGTACAGGATGCAAGAGGGGATCAGTACAGGATGCATGAGGGGATCAGTACAGGATGCATGAGGGGATCAGTACAGGATGCATGAGGGGATCAGTACAGGATGCATGAGGGGATCAGTACAGGATGCATGAGGGGATCAGTACAGGATGCATGAGGGGATCAGTACAGGATGCATGAGGGGATCAGTACAGGATGCATGAGGGGATCAGTACAGGATGCATGAGGGGATCAGTACAGGATGCATGAGGGGATCAGTACAGGATGCATGAGGGGATCAGTACAGGGTGAATGGGGGGGATCAGTAAAAGATGAATGGGGAGATCACTACAGGATGGATAGGAGGATCAGTGCAGGGTAATGGAGGGTGGGTCAGTACAGGATGAATGGGAGGAACAGTGCAGTATGAATGAGGGGAGAAGTGCAGGATGGATGGGGGGGGGGGGGGGAATCAGTACAGGATGAATTGGGGGACCAGTGTAGGATGGATGGGAGGGGGAGGTGGCAGGAGAATCAATGCGAGGTGGGTAGGATGATTAATAGATTGGGGGGTGGGGTTGATGGGGAGGGGAGCACAGGGGATGTCAGTGAGGACTGAATAGAGGAGGGAATGGGGATCAGTGCGGGATGGAGAGCAGGGGTCCCAGGACAAGAGGGGTGGAGGGGGGCGTACAAGGGGGGGGAGAAGGGGGAGAAGAGGGAGAGGGGGGGAGGGGGAGGGCGAGGGCGAGAGAGAGCGAGAGAGAGAAAGGGGCAGAGGAGGTGGGGAGGAAGGAAGGTCAGCGCTCCTCGGACAACATCGTCCCGCTGCCTTGGCCGTCCCTATCCAACGCCAAAGTGCCACCGCCTCCTCGTCACCGCCTCCCATCCTCCACCAGCCAACAGGAAGGTGTGGGGCTGAGCGGTGCAGCTCGAAGATCCTATAGCTACAGGATCTTTGGTGCAGCTGCTTCAGACAGCGGAAGGAGACCTCTCCCTCCCTCCCTCCTCCAGGCCTCGGCGTGCGAGAGGGGTAATTTTGTTATCAGGGTAATAGCAGCCGCTGATGACAAATCCGCAAAAGGCGCTTTCAAAATACCCCCTCTCGCACGCCGAGGCCGGGAGGGAGGGAGGGAGAGGGAGGTCTCCTTCCGCCTGGCGGGGTGCGGGAGGAGGAGCCGCTGCTGCCCCTGTTTGGGGTTCGTCATTCGCTCCGACCCTTCGTCACCACGCACCTGGTATCATTGCCCCACAATCAAAGATACTAGAGGAATATAGCCGCCGCCGCCGACACAAGACGTCAGTTCCTATTCGCCAGAGATGCTGCCTGACCCACGGAGTTACTCCAGTTTTTTGCGTCTACCGGTATAAACCAGTATTTGGGTGCCAAGCCGGGCAAAATAAGTCGGCGTTTAGGTTGCCCGGCGGCACTTTCTATGGTCAATGGCACCCGGGTAACCGCTAATTTCGAGCCCTGCTTGTAATGAGGTAGAGTGAAAAGCTTTTGTTGTGTGATATCCAGACAGCAGAAAGACAATACACAATTACAATCAAGCCATTTACAGTGTATAGATACATGATAATGGAAGTACGTTTAGTCTGAAGGTCACCAAAGAGGTAGATTGTAGTTCAGCACTGCTCTCTGGTTGTGGTAGGATGATTCAGTTGCTTGATAACATCTGGGAAGAAACTGTCCCTGGATCTGGAGGTATGTGTTTTTACACTTCTATACCATTTGCCTGATGGGAGAGGGGAGAAAAGGGAGTGTCCAGAGTGCGACTCGTGCTTGATTATGTTGCTGGCCTTGCCATGGCAGACTGAGGTATAAATGGAGTCAATAGAAGGGAGGCTGGTTTGTATGATGGTCTGGGCTGCGTCCACAATTCGCTGCAATTTTATGCGGTCTTGGATGATGCTGTTCCCAATCCAAGCTGTGATGCATCCTGATAAAATGCTTTCTATGCAATAAGTAGTATGCAGTTATTTAAAATAATGCAACATTCTTGCAAAGTGGAATTACTAATCCCAGACACATATTATGCTTTGGGCATAGATGACAGCTTCATCAGGCTATCATATCTAGAAATGTTATATTGTAAAAAAGGCTAATGTTAAATATTTCTGAATATCGGTGTTGCGCAAGAATAAAAGGGAAGATAATATTCAATTATAATCTTCAATTGAAATACACCAGAAATGAGCAAAGATGGCAAAAAGATAAATCCACAACTTCCTTTTTTGCAACCACAGACCTTAACACATTTACATGTACTCGGTCACAAATACGCTCTTTCTACCAGAAAAAAACCCTGAATAGTACCTCAAATGGTTTCAGGGTTATATATGTGGTCTAGAAAGTAGGAACTGAAACGCACAGCAAATCATTTAGCAAAAACATGAAAAGCTAGTTCTTTTGACTGTACACGCAATGATATACCACACAGAAAGGCTCTTCAGGCCACCACTCCATGCTAATTTATCTATACCAGTCCCATTTGTCTGCATTTGACTCAAGCCATTCAATATTTTTTAATGTACTGATGCATTCAGTACTAGAACATAAACAAATGGATAAGTGTTAACTGTTAATTCAACTTGAAGTTATTCAAACAAAAGTCCAGCAGTTTTTTCATTGTCAGAAAGCTCTCCCAAGCAAAACCTTTAAATCAGCAAGAGTAAACTGCATTGAAATGAATGCTGAAAAGTGTGTCTTTCATGGTCAAGTTGCACTCTATGCAAAGGCTCGCCTTTCTACTCTCATGGCCATGAAAGGTCATGGAACTGCATGCCAAAAAAAGTCAATACTTTCAAGAAAATACGGGATACAGTGAAAGGCTACACTGTTTTCCTACTGCCATATCCACAATAAATTAGCACATTTAAATGTTATCTTCCAACACAAAAATCAATGGACAATGTGTGTAATGAAAACTATGTAAACTTTTGAAATAAGCCTTTGACAGAAAAACAAGTGTATATTTTCAAGATATGTACTACCGTAGGGCAGATGTTCCAAAATTTGGCAGTGGTACAGAGGAAGGGGAAACTGGAATGGGGTGACATAGATGAAACACTGATAAAAAAGTTCGGGTTTTTGGAGGTCTCATCAAAAGTGAATTGCTTTAGAATTTAAAACTTGTCAACATTACATTTAAAGAAACATGTGTAGTCTCAAGTATTCTTGCCACAGAATGAGATGTGTAAATTCCTACTGATAAGTTTAATTGGAAACAACTATGACAGCCCGACCTCCACATTAAAGGGAATAGAATTAGCAGATTGCAGTAACACAACCTGAGATTTCTCGGCCTCTTTAACCCAGGGAATGTTCTCCTTTTCTTTTCCCTACAATGTGCAACACCACACATACCGATTTTTCAAGTAAGCATAATTCTACATCCTTTAAAATTAGACTGGATTTTACAAGCAACAGTGAACAATATTAGTAATTCATTACACTTAAAGATCTTTTGCACTTTTATATTGAAACTTGACATGATGAAGAAATCATTTCGGCCAATGGCCTCTATAAAGATCTGAGATTAGTGCATAGAGTGCAAGCATCAGAGGACCCCCTAATTACAATAAAGAACTATCACTGTGCAATGGTCAAAACTGGAAATTTTAGGTTTTTAAGGACAAGCAACATATTCCAACTCCTCAAAAAACCTTTTCACAATCCCCAAGTCAGAATGTGCTGAAACCCTTCTGGAAAGGTCCTGACCCAAAAAGGTCAACTAAAATGTTCTCCTCTGGTGCCGCCTGACTCACTGAGCTACTAGAGCATTTTATGTCTTTCCATGCAAACACGTCAACAAGTTTGCCATGTCAGTCACAAATAACCTTTAAAAAAAATAGCACTGCTCCTTATGTCACCGAGTCTAAATGTTGTCCTAAAATGCACTTGCCTTTTGCTGGTTGTTCCACTGATAATCACTAGCAAGATGCCCTTTGTTGGCCAGCTCGTTTCCAGAGCAGAAAGATCACAGACCTGGACTCGCCCGTGTGCGGACGGGAACTTGAAGGACGAGAAGCCGATGCCAAGAAGTGGAAGCCAGGATACCGAACGGACAAAACGCCGAAAGGATACAAACCCAAACAGACACCACGCCGAAAGGATACGAACCCGACCGGACACTATGCCGCAAATGGACATGACGTCGAAAAGCCACCGAACGGACATCACATTGAAAAGCCACCGAACGGACATGACGTCTCCTGGGACAGGATTTATCCTAGGCCTTGTCAATGATTGGCCCAGACCCCCGCATCAGTCACATCACTGGCCGGGGGGGGGGAGAAGCTTGAGCTTGCGTTTGTAAAATGGTGGCACTGACTCCAAGCTGCAGCGATCGCCACAGAGGCAGTGATGTGATGTGATGGATGCCTCGGGGGTCTGGATCAATCGCTGACCTTTGTCGGTGGATGACAAGGTGTCGGACCAATCCCGTCCCCGGAGACTAACAAGGTACAACAATTTAACTATTTCAAAATGTAACACAGCACAACAATTCTTGCAGCTAATATAGATTTATTTTTTTTTTAAGTGTTTCAGACCTATTTATCATTTTGGCTTCATGTGCGTTCAGCGTCAAAGATTGTTTTTCAGCTTAAAATCTGACGGGGAACGAACATGACGTTGAAAAGCCTCTGTTGCAATCACTGCCACCATTTTACAAATGCAAGCTCAAGCTCCCTCCCATCTCCCCCTGACCAATGATGTGATGGATGTGGGGGTCTGGACCAATCGCTGACCTTTGTCGATGATCGACAAAGTGTCAGACCAATCCCGTTTCTGGAGACACCATGCCCGTTCGACAGCTTTTCGATGTCATGCCCGTTATGTCTTTGCGGCGTGGTGTCCATTCGGGTTCGTATCCTTGGCTTCCACTTCTTGGCTTCGGCTTCTCGTCCGTTGACGTCCCATCCGCATATGGGCAAGTCCTCACTGGACTCGCCGGGTGCAGATCAAATGTGTTGAACTGAGAGGCTCATTTTAAGTATTTTTGAAAAAGCTGTGACCAAGAAGATTGATGACAGCAAGGTAGTGGACGTTGACTATATGGACTTTAACAATGCCTTTGACAAGACAACACTTGACAAGGTTTGGTCACAATGGATCCAAGACAGGTTAGCATTTGGATACAAAATTGGCTTGGAAGTAGGAGACAGAGGGAGGTGGTAGAGGGTTTAAAGTGAGAGGGCAAAGATTTGAAGAGGCCCCGAGAAGCAAGTTCTTCCATACAGAAGCTTTATTCATGTATGGTACGAGCTGCCAAAGAAAATGGGAAAGACAGCTACAATTACAACATTTAAAAGACACTTGGTCAGCTAAAACTCACTTATTCCGGAAGTGGCGGCGCTGCCCTACAGCTGCGGCTCGCCTGCTGTCAGTTTGTCTTTATTTTTTTTTGTTTTCTTTTGTCCTGTTGTTTCAGTTTATTTTAATTGTGTATGTGTGGGGGGGTGGGAGAAACTTATTTTTAGTCTCTTCCTTCGAGGGGGGATGCAACCTTTTCTTGTCGTATCCCCCGTCTCCACTGAGGCCTAATGGCGGAGCTGGCGGCCACCAACTGGGCCCGACCTCAAGGCGCCGGAGCCAGAGCCGGGACTTACCAACGCGAGGCTGGGCGACTTCAGGGCTGTGGTGGCGTTGCGGTGGCGGCAAACCGACTTCGGAGCCTCGGTGGCTCTGCGGGCCCAATGGACGACAACGTCTGGAGCTCACAGGTCCCAGGTTGGTGACCTGTTCTCCAGACCTCCCGCAACAACAGCTTCGTCTGCTGGACTGGAGTGTGGCAGCTTCGTCCGCCCCGGGCCACGGCATTTGAACCAGCCCGTTCGCGGAGCTTAGATTCGGCCGCGGGACTTATCATCACCCCGCAGGGTCACAACATCGGAAGCCTGGATTGCCTCAACGCAGAGGGAGAACAAGGAGGGAAGAGACAAGGACTTTAAGACTTAAAGTCTTTTGCTTTCCATCACAGTGAGGGCCTGGTATACTCACTGTGGTGGATGTTAAATCTGTGTTTATTGTGTGTTTTGTTACTTTATTCTATGTTATGACTTTCGTTCAGATTGAAAAGTCTGAATGACAATAAAGGATACTTTACTTTAACTGTAATTTATAATGTATAAGGGAGCTTTGGAGTGATACAGGCCAGGCAAGCACAACTGGCTTGGTGGGGCTCAGTTTTTTAATGCCAACTGTGACTGACATATGAAGTGTGACTCCAATCAAGTGTATAAGGTTGTTGACTGTGATTGAAAAGTTAAGAGTGGGCAAGTACTTTTTAAATTGGATTACTTTTTGAACTATAGAAATAAAAGTACTAGGTTCTTAAAGCCCATAGTGACAAATGTCTAGTCGCAGGTCTTGGACCAGTTGTCTTTGTACTGATGAAGGTTGGGAGGATATTTGGTTCCAGGGAGGTGCAGCTGTGTTTTATTTGCAAGAATAGTGTGGGCCAAGCAGCAGGCCAGACCGAACATCGCGTCATATTGAAACGCATAATCCAACAGTACTGTGAGATTACCTTCACAACAACGACCACATCAGTGCAAGGAAGCGGTTCCATACCATCTTTTCGCGAGCAATTACGAATGGCCCATATAAAAAGGCGTAATGGCTACTAGCATTTTGTATTCTCAATCTTACTCAATATCTTGAGAATATTCAGATCTGAGAATTTAATATTTCTGAACTCTTGAAACCCATTTAGAATATGCAAATAAAAAGGCTCCTGTGGTGAGTACATGTTGCAAATGTGTTATTCAAGGGTACACAAAAGACTGGAGAAACTCAGCGGGTGCAGCAGCATCTAAGGAGCGAAGGAGATAGGCGACGTTTCGGGTCGAGACCCTTCTTCAGACTGGTCAGGGATCAGGGAAACGAGAGATATAGACGGTGATGTGGAGAGATAAAGAACAATGAATGAAAGATATGCAAAAAAGTATCGATGATAAAGGAAACAGGCCATTGTAAGCTGTTTGTAGTGTGAAAATGAGGAGCTAGTGCGACTTGGGTGGGGGAGAGATAGAGAGAGAAGTAATGCCAGGGCCAGAGGGCAGAGGGAGAGGTGGGAAGGGGAGGAGGCAGCCTGGGTTAACAGAATTTAGAAAATTCAATGTTTAAGCCCAGAGGATGCAGACTCCCCAAGCGGAATATGAGGTGCTGTTCCTCCAACTTGCGGTGTTGCTCACTCTGGTCGCGGAGGAGGCCCAGGACCGAGAGGTCGGATACGGAATGGGAGGGGGAGTTGAAGTGCTGAGCCACCGGGAGGTCGGGTTGGTTATTGCGGACCGAGAGGAGGTATTCGGCGAAACGATCGCCCAGCCTCCGCTTGGTCTCCCCGATATAGATCAGCTGGCATCTGGAGCAACGGATGCAGTAGATGAGGTTGGAGGAGGTGCAGGTGAACCTCTGTCGGACTTGGAAGGACTGCTTGGGTCCCTGAAAGGAGTGGATGGGGGAGGCGAAGGGACAAGTGTAGCATCTCTTGCGGTTGCAAGGGAAAGTGCCCGGGGAAGGGGTGGAGCGGGAGGGAAGGGAAGAATTGACAAGGGAGTTGCGGAGGGAGCAGTCTTTGCGGAAGACAGACAGGGGGAGAGATGGGAAGATGTGGCGAGTGGAGGGGTCACGTTGGAGGTGGCGAACCTGACGGAGGACTATCTGTTGTATGTGCCGGCTGGTGGGGTGAAAGGTGAGGACCAGGGGGACTCTGCCCTTGTTGTGAGTGGGGGAATGGGGAGAGAGGGCAGTGTTGCGGGGTATGGAGGAGACCCTGGTGCGAGACTCATCTATAGTGGGGGAGGGGAATCCCCGTTCTCTGAAGAATGAGGACATTTGTGATGACCTGGTGTGGAACACCTCATCCTGGGAGCAGATGCGGCGCAGACGGAGGAATTGGGAATAGGGGATGGAGTCCTTACAGGAAGCAGGGTGGGAGGAAGAGTAGTCCAGGTTGCTGTGGGAGTCAGTTGGTTTGTAGTGGATGTCAGTCAGAAGTGTATCACCTGCAATAGAGATGGTGAGGTCGCCGAATGGTAGGGAAATGTCGGAAATGGTCCAAGTGTATTTCAGTGCCGGATGGAAGTTGGTGGTGAAATGGATGAAGTCAGTCAGTTGTGTGTGGGTGCAGGAGGTGACACCAAAGCAGTCGTTAATGTAACGGAGGTAAAGGTCGGGGTGGGGCCCTGGTACGGCGAGAACAAAGATTGTTCGACGTAATTCAAGGGTATTATGCAAGGGTATTAGTTATTGTTAATTCAACTTCAATTTCAACCGTGTTTATACCCAATGTTGTTCAATACCTTGCTGTTATGTTCAGTTTCCAACTACAGCTGTTTCTATTTCTGGAGAGTATTGCACTCTTCACAATGATTTCCTTCATCTATGTCTTTTGGTGGATACCCTTTGAAGATGATCATAATTTCTGGAGAAACATCTTTCCAGAATTACTAGCGCTCTGTTACTACTTATCTCCCTCCCTTCAAAACACCTTATAAAAAGGTTCCCTCTACCAATGCCTTTAGCCTTCCTTATTCCAAACACCCTATTATGTAATACTCAGCATCTCTCCCTTTTGTAAAAAGTCTTAATTCAACTATACAGTAGACAGAACAAATATACTACACTGTGATTTAACTCCAGCAAACAACTTATGGTTGGTAACACCTTCCGAAAAATGTGACAACATTAAAGACAAAGCAGCCTGTCTTTGTCAAAGATAAGTAATAAGTGCTGGTCGTACCAGCATTGTGCACCCTCTGAAAAATTTAGTAAATAATATTCTAATGTTTTCTTAAAAGGGCTAGAGAGACGTAACAAAATTGAATAACTTTTTTTGTTAATCTCAGTGAACTAATTTCAAATAAAAATGCATCCGCGTTCTATTTTGCACTACCAAAATCATGTTCTATTTATTTTTGCAGCTAGTATTTTTTTAATCATACAGTTGACAGAAAGGCTGGCACAACATCATGACATTCTGTACCACAGAAGTCCTTGGCAGCTGATGCACCCATTCTATTGACATAATATCTCAGTTAACAGAATTTTCATGCGATGTGGAGAAATGGTAGGCAAAACAGAAGTACTGCTGTAGTAGTTACCATTGCCTAGAAAGAAGCAAAATAAGAGTAGGTTGCAAAATTAGTACAATCGGTTACCACAAATAACTGAACAAGAGAAAGACACATAGAAACAATATAAGCATGGCATTGGAACAAATTACTGCAGAACATCTCAAATAACTGTTGACAGAAAAGATAACCAAATAGCAAATTGGAAGCTGGATATGAATGCACTAAAAGTGGGTTTAAAAAGATAGAGATTGTACCGTTAGTATGTGCAAAACAAATCCTTTCAGCATGTATTAGCAGCAACAGTGACACCTGCAAGTAGAGGTGAAGTAGTTGACTCTTTTGTTAAACATTATGTAAACCAGAAGCATAAGAGATTCTTGAGAAAGCTTGCTGACTGAACACGTTGCTTTTCCACCTAAAGATGTTTGAAGATCTTGACACAAATAAAGGTGCGTAACTTTGTCTTTATCCTCTTAGAATCTGTATCTTTTAAAAAAGATTTCTACTCTTACAATACAAATACCTGCTGAAAAACACTCAGTTCAAGAACATTTTAACTAAATTATCAAATCTCGTCATTACAAAATTTAAGTTATGGTTAGAGAAAGGCCCATCACCCCAAATAAAATTAGATAGAAATTGGAGGCTAGGTAAAGAAGGGATGCCCAGTAAGCACACTTGCTTAAATTTAGTAAGCATTAAATGCCTTCCTCCTCTTGGATGAAGAAAACACTTACTGTGTCCCAATTTTGCCAACTAAGGTTAGCACACCAGCCCCCAACCTTTCTGCTGAGGTGGTTTCCCTGCATGCTCATTTGCAAATGATTTCTTACACTTGTCACTCCCTTTTGTCACAATTGTGCACAATCTAGTTACTCCTCCTCCAGTTATAGACCAATCACTACTTTATGTGTTTTGATTTCACAACAAATTTGCTATTTAAAATGTAATAAATGGCACAAGGCAGAAATTCTGATGATTGTAGAATGTGTCTTTTAAATTGCGAAATTCCTTATTGTAATGTTAACTGTGTAATCCCATCAGACTAACAAGGATAACATTTAATACGGACATTTCTTATAACATACATAAAACAATGGGGAATAGCAACAGGCCCTTTGTCCCATAATATCTGAGTCAAACATGATACAAAGGTGTAGGTGAAGATGCTGGTTTAAACCAAAGGTTAAACAAAACACTGGAGTAACTCAGCAGGTCAGACAGCATCTGGAGAAAAGGAATAGGTGACGTTTCGGGTGAGACCCTTCTTCAAACTGTTAGTCGACCCGAAACGTCACCTGTTCCTTTTCTCCAGAGATGCTGTCTGACCCGCTGAGTTACTCCGACACGCTGAGTAATCTGCTCTGCCTGCATGCAATCCATATCCCTCCAAACCCTGCACATCCACGTGCCTTTCTGAGAGTCTCTTCAATGCCACTAGTGAATCTGCTTCCTCCACCACTACTCCTGGCCAATAAAAAAAAGATAATGGCATGTTTTTTAAAAAAAACTGCCGCGCACATCTCCTTTAAACCACCTCTCTCATCTTAAAGCTAAAACCCTCTAATCCAGGAGCATCCTAATAAACCTCTTCTGCACCCTCTCCAAAGCCTCTGTAAAGGGGCAACTAGAACTGCACACAAGGCCAAATGCAACCTAACCAAAGTTTCATAAAGTCGCAACACGATTTCCTGACACTTACACTCAATGCCCCGATCAATGAAGGCAAACATACCATTTAACTGAGAGCAAACTATCTACTTTCAGGGAGCTATGGATTCCAAAATCACTCATTACATCAACATTAAGGTACTTGCCATTAGCTGTAGCATTAACATCCCAAACTTTATCACTGTGGATGGGAACATGCAATGACCAGTGCTCAGATAAATAATCAAATGGGTGGGTGAAAAGAATCCAACAACAGTGGTAGATGTGAAAGGATTGACATAGAAACATAGAAAATAGGTGCAGGAGTAGGCCCTTCGAGCCTGCACCGCCATTCAATATGATCATGGCTGATCATCCAACTCAGTGTCCTATACCTGCCTTCTCTGATGGGACAGTTTGCTTCAAACAAACACAAACAGGTTTAAAATACACTTCAAAAGTGAAGAGACAGCAAATGGTGTGCTGGAAGCTGAGAAGCTGTGAGTGATGGAAAAATATGAACTTCACCAAATAAGTTTACAGCAGGTGTATTTTGGACAAGGTGGAATTTTAAAGAATTAGGCATTGAGGTGAATGGCAGTAGTTAAAAAGTCAGAGGTATATAGTACAAAAACAGGACTGTGTGCCCACCAAACACATCCTGGCCTTTTTGCCATCTAAACTAATCCCACATGGTTGCATTAGGTATGTACCCTTCCATACCATGCCCATTCAATTGGTGAAGTATCAGTAATGAAAGACAGTGTAATTTTACATCTCCGACAGCATTTGTGGAAAGAAAAGTTCAGTTAGTGTTTAGGTAAAGGAAAAGTTACAAAAAAGGTTTAGAGAAATAATTCCTGAGCAACCATCCAAGCTTGGCCCAACGGTGGGACATAACAATTTCTGTAGATGAGCAATGTCCATTTCAAACAAAGATAGATCGGAAGTCTCTTCATGACCTTCAAAAGACAACACCGCTGCAGAGTCCCAGTTATTATTATCAGTCTGAAGAAGGGACTCGACCCGAAACGTCGCCCATTCCTTCTCTCTGGTTATTATTAATCTGCTTTCGTGGAGGTGGTCACCACTTTAAATTTAATACCGAAGTCAACATAAAGTGGGAAGCGGCAGTAAAAGGACACCGCCGCGGGTGGGGGGAATGAGTTCTTTTCACCGCATATGGGGAGTCTGGCCCGGGTCAGCACAGGCAGGAGCGTTGAGAAGTTGGGCGTCGGAGGTCATGCAAGCGCGAGTAACCTCAATTGGTCCCTTGATTGCACTGACACAGGATTAAGCTCCGTCGCCCGCTGACCTACTCCGCTCTGTGATCTTTACTCTTGAGCTGGTCCCCTCACTGTCCGGTCTACATTGAAAGACACGAACTGGGCAGTGAATGCCATGCAGTGTCACCCAGCGCAGCAAGTGGGGCTATGTCCTGCTCCTGGCAGCAGTCGGAATTTAAGGATTTGCGGGAAGCGGCTGACATGAGCAAGGCCGACGAGCGGCAGGAGAGAGGTGTTCAGACGGAGAGCACTGCCAGAGGTGAGCAGGCCGGCAGAATACGCTGAGGTGGAGGCCAGTTCCACTGTCCGGTCCCGGGCAAGAAGAACCAAGAACCCGGGGCCGCTCGCAGCCACCCTAGCTACATCCCTCCCCGGCAACAATGCTGTGGCTCCGCGCCCGGAGCGCCGTGGCAGCAGTGAGTGAGTTGCTCGCATGATCCCTGACCCCCTCCTTCCCAACGTTCCTGCCCGTGCTGACCTGGACCAGACTCCCCACATGCTGTGAAAGGAAATCTCTCCCCAATTGGTCATTGAACTAGTATTGTCATTTAATAAGATCAGAACTGATTCAACGTTCTCCTGTTTTTCCCACCACCTCTCCACTTGCCGTCACCCTCCACGTCATTCAGAATGGAGGAGATATGGAAGCCTTGGGCAAACTGAATTGTTACTCTCTTTATTTTTATTTATTTATTTATTTAGAGCGTGAGAGATTTTATGTCCCGCCAGCCTTTTTTCCAAATTCAGCAACTCAAAATGGGGGTGCAGGTGCGTCTTCATTGCCGGGAAATACGGGAAATGCAATTAAAAATGTCATCTCAACTCATGTGCTGATGATGCAGCTTCATGCTGTCGAACATCGTGATACAAAATTGTTTAAGAATGCAACCGGAGATCGTCTATATGTTGACACTTTCACCACCACCTGAACAGCTGTATCAATAGATACAGTTCAACGTTAACGTATTAAAAAATCAGCATCCTTTACACTGCAGAACACACTGCTGCAACCATCGAAATTGCTTCTATAACATCTTCTTTTGGAATTCTACTGGAGGACTATTTTGTGGAACCATAATGTCCACTAAGTTCTACTCCAGTTAGTACATCATTTTCACATGTTTGCAGATCATAATTTCGCACTTCTATTCCTTTCAAGGGGCTATCTAACTTAACCTTTTTCCAAACAACCATGGATATTTAATGAATGCCACATTACCCATGATAATCCCCTCTGCTGTCAGAGAGACAGATGAAAAGATTGGTTCAGTGGTGCAGTTGCTTCCACAGCTCCAGTAATCTGGGTTAGATCTCAAGTGTGCCATTGGTGTTTTCATTTTCTCACACGGGCTTCTTTCCACATTCCAAATAGATGCTGATTAGTAGGTTGATTGGTTAATGTGAGTGGTCCCTAATGTAGGCAAGTGCTGGGAGAGTCAGGGAGGGGCTGTTGGGCATGAGAGAGATAAAACATTACTGTGAAATAAGTGGTGCGATGGGAATGTTCCAAGAGCCAGCCAGGATTGTGAACTGAGGGTTGTGAAGTGGTGAAAGTTGCACGTGTTGTAAGTATCTGTTACCGTCGGAGAAATAGGCCAAGGCAAGATAGACATGATTCATAATAACTTCATTCCATGGACATAGGTAAATGTTGACATGCAATAAGTATTTTCTCTAAGACTATATTATTGTGTAGGTTTTGTGCAAAGGTGACTCCGAACTGCCAAAGCTGCCACAGCCAGACATAAAAACAGCTTTTTTCCACAATTAGTAGCTCTACTCAATAACCAAAAATCTGTAGCCTCCTTTTGCTCTGGTATTTTATTTAACTCACATGTTTTTAGTCAATAATGGTTTATTATTGTCTAACGTTTTGTGTCATTCTTAATTATCACTTTATGTCATGTTGTCACTTGCGAGAGGAGCACCAAGGCAAATTCCTTGTGTGTTAACATACTTGGCCAATAAACTTATTCATTCATTTATATAAGAAAACCAATTGTGGCAAGATTTCAAATGCGTTTCTCAATGCTTTTTAAACTTGCTTACATTTCTGAAGCAAACCATGCACATTTAAAAACCGATGTAACACAATGACATCCTGCACTTCAAGCAAACTACAGCTGAACAATTCACTCCCAATTCATGGTAACAGCTCATTATATATGAAAAGCAACACCGAGGAGAAATGTCCCTTCCTGCTTCGCAGTGTTTTATGAAAAGCAATGAATAGGATGGTCCTTCCTGCGAACGCATCCAAGGGAGTATTGTGTCAAAGGCAAATTGCTAATACCGCAATAAACACAGTACTTAAGTAAATCGCGGCAAAACGTTGTGACCAGTTCGTTTTTAACTCCAAGGACATATTGTATATTCGGTAAAAATATACACAAAACCATAATCAATTACTATAAACCAACATTGAAGCATGCGAATTTCAGAAAAGTTTAACCCCGTCGGTGGAAATTTGACACTAATAGTAAAAAGCGACCACATGCGTTAAGAAAATACGAGCATAAAAGCTAATTCCTTAGCTAACACGAGTCTGAAGAAGGGTCTCCACACGAAACTTCACCTACTTGGTTTCTCCAGAGATGCTGCATAGCCCGCAATCACTCCAGCATTTTGTGTTTATTTCATGAGATTGAGAACCTCGGTTGAAAATGTGTTACTTTGTAGAAGCTACACGTTGCGCAACAAAATAACAGAGGTGGGAGTCTTTTGCTTGAATTTGCCCAGGATTCTTGGGGGGGGGGGGGGGGGGGGGTGAGATAAGAGCAAAATAAATCAGACTGTTGGAGGAAATCAGCGGGTCAGGTAGCATCTTTGGAGAGGAATAGTCTGACGAGTTTTGTACAGGTCGGGAATCCTTCACAGATGCTGCCTTGTCCGCTGAGGTCCTCCAACATTTCAGTCAGTTTTTCGCTCAGAAATTCCAACATCAGTATCCTGAGTCTCTGGCCTGCTGATCTCATGACATCGGATGGAAGTTGCAAAACAAATCTCGTTGCACTTATGTGTAATGACAATAAAAATATATTATTATTATTATTGGTAGAGTTGGTGCCTTAAGCGCCAGTGACTCAGGTTCATCCTGACTATGGGTGTTGTCTGTGCGTTCTCTCCGTGAACTGCGTAGGTTTTCTCCGGGTGCGCCGAATTCCCCCACACTCCAAAGCCGAACAGGTTTGCAATCTAATTGGCTTTGGCATTATTGTAAATTGCCCCTAGTGCATAGGAAGGAACTGCAGATGCTGGTTATATACTGAAGATAGGCAGAATATGCTGGAGTAACTCAGCGGGGCCAGGCAGCATCGCTGGAGAGAAAGAAGGGCCTCCACCCCTAATGTCATCCATTCCTTCTCTCCCTCGATGCTGCCTGACGCGCTGAGTTACTCCAACATCTATGCCTAGCTTCGGTGCAAATCGTCCCTGGTGTGTGTAGGAGTGTTAGTGTGTGGGGATCGCTGGTCGGTGCGGAAGGGCCTGTTTCCGCGCTGTATCTCTCAACTAAACTAGAAACCACAGGCAGGCAGTCAGCCACCCACCCACCCACCTCCCCCCGGGCACCAGCCACCGAAGTCTGTGTTTGCATCCTACAGGTTGACACAGATTGCTGGAGTAACTCAGCGGGACAGGCAACATCTCTGGAGAAGGAATGGGTGACGACCCTTCTTCAGACTATCCTGCAGTCTCGACCCGAAACGTCACCTGTTCCCTTTTCCTCCTGAAATGTTGCCTGACCCGTTGAGTTACTCCAGCTTTTTGTGTCTATCTTTTTGCATTGCTACCACTTCGGCGGGCTTTGGTCGGGCCTAGGTTGCGAGGGCCGGGGCTTGGGCTTTCTCCCCGGGCACCGAGTGCGGCCCAGGCCGGGTCCAAGGCCAGGCTACCCCTCCTCCTTCAGATCGGTCGCACACTCACTCACTCACTCACTCACCAGGCACTTCCTGCCCAGGCAGTTGAAGAGGCACTCGTTCTCCTGATGGGTGAGGAGAATGGAGCCGACGTTGGAGGCTCGCCCCCGGCTCCCGCCGCCGCTCTGCTGGTTGGAAATCATCGGCTCGGAAGGGAGAGAAGTGAGGACTCGGCCGCTCCTTCAGCGACGGCTCCGGCTGCCGCTCGACTCCATCGCGGCCGTGGTGGCGACGGCGCCTGTGCTTCTCTCTCTCTCTCTAGCCACCCGGTGGTGGCGTTAGCTCGCTCCTCTCCGGCGGGTGGGTGCGTGTGCACGCGCCCTCCCCTCCCCTCGGTGGCGGGTCACGGCGTGCGCGTGCTCTGCTCGTCCCGCTGCCTCGAGCCCGGCTCAGTGGCGGTTACGACCAAAGATCCGCGCGCCCGCCCTCAGTCACGGTGCTCGCGCCCGCCCGCCCAACGCCGCCGCCGCTACTGCTGCCTCGTGCCCGGCTCAGTGGCGGTTGGGCTTACGATGCCCACGCGCGTCACCTCGGTGACGGTCACGGCGCGCGCCCCCGTCCGCCTCAAGCCCTCAGTGACGGTTGCGGTTGTGACGTCTCGCCGCCGCCGCCTCCTCCGCCTCCAGCTTTCCCAGCCCGGCCCCGCTCCCAAATCGTCACCCATTCCTCCCCCCCCCCCCCCCCCCCCCCCTCCAATGAGACGCTGCTAGTCACCGCAGAGCATTTTGTGTCTCCATCTTCGGTGGACGGTTACGGGGCGCGCGCGCCATCGGCGAGAACGAACGAAGGAACGAGCGCGCGCGCGCGGGCGGACGCACTTTCACGGATTCGAACTTGCTTCACTTCATCCCCAGTCTCGGCCCGTTCACACTCACTAGCTTCCGCCAACGCGGTTTAGAAAATAACACGTCCACCTTCGCGTTTGTTATTGAGATGTTGATGTTTTTTTAGGTAAGGGACCTGTGAGTAAAGTGGACTGGAGAAACATGAAAAGGGGGGAGGGGGGAGGGGGGGGGGGGGGGGGGGGGGGGGGCAGGTCACGACAAGGGGTACTTGCTTTTATCCTGAACTTAAGTATCCCTGGCAATGGTGTCCAAGCTTACATTGGTTTGTGGGGAAAAGAGGGGTGGAGGGTACAGTGGGGGAGAGGCAGAGGCCAGGGAATATTTTGGGAGGGGGCATGGAATCAAGGCTATAGGACATGGGGATGGGATAGTATGATAATGGAGGGAGTGAATGGGGGGAGTAGGATGGGAAATGGGGAGAGTAGGATAGGGTGTTGGCGAGGCTGGAAGGGTCTAGGGAGATTGGGGGAGTGGTATGGGAAAGGGCATGCGGCATTGGGGAAGTGGGACTGGAGAAGTTGGGAATTGGGTACAGGTAGTTGCTGGGTAGTTAGAAGTAGGTTGGAGATAGCGATCCCCTGGTATGACAAGGAAGCAGCTGGAGAGAGGGGGAGCTGATGGAGTTGGAGAAATCTAAGCAGATGTGAGGAGATTGGTGAGGTGTAGGATTAGGAGTTACCTTGCAGCAAAGTTGTATGAGGGAAGGGCAAAAGGAAGCTGGATGAGTTGTGAGCGAAGAGGGGAATAGGAGGGAGTTATGAAAGGAGTAGTTTGGGGAGAATATGGGGAAGAAGAAATGAAGGGCGAGCGAGAGGTTATGGAAAGGAGAAACGTGGGAAGAGGTTACCGTGGGAACAGAAGGAAGATACTGATGAGGTGAGAAGAGAAAAATGGAGGGAAAATGGGTTTATAAAGGAACCTGAAGAACTAATTGAGATGGGAAATAAGGGAATGAAAAAATAACTAAGAAAAGACGGAGAAAATGTGAACGAATAAAGGAGAAACAGGAGAAAAATTTATGTTGGGATTTTAAAAGGCGAAAGAGTTTAGCTTGGATGCAGAGTTTTGAAACACGATTGGAGGTCAAGGAATCAGAAGATATTGAACATTTTACAGCATCTTGCATTTTATCATATCCGTTAAATCTCTGAGCAAGAAGAAAACTGCAAAATAAAATGATGGGGATAAACTGCAAGCCATTTTGATTAGTGGTCGATCACCTTCAAAGTTTTGGGGCTTTAGTTTATGTCGATATCAACACACTCTTCTGTCATCAGAAATTTGCAATGAAGATAACACAGTAATGACTAAATGATGACAATATTTTGTACATCGAACAGCTTCTGTGAAAATTTGAGTTCAATGGCTCATCAACAAATTGAGACGTTATTGACTTGCTGGAACTAATATTGGAGCATTGCACCATCCAAATGTGCGATCCTGAGCATCTGATTGCCTGTCAATTTATAAAGTCCGACCTCTGCTCGTCATTTGCAGTGTCATGTAGCTCAAAGTACAATGCCTTATGAATTTGAGTTTAGCTTATTGTCACATGCACCAAGGTACAGTGAAGTCGTGTGCTAACCAGTCGACAGGAAAACAATACATGATTACAATCAAGCCATCCATTGTGTACAAATACATGATAAAGGCAATAACGTGAATAACTTTTAGTGCAAGATAAAGTCCAGTAAAATCTGATCAAAGATAGTCCAAGGTAGATAAAAATGCTGGAGAAACTCAGCGAGTGAGGCAGTATCTATGGAGCGAAGGAATAGGTGACGTTTCGGGTCGAGACCCTTCTTCGGACTGATGTGGGGTGGAGGAGGGCGGGAAGAGGCGGAGACAGTGGGCCGTGGAAGAGCTGGGAAGGGGAGGGGAACAAGGGAGAAAGCAAGGACTACCTGAAATTGGAGGTCAATGTTCATACCACTGGGGTGTAAACTACCCAAACGAAATATGAGGTGCTGCTCCTCCAATTTACAGTGGGACTCACTCTGGCCATGGAGGAGGCCCAGGACAGAAAGGTCGGATTTGGAATGAGAAGGGGAGTTGAAGTGCTGAGCCACCGGGGGATCAGGATGCGAACTGAGCAGAGGTGTTGGGCGAAGCAATCGCCAAGCCTGCGCTTGGTCTCACCGATGTAGAGCAGTTGACACCTGGAACACCGGATGCAATACATGAGGTTGGAGGAGGTGCAGGTGAACCTCTGCCTCACCTGGAAAGACTGCTTGGGTCCTTGGATGGAATCGAAGGGGGAGGTAAAGTGACAAGTGTAGCATTTCCTGTGGTTGCAAGGGAAAGTACCGGGGAGGGGGTGGTTTGGGTGGGAAGGGACAAATTGACCAGGGAGTTACGGAGGGAGCCATCTCTGCAGGAAGCTGAAAGAGGAGGAGATGGGAAGATGTGTTCAGTGGTGGGATTCCGTTGGAGGTGGTGAAAATATCGGAGTATGTTCATATACATCTGTTGTATGTGACGGCTGGTAGGGTGGAAGGTGAGGACAAGGGGGACTCTGTCCTTGTTACGAGTGGGGGGATGGGGAGTTCTACCTCTGTTACATTGACAACTGCATTGGTACTACCTCCTGCTTCCATGCAGTACTCACTGACTTCACCCATTTCACCTAACGTCCATCCGGCATTGAAATTCACCTGGACCACTTCCGACATCTCCCTACCATTTCTAGACCTCACTATCTCCATCACAGGTATCATACTACTGACCGGCATCTATACCAACTCACTGACTCCCATGGCTTCATTTCTTCCCACCCTGCTTCCTGTAAGGACTCTATCCCCTACTCCCAATTCCTCCGTCTACGCCGCATCTGTCCCCAGGATGAGGTGTTCCAAACCAGGGCATCGGAGATGTCCTCATTCTTTAGGGAACGGGGGTGCCCCTCTTCGACCATAGATGAGGCTCTTACCAGGGTCTCCTCTATATCCAGTAGCTCCGCTCCCCTCCCCATCCCCCCCACTCGTAACAAGGACAGAGTCCCCCTTGTCCTCACATTCCACCCTACCAGCCGTCACATACAACAGATAATCCTCCGACATTTTCGCCACTGGCCACATCTTCCCATCTCCTCCCCTTTCGGCTTTCCGCAGAGACCGCGCCCTCCGTAACTCCCTGGTCAATTCGTCCCTTCCCACCCAAACCACCCCTCCCCTGGTACTTTCCCTTGCAACCGCAGGAAATGCTACAATTGTAGCTTTACCTCCCCCCTCAACTCCATATAAGGACCCAAGCAGTCTTTCCAGGTGAGGCAGAGGTTCACCTGCACCTCCTCCAACCTCATCTATTGCATCCACTGTTCTAGGTGCCAATTGCTCTACATCAGTAAGACCAAGCTCAGACTTGGCGATCGCTTCGCCCAACACCTCCGCTCAGTTTGCAATACCTAACCTGATCTCCCGGTGGCTCAGCACTTCAACTCCCCCTCCCATTCCGAATCCGACCTTTCTGTCCTGGGCCTCCTCCATGGCCAGAGTGAGTCCAGGAATTGGAGGAGCAGCACCTCATATTTTGTTTGGGTAGTTTACACCCCAGTCTGTGAACATTGTCTTCTCCAATTTCAGGTAGTCCTTGCATTCTCCCTCCTTCCCCTCTCCTTCCCAACTCTCCCACGGCTCACTGTCTCCACCTCTTATGTTCTTCTTCCCGCCCCCACGCCCACATCAGTCTGAAGAAGGGTCTCAACCCGAAACGTCACCTATTCCTTCGCTCCATAGATGCTGCCTCACCCGCTGAGTTTCTCCAGCATTTAATTCGTTTGTCTACCTTCAATTTTTCCAGCATCTGCAGTTCTTTCTTAAAGATAGTCCAAGGGTCTCCAATAAAGTAGATAATAGCTCAGGACTACTCTCTAGTTGTGGTAGGATGATTCAGCTGCTTGATAACAGCTAGGAAGAAACTCCTTGAATCTGAATGTGTGTGTTTACACACTGCTTTCCTCTTGCCTGATGTGATCTGACTAGGATTTTAGTAAATTTTAGGCTCAACATGGCGTTCAACAGTTTTCAGATATCCAGCATTCACTGTGTTTTCCTTTCATAATTTCAGATAATGGTTCTGATTTCTATTTACACCTTCTCCAGATCCTTTTTTTTGTTTGTTTTTCTTGTCCCATTACCATCCCTTTGACTTGCACTTACATTTTTTTTCTCACTTTCTCCCACCGTCCATCATTATTTTGTTTTCTGTTTCCTTTCTTCTCTTCACTGAAACTTAAATCCAGTTTACCTCCAGTTTTTCCAATTATGATGAAAGGTAAATTACATGAAATAATAATTCCACTTTTCCTCACTGCTGCTGCCTGTCCAACCAAATTATTTCCAGCATTTTCTGTTTTATTCATGGAAAAAACAATAAAATGATAGGACATTGTCTTCAAAATTCATTTCAAAGTTCATTCCAAGTGTAAGTAATTTTACTGATATTTGCCTTTTTGCTAGCTTTTATTTAAGTCTTACCTTATTTGTGATGATTTATAATCCTGATTTATTATGTATCAGACTTTGGCATTACTCAAAATTAGGCAATCATGGAGAAACATAGAAACATATAAAATAGGTGCAGGAGGAGGCCATTCGGCCCTTCGAGCCAGCACCACCATTCATTGTGATCATGGCTGATCGTCCGCTATCAATAACCCGTGCCTGCCTTCTCCCCATATCCCTTGACCCCACTAGCCCCTAGAGCTCTATCCAACTCTTTCTTAAATCCATCCAGTGATTTGGCCTCCACTGCCCTCTGTGGCAGGGAATTCCACAAATTCACAACTCTCTGGGTGAAAAAGTTTTTTCTCACCTCAGTCTTAAATGACCTCCTCTTTATTCTAAGACTGTGACCCCTGGTTCTGGACTCGCCCAACATTGGGAACATTTTTCCTGCATCTAGCTTGTCCAGTCCTTTTATAATTTTATTTGTTTCTATAAATATCCCCTCATCCTTCTAAACTCCAGTGAATACAAGCCGAGCCTTTAAGTGTGGGCACTGTGGCGTATTGAACATGGTGGATACACAGCAACCCAATCATTCCTTCTTTCCAGAGATGCTGCCCTGTCCCGCTGAGTTACTCCCATTCTGTGTCTATTTTATGAATATTGATTTCTCTAACTTCAAGTAACCCTTGCACCCTCTCTCTCTCTGACCCTCCCCCACCCTAGTCGTCGTACTAGTTTCATTGTCATCCTGTTGAGTTTCATTGTCTGTAGAACTCATTATCACCTGGCCGCACAACCAACAGTGGACCATTGTGGGCTCCATCGTTCCTTGATTATTGTTACTTTTTTTTTGTCACAAGAAAATTACTATGTGATGCAGAAACCTGACATTTAATACAAAAAAAAAACATTAAAAAAAAAAAAGTCAGCAACATTTGTATTTGTTGATTCCAGGCTAAAGCTGGTGGTCAATGAAGTTTTATTGATGACCCTTGGTTAGAGATCTATAAAGAACTGTGTAGTGTGCACAAATGTGTGAAATCCTGTCAAAATGGGAATTAAGCCATGTAAAATTAAAACAAGAAGATTAGTAACTGTAGAAAAGATGCATTGAACAATGGTGCTTCTGTTGATTAGAGTAATCAAAATCAGTGAATCTAATGTATTAAATTATTCTGTTGTTCAACAGAATGCTGGCCTACCATTAAACCTGAAATACTTGCCAAGGTCATTAAAAATTACTGCACACTAAACTGCACAGAAAAGCTACAGAAGCCTCTTTCAGGATGTAGGTGAAGCCACGAGTATGTTGATTAGTGTGTGGGCTCAATTCCACTGCAAAAAAACCAAAAGAATTGGTATAAAATGCATTGAAAATGGTAAAAGCAAAATACATTTAGGCTTTGTGTTTTTGAAGAAAAGGCAAAAACACAGGGACGTGGGAATTCATATGCACAAATCTTTAAAAATGGCAGGACAATTTAACATTGATGTTTAATGTCAGCATAAAAATAGAGGTTATTAATAGTTATTAATAGTAGGGCAAATTCATAAACCTTGACAAATCATAGGTCAGGACTCGCTGGATTAATGGATGTCAAAGAATTGGAAGTGCAAAAGAGATTTGATAGAATTATGACAGGACTGAGGTAAATGGAGATGGGGGTGGGGGTAGAACAAAATGTTTTTTTTTTTAAATCAAAAAAATGTATTCAATTATTAAAAATAATTATTTACAATACAATAAAACAAAACATAACCCACCATCATAATACTAGACAAACAAATATACTAAATAATCTACTATACAACTATGTTACACTCCTTGTCAAGGATGCATTCAATACCCCCCGCGGTGTCCAGCAGTCCCGGAAATCCCCCAGGGTACCCGTGGACAGGGCGTAGTCCCTCTCTAACACCACTCGGGCGCGGACATAACCCCGGAAAAGGGGCAGGCAGCTGGCTCGGCAGAGCCCTCTTCTGCCTGGCACCGTGACTCGCGGATGGCCAGCTTGGCCAGCCCAGGAACATCCCAACCAAGACATCTTCGGCCCTACCCTTTCCCCTGCAAAATGTTCTTCTTGAAACAGCCAAACATAACCAGGCAATTAATAGCGGTGTTGAAAATCAATAAAGAAGGAGAAACTATCAGTCACAAGAGGATACAGATTTGCAATGTTGCTTATTTGCAAAAGAATCAGGGAAATCAAGGAACAATTATTTTATTTTGTGCGTTATGATTTGCAATGCACTGCTTAAAAGGGTGGTGGAGATCTATGATAATATTGATAACTGGATTGGAGAAATACTTAAAGAGAAAATGCATTGCAGTGGTGAAAGAACAGAAATATGAAATTGGCGGTCCCTGGGGGTTACCCACTCCTTGGGTCATCCCCCTTGGTTATTGACAGGGGCGTTGGTCTGGGGTTTCCCGAGGTCCTTCTTGGGGGTGTGTGTGTTCTTGCTGTGACATTAAAAACTACTGTTGAACCTGCTTGACGTCTGGCCTTTTCCTGACCTCGTCCAGGCCGCTACACTGGTGACCCCGTCATTCATTACACGTCGTGATGGATAACAACGCCGTTCCAGTTAAACTCCATACTCTGTGGACCGAAGAGCCTGACGTTTGGTTCCAACAGGCAGAGGCACAATTTGCTCTGCGAGGGGTGACTGTTGACAAAACAAAATACTATTACGTGGTCAGCGCACTTGACCAAGTGACTGCGAGGCGTGTTAAGCGTTATGATACAAGGTGAAAAGATACCAGGCAGATAAGTGTTGGTTTTGGCATTATGTTTGGCACAGGCATTGTGGGCTAAAGTGCCTGTTCTTGTGCTGTACTGTTCCATGTTCGCAGTAATAAATTCAACAACATACCAACCAGATGTGCAACCATGTGCTAATTTCTTGTTTTTTTTACCTGTTAGCTTTACTGTAGTTTATATCCTCTGGTTATTGACGCTTCCGGCACTGATAAATGTTTCTCCTTTTTCCCTTTCTGAAAACAGTTGCGCCACCTTCTCTCTTAATCTCTGCTCTTCATAAAGCTACCCAAGCTGCTCTGGTGCCCCCCTCCTATTCTAGTACCTCATGCTACACTGTCTGAACACCCCCCAACACATACACCCTTCACCGCCACACATCCCCCTCCCCCACACACCCCTTCCCCCACACCATCATCCCCCCCCCCCACACCTCCCCGTCCACACATGCCCCTCCACCCTTCCCACTCCACACCCCTCCTCCCCTCCCTTCCCACTCCACACCTCTCCTCCCACCCAACACCCCCCACCACACACCCCACATCCCTCCCTCTTTCCCCTCCCACATATGAAGAGGAGAGGGAGGGAGTGCTCGGGGATGAGGGGAAATGAGCAGCGCCTGCGCAGTTAGGGGTTATGGGTGAGTGGTGAAATATTGCGTTGGGGAACCGGTTTGCGTTGCAGGAACGGGTGATTGGTGGAATATTGCGTTGGTGAATGGGTTGCGTTAGGGGACCAGGCCTCCCGTGTGACTTGGACCGAACGGGTCCCTTTTAGTCTAGTGCTTTCTAAAGTGGTGGCTGGAATGAAATTCAACCTTTGATTTTGATGTGTATTTTAATCTTAACTAAAATGATGCGCAATAAACTGTATAGCCTAATTTTGTCTTGCAAGGTATTTACATGCAACAGTTTTCCTCGTATACATCATGGAAAGAGATAAATTAGTAGTTTGATTATGACAGATGAAATTATATATTGATGATATTTTTCCAGTGCATTGAGGTGCCTTCTGTTGGTCTTCTAAGTCTCTAAAACATAGAGGATGACAGGGAGAAACAAGGAACTGCAGGTGTTAAAATCTTGAAAGACCTGACCGGAAAGGTCGCCTATCCAGAGATGCTAACTAACCTACTGAGTTACTGCAGTAGGATAATAGGGATCCCTTCTACCTGGTGAACCATGAGTTTTGTGTTAGGTTTGGACCTGCACATAGCAATTTTCTTAATTAACCAATATCTGTGTTGGCATTCAAGGTGTTGGTAAATTTCATCATCAATGTCTATCCTCATCACGAGGTGGCTCCTATATGGGAAGTGGTCTGTATTTTCCAGGATTGTACTGTGAGTCTTTATTGTTAGTAGGTAGTATACTCGAATGAGAGGGTTTGGTAGAGGGCATTTCTCTTGTGGCTATTAAATATAATGGCCATCCACTTGTTGTATCCGTGAAAGCATTGGCGATATCTGGTAGCTTGACATCCAAGTAAGTAGACACAAATGACTTCAATACTGTAGCTCAACTAAGATTCGGGTAAAATAGTTCTGAATGCAGTTTCTTTAGATCAATCATTTTCCAGTTAGTTCTGAAGACTAGCAATACTCCCGTGGGCAGTTTGTTGGGTGTGGACCTCATTGTTGCAGTGAAAAAGATAGAAAATGGATTCGGTGAGTGCTGCAGCCTTATTTGACATTCGTCCTTTCCAGGATTGGCTATGGTATGGACCATCACATTTTGAAATTTATACTGGAAAGGGGAGTATTTGATTGAAGTCCACAATAATCCAATTTTGTTTTGCGTGCTGGAACTTTGCTTTATTTGAAAAGGGCTGTGACCTATTCAAGTAGTATGGGTTTTTTTCTGATCATATTTGCATAAATTGACATATACATGCAAATATGATCTGAAAATACTTACCTACTTGAAGCCTGCAAAGATTAAAATCATGATCTAACGAATCTGGCATATCACGATGACCTGTATGTTGATGGCATCCTTGATCTGTTAAATATTTCCAAGAATCAGAAAATACGTACCCAAATATAATTGTCTTCCTTTATTCACATCTTCCATTTTATGAAGAGAAGAATCCTCATCACCTCTGGCCATAATTCCTTCAATTATGCAGCTGTTCAACTAAATTAGTTTAATTTAGTTTAGCCTTCCAATGAGTTTTTTAAAAGTATATTAATCCTCTACCTTTCCATTTCCCATCTTGTGCACATTACCAATTCTTTAAAGTCCTTTGTATTACAATTTGGGAATTTAAAAGAGTATTTAATTTGTTATAACTGGAATGACATTCATCCCTCAAGTGTACATGAATCAAGGCCACTGATATGTGTCAGATGCTTTTCTTATTACAATTTAATTTTCTGGCATGCCTCATTGACCTTGGTGTGATGAGGTAAAGCACAGTATGTCTTTCACATTAATCAAGACAATTTAAAGTGACTGAATTTATTTTTAACCGTATCAAATGTGGTTCTCCCATCATTAGAGCAATTTCACAGAAAGACCTCTGTGAAGAAGAAGGAATCCTTGATCATGTGACATTTCAGATTGTGCGAAGATGCTAACAGATTTGTGAATTATAAGAGTCTTGTTCATGAGGAAGCAAAGTTCTGGAGAGGCGCAGTGAATGTCATATTTGCTAATCATATCTATGTTAAATATAAAGAATAGCTTGATATGATTATAATTAATTCATTATGATAGGAAGTACAAGGCAGTTGTCAATAAAATATTTTTAACAAGTAGAAAGTCTTTTGTGAAAAGACCAATTCTTCTTCTGCTTCTGCTTTGAACTTCACCTTTTCAGTCATTCACTTTTCCTGTCTTACTATCCAATTTGTTCCAAATTGCACTCAGCTTCACCCATGCTTTAAGATTAACCTGCAGATCAATAAATATAAATATTGAATGGCAGATGATGCTGATTTGTAGGGACAGTCTAAATTCCAACAAAATTAATGTACTTTAAAGCAAAGACTAGTATCTTTGCTTCAGAGCTTTAAAGGGAAGAATGGAAAATGAAATCTAAATTGCTACTATGTAGCATTTTAGAATTTGTTTTTTAAAGTTGACATAATTGTACTCCTTTCACAGTTGAGCAAAAAAAAAAAATCCTTTGCTTTAAGCAGAAATATAAGATTTTTCTTTCTTGCTGATATTCATACTTCTCTGGGAAAACATTGTTTTTCCATTTTCTTCTATCCATTGAATAATAATGTTAATAAGCCACCACTGGCTGTTCATTATGAGCCTTACATTTGGAAATACTCTACTCTCAAATTCCATATTGTAATTTGTGTAGGAAATTTGGAGGCTTGCAAGACCATTTCATTCTGGAACCGTGTGTGTGTGTGCAGCAAGATTTTCCAAGGAAGAACATGGGCTGTCAAAGGCACTGCACAACCTTGTCCATGATAGGTGCTCTTACTTTGGCTGAGTAAGGTTATTCTTCAATAGATCAAATTAAGGAGTTGTCTTTGGCTGCTTTGCTAATATCTTGCTTTTGCTCCTGTGCAACATTCTTTGAGATTCTATTGTGGTCTGTTCAGTTCAGTTTTTTATTTGTCATATGTAGGTCATCACAGGGTCAACAGTACAATGAAATGTGTTTGACTGAGTCTAGCCTTCCTGCATTTTATTTGCTGTTCTGGCAGCCATTCCAGTTTCATATCACCTTTCCCTGAAAGTAAACAGTAATAAATTTCATACATAATCCCCATTTCCCTTTTCCTTTTTTTCTTTTCAACTATTCTCAAATCCTATTTTTTTCATTCAAGTTTTTGATCATATTTCCAAATCGGTTCCTCTTGGCTCAGAGCATTTTTTTTAGTTTTGTTCGTTTTGTGAAGCTTCTTAGGCAATTTTTACATTATAGATACATTATAAATGGAATTTATTTTAGTTGGGATCTCATTTGGTTTAGACCTTTAAGCCCTGCAGCAACATTTGCTTGTCCTAACAGGTCTACCAATCAAAATCAGATCCTAAGCAGCTTAAAGTTATTTGATACCGAGTAGGAAACCCAACCTAACCATATTTCTCCTTCTTTCCTCCTTAAAACTTATTTCTTCAACCAAAGTTTAGGTTATCTTCTCTAATATTGTCTTTGGCTTTGTGTTAATTTATGTTTCATCAGGCTTCTTCAATGTGCTTGAGACATTTAGCTGTGTTCTTGACATTATATAAATCTTTGGTGCAGAACATATTACCTACTGTCTGTTTTCAATCTGCTGCACTATTCTGTCTCAACCACTTTCGTGAACAACAGTCCAGATTAAGTTGCCTCCACCCAAAACATCGACTATCCAATCTTCTCCACAGATGCTGCCTGACTTTCCGTGTTACTCCAGCAGCTCTCCATTTATTTGCTCCTGATTTCAGTATCTGCAAAGTGTTGTACCTCCCCTAATACATCCAGGCTTGGTGCTCCCATAGACCCATTAATGCACCTTATCAAAGAGTGAGGTCACAAATTGGTGGTAATCGTAGCAATCTCTATTACACTTGAACCTTCTTCCATTCTTCCTCATTTATCTGTATTATCATAATCCTCACCTTCCTTCATTTTAAATATGGAGTTCTCCAAATGAAGTGCAACCAAGATCAGATACATGCTTAGCATGTTGGTACTTTTCATTACTAACCAAGACTCAATTCAATATTGAATTTTAGATTATCAGCCTTTCCTATTTGTGTCTGAGCCAGTGGGCCTGATGTAATATTTGTTTAATGTTACACAGCACAGATACTGCCTGCTTTGTTGGGTATTTCCAACATACTCATTCCAATAACCGCTGTGTTCTGCAGCTGACAGTTCCAACAGGCTCTCTTGTTTACTTTCTCTGTCTAACCACCAGTATTTAAATTGTCACCTGGATCATCTGGGTCCATGCCCTATCTCAGATATGCCCTCTAATCTTTCCACCTCTCCTTTCCTCTGCAACTTGAAACATGTTATTTTTAACTCACTTTCCATTTCTGACATGTAATTAGCCTGAAATGTTGAAACTACACTTTATTACACAAGCTGCATGATCTGCTTAGTATTTTAAATACTTTTGCTTTTAGAATTATAGAGTCATACAGCGTGGAAACAGATCCTACGTCCCAGCTTGCCCATCACTGACCAACATACCCCATCTACACTAGTCGCACCTGGCTGCATTTGGCCCATATCCCTCTAAAACTATCCTATCCATGTACCTATCTAAATGCTTCATAAATGTTGCGATAATACCTGCCTCGACTACCTCCTCCTGCAGCTCGTTCCATACACCCACCACACTTTGTGTAAAAAAGTTACCCCTCAAGTTCCCATGAAATCTTTCCGCCTCAACTTAATCCTATGTCCTCTGGTTCTTGATTCCCCTACTCTGGGCAAAAGATTCCGTGTGTTTACCCAATCTATTCCTCTTATGATTTTGTACACCTTTATAAGATCGCCCCTCATCCTGCTGCGCTACAAGAATAAAGTCCTAGCCTGCTCAACTCTCCTTATAGCTCGAGTCCTGGTATCATCCTCGTAAATCTTCTCTGCATCGTTTCCAGCTTGACATCTTTCCTGTAACATGGTGCCCAAGACTGAGCACAATATTCTACACGTGGCCCCACAACATCTGAAATAACTGCAACATGACCTCCCACTTTCCATACTCAATACTCTGACCGATGAAGGGCCATTGTGCCAAAAGTATTTTTGACCACCCCATCTACCTGTGACATTCTTTCAACCTTTGTTTTGCAGGATGTTGTCATTTTTGTCACTCAGCTTCCTGAGGAATCCATTAGCATGCACTGAGAATGACAACAGGGATGGCCTTTCATTTGAATAGAGAAGTCTTGAACATCTGATTTTGGATTGCCATTCAGACTTTCTGTGAAAATGTTGTGCACCCCTGCTGTAAGTAAAATGTTGTTCATTAGGATAAAACAAGGGTGGCTTCAAATATGCATTAGAACCCCTAGTTTAATGCTACAGATTGGAGGAATTAGTCAGAGTTAAGATTAAATGTTTACCGAGAGACACAGGTGTGATGGCACAAGGCTGTCCTAGAAGTGTATCTGCCTCAACCATCATCCCCCGGGCAATACATTCCAGCCACTCGCTACTCACCCTATGTTAAAAAAAAAATCACCCCTTACTAGAAGGAAAATGTTTCCTTCTTACCTTAAAACTATGCCCTCTTATATTTGATTTTTCCATCCTGGTAAAAAGGTTTTGTCTATCCTATCGGGGTTCTAATAAAATGCCTTTTATTGTCATTCAAACAAACAAAGGTTTGAACAAAATTTCACTCAAATTAGTACTTTTATAACTTTTTCGGCGCAAGATATGCGGTGACTGTTTGTGTACTTTGTGCATTGTATGCAAAGCCAAAGTATTTTACTGTACCTAGGTTTATGTGACAATAAAATATCATTGACATTCCAAACACTAGAGGGCATAGATGTAAAATGAGAGAGGAAAAGTTTAAAGCAGACTTGTGAGGCTTGCAAAAGTTATTTTACACAGCAAATGGTAGGTGCCTGGAACGTGCTGCCAGGGGATGGTAGAAGCAGGTACAGTGGCAACATTTAAGTAGCATTTAGACCGGCACGTGAACAGGCAGGGGTTGGATTAATGTGGACCAGGTGCAGGTACATGGGATTAGTTTAAATTGGCAACATGTTTGACACTGACATTGGGCTGAAGGGCCTGGTCCTGTGCTGTACTAATCTATGCTCTTTAACAATGTTTCATATTCCTCATTTGTGACTGAATTAAATCATCACAAAGTCAAATTAATTCCAAACTCTATTATCCAGAGCTGCCAACATTCGGTGAGAGTGAGAGATTGCGAGAGACCAAGCCCGAGGGAGCTTAGCGACCGGGGGAGGCGGGGGGGGGGGGGGGGGGGGGGAGAGGAGAGTGTCACCCTGCCATTAGTACGGAACTTTTGCATTTTTCAGCTTGAAATTGTGCAATATGGTGCATACTATAGTGAGTCTTTTAACTTACACTTTAATGCAATATATATGTTTTAAATTGGATTAGCTATGAATAAGGTTAGAGTAAATTACATTCCTAATTACATTCCACAGTAGAGTCCAGGCTCTGATCAACAGGTGCAGCACATAAATTATTTAGCGTATTCATGTATGGAAATCAGATTATAATCAAGCACTTGGCCCATGTTGACCAACCAGGGGCTCACTGCACACCTGGTATGACTCCTGGCCCTGACTCCAGTAGCATACCTTCACTCATTCCTGACCCTGAGTTCAGCCTTACACCTGGCCCCCTATTCTACCCTGATCATAGCTGCTTACCTGCTTAGGTTCCCAGTGCTGAACACACCCCTGGTCTCAGCTTTGACTGCACATCTAGTACTATTCCAGACCTTGACTCTGGATGCAAACTTGGCCTTGCTCCTAGCCCCTTTGCACTGGCAATATATCTGGCCCACACATAAAGCCCCATATCTGACCCCCTGGACTTAACCTATTACGTTCAAGTCCACAGGTGCTTATCTAATGCAGTAACCTTTTATGGGGCACCTCACAGACCACATTATGGAGAACAAAATTTGCTACATTCATTGGCTTCCTTGTTATCTAACATGCTAGTTACTTTGTCAAAGAAGTCTTCAGTTAGTTGAACACAATTCCCATCCATAAAATTATACTTACTCAGCTGTATAAGTATTCTGATACCATTTCTTTCATTTTTGTAACAAACTGTCCTGAAGTCATTTTCACCCCCAATATTTTCGGTATTTTGCAGTCTTCCTCTCAGATGGGACGTTTCCAAAATGCAAAGTTCAATAACTATATATTTAAGCAATATTATTCTATTAAATGTGATCTTGAGAGTACATAATATTTTCTGTGGTATTCATAACACAAAAATGATTTTAAAAAATCTTTGTTTTGATTGTGCCTACCAACATGCATACATTATTACATTACAGTTAATATGTACCGAGGGCAAAGTTTTGTTCCAATGCTCCCCATTCCCAATTACTTCTACATTGAAGTGATTGAAATCCAAGTGAAGTTTAAATGGCACCATAAAAGTAAAACCTCCGGAATGGATGATATTCATTACGTGTTTGGTTGGGGTCAGTATCAGCACAATTACTCTATTCAACTTTGAATCTTCAGATGTCCTGGTTCAAGCTAAAACTAAACACAAATAATAATCGCCTCACACATTCCCCTGCAAGTATCTCTGTCACTCCTTTAAAATATGCCTCTTCTTTGAACAAGCTCTTAAACATTGCATCTGAATCAGTTTCTATCTGATTACACTCCTTGAGGATGTTCATCTACGTGTTCAATTAATAAAACAACGAGATTGGGGACATTTCTATTCAACCTGTCAAAGGAATATGGGGAGCGGGTGGGGGAGGGGGTTTATAAATAGTCAGTGAGGTAAACAAACATAATAATTGAGTGGCAAATGACAATACTGCTATATTACCAATAGTTAACTGAAGGAAATAATGGGTTATCGGGGCTGTATGTTGTGACAGACAGCCTGGCACCTTCCTTGCATGTCATATAATATTACACTTATCCCATCCCCCTGGATATTCCGGATTAATAAATTAAGGTTTTGTCAACTAATTACAAATCAGGCTGATTACAAATCAATAACATTAGCCAACTCCGAAACATGAAGTGCTGAGCATTGGGATCCAGACATCACGGACAACTGGCCTCAGTTCCCAGCTCACATCTGGCAGTATTCTCCATGGAGCATTTTTGAAAGGGGGGAGGCTGAGCAATTACTGATCACTGGCCTTGGGGGTACCCGGTGAGGGAGTGGAGCAACCGAATGGGGAGAGGGTGTGGAAGAAGGGTGTCCCCCTTCCCAGGGTAGGACCTTTTTGAAATTTGATGTATTCAAATCATGTTTTAGTGCATTGTAGAAGTATGATTTCAACGTATTTTGTATGAAATATTTTTAAGAGGTAACTTTTTAAGGGGTAACTTTATCCACACAAAGGGTGATGGGTGTATAGAACAAGCTGCCATAGGAAGTAGTTGAGGCATGGACCATCCCAACATTTAAGAAGCAGTTAGACTGATACATGGATAGGACAGGTTTGGAGGTATGGACCAAAAGCAGGTAGTGTAGCTGGGACATTTTGGTGGGTGTGGGCAAGTTGTGCCGAAGGGCCTGTTTTCACATTGTATCACTCTATGACTACATTATACCTCCACCATGCATGAATGCTTCAAAATCAAGTGATCGAGTTTTATTGCCATATACCCAAGCATAGAAACAGAAAATAGGTGCAGGAATAGGCCATCGGCCCTTTGAGCCAGCACTGCCATTCAATATGATCATGGTTATTCATCTAAAATCAGTACCTCTTTCCTGTTTTTTCCCCCATTTCCCTTGATTTTGTTAGCCCCAAGAACTAAATGTAACTCTCTCTTGAAAACATCCAGTGAATTGGCCTGCACTGCCTTCTGTGGCAGAGAATTCCACAGATTCACAACTCTCTGTATGAAGAAACTTTGTCCTCATCTCAGTCCTAACTGCCCCCCCCTTTATTCTTAAACTATTCTGAACTCCCCCAACATCGGCAACATTTTTCCTGCAGTTCCAGTAAGTGAAAATCTAGCAGGCAAGCAGGATGCTTTCGCCAACCACCCCCATTTGAAGTCCACTATCTTCCACCGTTTCTACCCAGTGCTTGGTACTTACTTCCAGCAGCCATTGTTTGTCCTCCAGGATGCACCGAGCCGCAGCCTGATCCATGCCGGTCACCTGGGCGAATTTGGCACAGAGACTCTCACGGCAGCGGCGCAACGCTTTTGATTACATTTCGATCAAGGATAGTATAAAAACAAAAGATGAGGCATACAAATTGGCCAGAAAAAGCAGCCTACCGGAGGACTGGGAGAAATTCAGAATCCAGCAGAGGAGGACAAAGGGCTTAATTAGCAAAGGGAAAATAGATTATGAAAGGAAACTGGCAGGGAACATAAAAACTGACTGCAAAAGTTTTTATAGATATGTGAAGAGAAAGAGACTAGTTAAAACAAATGTTGGTCCCTTGCAGTCAGAAATAGGTGAATTGATCATGGGGAACAAGGACATGGCAGACCAATTGAATAACTACTTTGGTTCTGTCTTCACTAAGGAAGACAAAATAATCTGCCGGAAATAGCAGTGGAACGGGGGTCAAATAAGATGGAGGAACTGAGTGAAATCCAGGTTAGCCGGGAGGTGGTGTTGGGTAAATTGAACGGATTGAAGACCGATAAATCCCCAGGGCCAGATAGTCTGCATCCCAGAATACTCAAGGAGGTAGCCACAGAAATAGTGGATGCATTAGTGATAATTTTTCAAAATTCCTTAGATTCTAGAGTAGTTCCTGAGGATTGGAGGATAGCTAATGTAACCCCACTTTTTAAAAAAGGAGGGAGAGAGAAAGCGGGGAATTACAGACCAGTTAGTCTAACATCGGTAGTGGGGAAACTGCTAGAGTCAGTTATTAAAGATGGGATAGCAGCGCATTTGGAAAGTGGTGAAATCATTGGACAAAGTCAGCATGGATTTACGAAAGGTAAATCATGTCTGACAAATCGGATAGAATTTTTCGAGGATGTATCTAGTAGAGTAGATAAGGGAGAACCAGTGGATGTGTTATATCTAGACTCTCAGAAGGCTTTCGACAAGGTCCCACATAAGAGATTAGCATACAAACTTAAAGCACACGGTATTGGGGGTTCAGTATTGATGTGGATAGAGAACTGGCTAGCAGACAGGAGGCAAAGGGTAGGAGTAAACGGGTCCTTTTCAGAATGGCAGGCAGTGACTAGTGGGGTACCGCAAGGCTCAGTGCTGGGACCCCAGCTATTTACAATAGAAATTAATGATTTGGATGAGGGAATTCAATGCAACATCTCCAAGTTTGCAGATGACACCAAGCTGGGGGGTATAGTTAGGTGTGAGGAGGATGCTTGGAGGCTGCAGGATGATTTGGATAGGCTGAGTGAATGGGCAGATGCATGGCAGATGCAGTATAATGTGGATAAATGTGAGGTTATCCACTTTGGTGGCAAAAACATGAGGGTAGACTATTATCTGAATGGTGGCAGATTAGGAAAAGGGGAGATGCAACGAGACCTGGGTGTCATGGTACACCAGTCATTGAAAGTAGGCATGCAAGTGCAGCAGGCAGTGAAGAAAGCAAATGGTATGTTAGCATTCATAGCGAAAGGATTTGAGTATAGGAGCAGGGAGGTTCTACTGCAGTTGTACAGGGTTTTGGTGAGGCCACACCTGGAGTATTGCGTACAGTTTTGGTCTCCAAATCTGAGGAAAGACATCCTTGCCATAGAGGGGGTACAGAGAAGATTCACCAGACTGATTCCTGGGATGTCAGGACTTTCATATGAGGAAAGATTGGATAGACTCGGCTTGTAGTCGCTGGAATTTAGAAGATTGTGGGGGGATCTTATAGAAACTTACAAAATTCTTAAGGGGTTGGACAAGCTAGATGCTGGAAGATTGTTCCCGATGTTGGGGGAGTCCAGAACAAGGGGTCACAGTCTAAGGATAAGGGGGAATTCCTTTAGGACCGAGATGAGGAAAACATTCTTTACACAGAGAGTGGTGAGTCTCTGGAATTCTCTGCCACAGAAGGTAGTTGAGGCCAGTTCATTGGCTATATTTAAGAGGGCGTTAGATGTGGCACGTGGCTAAAGGGATCGGGGGTATGGAGAGAAGGCAGGTACGGGATACTGAGTTGGATGATCAGCCATGATCATATTGAATAGCGGTGCAGGCTCGAAGGGCCGAATGGCCTACTCCTGCACCTATTTTTTTTTTTTTTTTTCTTTTTCTATGACGCCTTGCACTGAGGCTGCTCCATGGCCGGAGCTGCAGTGAGCGACTCGCCAGCCCGGCAAACACTCACTAGCCCCGCTCCCCGTCCGCATCTGTCCCCGTCGCTGCTTCTGCTTTCAACACCCATGGCCCATGCAGTTGATATGAGTTTTGAAATTTTCGTTGATCACAGAATTTCTCACAACAGAGCAAGAGAAATTTGTGATCAGCGTGAGAATGTGGCGAAATGCGTGATTCTCATGCTCAATGCGTGGGAATTGGCAGCCCTGCCTCTCTCTCCCCCTCTCTTTCTCTCCCCCTCTCTTTCTCTCCCCCTCTCTCTTTCTCTCCCCCTCTCTCTTTCTCTCCCTCTCTCTCTCTCTCCCTCCCCCTCTCTCTCTCCCTCCCCTCTCTCTCCACTTCTCTCTCTTTCCCTTCTATCTCCCCTCCCCCTCTCTTTCCCCCCTCTCTCTCACTCTCTGTCTCTCCTCTAAACCCCTCTCTCCCCCGTCTCCCCCTCTCACTCTCTCCCTTCCGTCTCTCTTCTCTCTCCCCTCTTTCTCTCTCTCCTCTCTTCCCCTCTCTCTGTTTATCTGAGTTTTGAAATTTTTGTTGATCACAGAATTTCTCACCACAGAGCGTGAGAAATTGCTGATCAGCGTGAGGGCGTGAGAGTTTCTTCAAATGCATGATTCTCATGCTCAAAGCATGAGAGTTGGCAGCCCTGATTATCTTTCTCACTTTTTCTGTTTCTATAGCTAGATTAAATTAAAAAAGTGTACTATAACAGCACTTTTTAAAAATGAATAGTTATCTATCTGTACACACATTTGAACTTTTCTTGGAATAATTTAATATCCTCTTTCATCTTACTTAGAGTAATAGCAATCCTTACTCTGCTCAAACCTCACCTTATTTAATAGCACCTTCATAATTCTCACTTTCTTTCATTTTTAACATATTCATGTTGAAAAAGCATGTATTAGTCAACCTGTTCCTTCAATTGTTTTTTTTTAGTTTATGCAAATATATCATTTCGATTCATGAGGGAGACAAAAATGCTGGAGAAACTCAGCGGGTGAGGCAGCATCCATGGAGCGAAGGGATAGGTGACATTTCGGGTCGAGACCCTTCTATCATTTCAAAACTTGATCAATCCTTCAAAGAATCAGATTATGCAGAGCAGAAATATATCTTGATTTTTGTTCTTATACTGCAACAAGCTTATTGGCCAGCAGTTGGTGCAATTGTACTTGTTTTTGTTTTTTGACCAGTTTACTTCAAACATACTAGTTTCTGTTTAGAAATGGTATAATAACAGCTACAGAAGATGCTCCTTAGTATTAAGCAGTTTGGACATAGGTTAAAAGGGATAGGAGTAGAATTAGGCCATTTGGCCCATCAAGTCTACTCCACCATTCAATCATGGCTGATCTATCTCTCTCCTAACCCCATTCTCCTGCCTCCAACCTCTGACACCTGTACTAATCAAGAATCTATCTATCTCTGCCTTAAAAATATCCACTTATATCCACATTGGGTGCGGTGTGATTTGAAACCTGATAATGATTTAATTTGCTCTTTTACCTACAGTAGTTTTAGAGATACAGCATGGAAAGTCCTATCAGCCCACTTAGTCTATGGCGACCAGCAATTACCCATATGATAGTGCTATCCTACACTCTAGGAATAATTTACAGAAGCCAATTAATCTGAAAAGCTAAACGTCTTTAGAATGTGGGAGGAAACTGGAGCATCTGGGGAAACCCACATGCTCACAGGGAGAACATGCAATCTCCATACAGAAAGCACTCATAGTCAGGATCGTACCCGGGTCTCTGGTGCTGTAAGGCAGCAACTACCGCTGCACCACTGTGTGCCTATTTAATGTACATTTAATAAAATTACTAACATTTATTAAATGTTTCGGGTCGTATGTAAATCATATAATGAGATGACTCAAAAATAGTAAGATTAAATGAGAACTTACCAGTTTGAAGTTTGATCTTGATTTTATGAGGAGTTACGATGAGCGATTACGTGAAGAAGGCCCTCAGTCCGCTGAGTTTGTCAATCTTCAAACCAGCGGTGTGAAATCACAGATAACAGTTGTTGAACTGAACATAGTAAGATTAGAGAAGAGTAGAACTACCAGATGACCTTAATAATATGAGGGTTGGGAATGGTGGGCATGTAATCGCTCATCGTAACTCCTCATAAAATCAAGATCAAATTTCAAACTGGTAAGTTCTCGTTTAATCTTACTATTTTACTTCGGAGTCACATGAGTGACTACGTGAAGATTTCAAAGCTCTGTGATTTTATGCCGGTTCGAGTTCACGCGTCACACACTGAATGGATTGACCATGGATGAGTGAAACAAAATTAATGCATTCAGACATGACTTAACTTGTTAAAATGCTGATGCTTTAATTATCCAAAGAAAATAATTGTGAACCCTTTCATCAAGGGGGAAGCTATAAAACAGAGTCTTAAAACGGAGTTGGCAAATACCTCCGGTTGCCCAATGGCTTATTTAAAATGTTGGTAAAGTATGTAGGTATGTTACAAAACTTACCTTCGGCGGTGCTGCAGTTCTGTGCTGGCCGTGTGCGCGACTTTGGCGCCTTTAAAGGGGGGGCGGGGTTAAAATGCTGTTTACCCATGCTTTCTGTTGTCAGAGTGCGATCTATTTCTGGAGATGCGTTCCGACTGCCGGTAGGTCTGTTTTTTTAAATAAAAAGCCCGACTACTTCATCACTGCAGTAAAATAAAAATTAGCTCCTAATGCCGTGAACGCCGACAACGGGGACCGATTTTATGTAGGGGACAGGTAAGTGAAAGCTGTTTATTTTTACATATAAACATGCTTTTTTAGGGGACTTTATTCCAAATTTCATGTTGCGAAACAGTGATTTAGTCCCCATACGAACCAGCAGAATTTTTCCTGCCGATATTGGGTTTAAATTCACCGCAGCCGCAACGTTCCAATACATCGCGTTCCAGAAAATCCCACTCGCAAGCTGTTTAAAATGCCCATTAATTTACAGGCATTAAACACAAAATTCCTTCAATTTGGCCTATAAATTAATGACAATTAGATTTAAAAATCATGTTATATTGTGAATTATTGTGTGACTGTTAATTGGATACTTAGACTTTACATTTAAAAAAAAAAATTTCTTAAGAAATGGATAGATGTTTAGATCTAGTAATTGAATTTTGTAATTGGATACAATTGGGTAACTAACTAATTATATGCTTTAATTTCAGGTCATCCAAGTAAGATTGTTTCATATTTGTTTCAGAATACTTCAATCTAGAATAACTGAAAATTTCTTTCAGTTCTCTTAATTTTTAAGGAAGTTATGGGCTTTTGACTGTCCTCGATCACAACGTTTGTGTTAAGTCAATAGAAAAGCAATAGGAAGCAAGTTGCTAATTTCAGAGTATGAAAATGGCCCTAAGTTTTTAATACTGAAGATATGAAAGTGAATTAGGTGTCAAATTAAACTTATTTTTATGCTTTATCTGATGGGATAAATTGCAGACTTGATTTTTAAAATCTCAAAATTTTGTAACAATGCTAAAGTATGTTTGTTTGACCATCCTACAGCTGCTAGGCTATGGTCCTGTGGAACTTACATTACCCTTGGAGCTGGGGTAGTAGCAGCCCTGGTGGAGTGTGTGTGGTAAATATTAGTATCAACGCATACATTAGCCAAAACCACGGTTTTACCTCCTGGAGATGGTGGAACTAATACTTCTATGAAGTTTTTTGTACCCAACAAACATAGCTAGTGAGGAGCCTTGGAGGCTCTAGGTGACCTAGACGTATAGTGTAAAGGTGTGACCACACATTACTGAAGGTCCAGAGGTCCAGAGCTATGAAACTTGTTTGAGACCTTAGCCCCTGGTTAGTGCTAGTTAATTAAATTGAATTGAATTGAATTGAATTTATTTGTCATTCAGACCTTTCGGTTTGAATTAAATTTCGTTCCCCTGCAGTCATACATAGAATTTTAAAAAATAACAGAAACACACAATAAACACAAATTTAATATTCACCACAGTGAGTTCACCAAACACCTCCTCACTGCGATGGAAGGCAAAGTCTTAAAGTCTCTGTCTTTTCCCTCTTTGTTTCTCTCTGCGCCGAGGGGATCCAGGCTTCAGATGTTGTGACCCCACCGGATGGCGGTAAGTAAGTCAGTCAGTTCAACCAAGCTCCGCGAACGGGCCAGTTCAACTCCGCGGCCCGTGGTGGTCGAAGCTGCCGCCCTCCAGACCAGTGGACGAAGCTGTTTTTGCGGGAGCTCGTAAAAACAGGTCACCAATCTGTGAGCTGTGAGCTCCCGACGATGTCGTCCACTGGGCCCGCGGCCGATTCCACCGGGCCCGTGGTTGTAGTCAGGCCGCCGCCACTGCCGCCACCACCGCTCCGGGACTGAGTCAGGTCGCCGCCGCTGCTGCTGGAACTGCTCCGGGGCTGAGTCGGGTCGCTGCTGCCACTGCCACTGCCGCTGGAACAGCTCCGGGGTCAAGTCGGGTCACCGCCGCTGGAAGCGCTCCGGGACCGAGTCGGGTCACCGCTGCTGCTGCTGGAACAGCCCCGAGGCCCGAGGCCGCCAGCTCCGCCATTAGGCCTCGGCGCAGACAGAGACGATAACGGGGAATACGACAAAAAAGTCGAACCCCCCCCCGAAGGAAGAGACCCAGACATGTTACTCCCCCCCACCCACATACACACACAATCTAATAAAACAAAATGAACTAAAAAAAGGACAAAATAAATAAAATAACAGACGGACTGCAGGCGGACCACAGCTGTTAAGCCAGCCAGACAGTGTGGGTCCCACTGCCGCAGTAAATATGATGAGAAAGCACGTTGGCATAGTGAATGGCACTTTCCTTAATTATTGTCATAGATCCATGTGAAAATAAACTGTAAGACAACTGTAAGTGTCTGTGCTGTGTTGTACGTAACATGTATAGAAGAACAAAACGGATCCCATTTCCTGAAGTGCAATAGTACTGCCTTATGGTGCCTCCCCTGCACTCTGCATTGTGCACTACATGGATCGGACGGACAACCCGAGCCGTAGGCATTGTCGTCTCAGAGTCTGGTTTCCCATGTCATTGGCAGAACCAGCAAGTGTTATGTTTAGAATGACCATATTAGATTCTATACAATTTCCAACATTAGCGGGCACCCGTGGCTGTGTATGCCAGTCAGGCCGTTTGAATGCCTGAAGCGGTGTCTTGCTGGATTAATTGCAAGACCCGACTGAAGTGGCAGTATGGAGGAAGATAGGCAAGAAACATTCCTCCCCAGTGTGGCGATAGTGTATTCTCGCCACAATATGCCATGTATTAACAACTGGAAAAAGAGCCTGGGTGCAAACATATCAATATTCGTTGTTCTATCAAATCATGATGACATTAAACACTAGTGATCCAACATTCATACTGTGTTGTCATTGATTTCACTTAATGACACAATAGCCTCAAACGAGGTTAGGTAAAATCATGGGATAGTTTAACTTTTTTGCACTCATGTGACTAACATATGCCACCACCATGGTGTATCAACTTGGAGTTGAGTATGCAGACTATGCTTATTCGCACAATAACCTTTAACCTATAGGATGCACCTAGTGTTATAGCAGGCACGTGCCATGAGTAATTACTGAGGGTAGGCACTCAGTCCGCTTTAAAAAAAATATATAAACCGCGCATGCGCAGATTGTTCTCCCCGTTAAATTTAAAAAAAAAACAGTGACATTTCAATTTGCCCAAGGCTTGCTAGTCCTAGACCAATTGGGGGAACAGTTCCTTTCACAGCGGGTGGAGAGTCTGTGAGAGGGGTCAAGTTGTGGGGAGGGCACGAGTGTTGAGAAGGAGGGTGTCAGGGATACTGCCAGAGATAACTCACTCACCGCTGCCGCAGCTCTCCGGGCGCAAAGCCACGCACTGTAGCTGGGGATAGAAGCAGCTCAGGGAGCTACGAACGGCCACCGGGACCCGACAGCAGAACTGGCCGCCACTTCAGCGCCTTCTGCCGGCCTGCTCACCTTTGGCAGTGCTCTCCGTCGGAACACCTGTCACCTGCCGTTCGCCGACTTCGCTCATGTCAGCAGCTTCCTGCAAATCCTTAAATTCGCACAGCCGAGTAACCTCAATCGCGCTGTCGGAATTTAAGGACATGAGTGAGGCCAGCGAGCGGCAGGAGAGAGGTTTGTAGACGGAGAGCTGCCAGAGGTGAGTGCGGACTGGCAGAAGGAGCTAAGATGGCGGCTGGTTCCGCTGTCTGGCCCGGTGACTTCTCTCTCTCTCCCCCCCCCCACCCCCCCCCCCCCCCCCGGTCTCAATGCGGTGTCATTGCACGCCCCCGTGCTAGGAGCGTCGCAAGTGGCATTATCCCAATCCCCTCATTCATAACATTAGTGTCCTCCCCGCAACTTTACCCCGGGCCAGACTCCCCAAACGCTGTGAAAGGAGCTCTCCCCCCACCCCCACACCCCTACACCCCGGGAAATACAGTATTTAAAAACATAAACACAAAATGTACTTACCACATTATTGGTACACAAACTCCATTCTTCTCCCTTTGTTACCTAACATACACTTAAAATAATGACAATCCATATTTGAAAACCCCGCCAAGAATCAGTAGACTGATGCGCATGCGCAGTACAGCAAAGGCAGAATTTCTGTTGCCTTCAGCCCCGCTTGAAACTGACGGCTTCAGGCAGCGCTGACGGCACGTGGGCTGCACAGAGCTTCCCGTGTAACAAGCGCTGCGGATGAAAGGCACGGAGAATTATGCCGACCTAAGAGATCGATCTCTTACATAGGCATAATTCTCCCATGCCTTTATTATTTATATTTAGTTATTACTATGTTATAATTTTAGTCAGGGTGGGCAGTGCCTACCTTGCCTACCCTGACGGCACGTGCCTGTGTTATAGGTAGTTGATACCAAACTGAAAATTGGTGACTGATGCAAACCGTATCCACCTTCATAACTGGAGATGGCAGTCGTAATTTCTCATCTTTGAGGACTAGCATCAATTTGTAATTACTGAGGATAACTGACCAAACTTACTGGAGAAATGCTGAATACTGCCACCATGTGACTTTGGTAGCTTCAACTGGGATAGGCCTGGGTCTATTAAGAAAGACCTTCTTCTTCTTCTTGTAGGATTCCGGCAGTGTAGACACTGCTAAGCGTATTACTGCCCTCCACAGGTCAAAGTTTGAACTAGATTCTTACATACAGTCCTGTAACATGCAGGAATTGAAGATATCAGTTGATGTTTCTCACTTTGTCCAAACAAAGACAAAACAGAAAAAGCCTCAACTCCAAGTCCTGTCAGTCTAACAAACAATACCTTTCTTTCTACCCTATACTTTTTACATTCTAGGAAAACATGCTTAACTGTCTCATTACTCCCGCATTCACACAAGCCAGAAACACGTTTCCCCACAATGCACAAATAGTAATTTAACCCACAATTTGCCAACCTCAATCTACACAGTTTAATTGAGTCCCTACGGGATAGAGATGTACAGAAACATATTTTCCTAACTTCAGATTTTATAGAAAAGTAGTGTCCACCCCTGACTTCCTTTTCCCATCCTCTCTGCCATTATTTTGTTAAGCCCTCTTTAATTATTTCTCTCAGTTCCACTCTCCCCAATGATACATCGATATCTATTTCTCTTCTTAAACTCTCCTTTGCTATGAGGTCCACCTGCTCATTCCCCCTCACCCCAGCATGCCCAGGAACCCAGCAAAAAGTGATGTTACACAAAAACACACTCAAAATTTCAATTAGAATGTCAGGACGAGCTTTAGATTTCCCTACTCTTAAAGTTTCAAGAGCAGCTGCAGAATCAGAACAGATAATGACTTCTCTAAAACTGGCTTCCTCAATCCACCATTAATTCAGTCGTGAGAACAGAGCTTCCATCAGAAATGCGTCAGCCAATCTTCAACCCAAGCTGCTCAACATGCACTCCAAACTCAGCTCGCCCACTGGATCTTTAGATCCATCTGTAAAAACAATCAAAGTGCTTTCACTGATTGAATTAAGATATTCCGCTATTCTTGGAGTCACCTCGCGCTTATCTTTTTCCTGAAGAAAAGCAAGCTCAATAAACAGTTCAGGAAGAACCCAATAGGGCACAGGTAGCCATATTGTATGCTCCATAATACCCCCTTGTTCCAAACCCAGCTTCCTAGCCCACTGATTTATAATGACAACAAATGTGTCATATTTGTTACCATCATCAACCTCTTGCAACAAACACCTTGCTGGGGAGGTATCATTACACCCACAAAGTTTAGCCCAGTAATGTAACCCTAGCTTAATGCGCCTTAACCATAAGGGCATTTCTCCCATTTCAACAATCAGGGCAGGGACTGGGGAAGTTCTGAAGGCACCACAGCAAAGCCTCAAAGCCTTTGCCTGCAACACATCTAGCCTAGCCAGAACAGTTTTAGACGCAAACCCATATACAAAACACCCATAGTGAAGAGAAGACTGATCATGGCCTGATAAATTAGCATTATTGTCTCCCTGTTGCATGGGATCCCTGTGAATGGGAACTGAATAGCATGTATCTTTGAGATCGATGCCTGTCATATAGTTCCTATAGAATCAATAATTGGACAGTAACGATGTATCCCATTTTGAAAGTCTATACTGCACATAGGAGTTAAATCTGGATGAAGTGACATCCTGCATCTTTCACCCTATCCTGAAAGGCAATGCAGCCCATAATACTGGGACCGTCTCCAAAGACAACTCCGGCCCCAATTCCAAGCCTGCTTGGAACCTGTATGTTGTGCAGTTTTAAGTAATCACGTTATCATCAGTTTATTAAACCCAGATCTAAATCTCATGCAAGCATGGTCACTTGTAGAAAAACACAAGTGTAAATATTAACAACATGTAAATGGTTCACAAACCCATGTCTTGGGAAAACAAGACCCACCTACCTCCATTGCTACCGGTGGTCGTACGCTAAGCCGTTAGGTTTTGGTCTGAAAACTCTCATCATACTGAGCCTGCCTCGTAAGACAGCTCTGGCACAATTCTGAGCCTGCCTCGAAAGACAACGCTGGCCATATTTGCGTGCACAGCTTTCTAGCTGCCACCGGCTTTAGTGAACCGCTGCCCCCAATGGAGGCGTGGGGTGTGTCGTCGCCTGCCAATGAAGCTTTGCTCGTCGTCAGCCTTGATTAGTCCGACAGCTTTTGCTTCCACATCCTGGTCTTACCTGTGGGAAAAATCTTACCTGAAGAGAGGATTCGGCGGCTGGATTCATTTCTTGGATTTCATGCCCTCCAATGTCACCCCAGGTAGCGCTGTTCACTGCCGGCACTTGTAGCATTTGCGAGTATCTCTTGAAGCCATACGCACGTGCTCCAGTATGTTCCACGGACATACTTAGAATTTGAAGTCAGTTCCATACTGATCACTCGCACTCCCCTCCACAGCGCGGGAGATTCGTAGGCAGCCCTGAAAACAGGTGCTGCCGCAGGCCCCTGAGGCTACCTGCGCTGACATGGCCCCTCCAGCGGCCCTATGTCAGGTTTTTGCTCTGGGTCAGACTGAAACTGATCCTGAATGCTCCCCTCCTCAGAGAGGGAGATATTGTGCAGCCCTGAAAACAGGTGCCGCTGCCTGCGGGTTCTCCATAATACCCGGGCTGATAACTCCCTACTTTGGAGTATATCATTGTGGAGCACCTCTCTATCAGGTGCTCCATGTGGGTTTGAACGTTTGAAAACGTTACCCATGTAGGAGGGATCCTGTCCATCAGGAAACCTCCTGGCCTGACTCCCGTAGTCCACAGGCCTGACCATCCTACCTTAGGTTTGACCCCCTTTCTGGGGACCCACAGCGGTCTGGAAGCGGCTGACCGCTACATGTTGGTGGGGTCCCTCCTGGCCTGACTTCCACAGGCCTGCCCCACTGCTGTAGGTTTACCCCCTACGTGGGGAACCACAGTGGTCTAAATATAGCTGGCCCCTGTATGTGTGGTCCCTCCTGGCCTGACTTCCTAGACTTTTCCGGCCTGTGGTTCGTTTACCCCCGACATGGGAACCACAGCCGGTCTGGAAGCAGACGTCCCCTGTAGTCGGGTGATTGGACCCTCCTGGCCTGGCTTGCAGTCCTGTCGGTGTGGTTTGTTTAACCCCCTTCCCGGGGAATCACTGCCGGTCTGGAGCAGATGCCCCCTCTGTGTCGGGGAACTCTCCTGGCCAGGCTATAGACCTTGCCGGCGTGTGGTTGTTTAACCCCCATCCGGGAGCCACAGCCAGTCTGGATAGCACTGACTGTGATGTCAGTGTCTTTCGGGGGCATCCGATGGCCGCCGGCTACCCGCACTTCCGTGGTCTCTGTAGCCGGTTTCCCCTCGGTCCCGGTATCCCTGGCCGAGTCCGGGATTCCCCACGGTCCATGACCGGTTCTGCGGCCCGGCCATGCAGGTACCTCTCTGAACAGAGAGTCCTGCAAATGAAAAACAGAAGAAACCTGGAAAAAAAGGTAACTTACTGTCGTGTTGAACTTACCGCTGGACAGAGCGGAGCTGCCGCCAGTCGGCTCGTTCACGCTGAGCTTGTAACGTAATAACGCGCTCAGCAGACTGACTGCCTTCTTCACGTAGTCACTCACGTGACTCCAAAGTAAAATCTAGGCAGTTTTCTTATCTTCCTTGACGGTGTCTGCGGATTACAGGGCCTATCCCACCAGCATGCAACTCTATGCGATGAACACGATCAAACTAGAAGCGGGGGCCACGCGGAGGTCGGGTGATCCCCTGTACAGGGCCATTCCCACCAGCATGCGCCTGCATGCGGCAAGCGCAACCAAACCGGCAGTAGGGGCCGCGCGGAGGTCGGGTGAGTGGCGCAACGCGGCGCAAAGTGAGGCGAACTTGGAGCGAAGTCTAAGGTAAGTTCGCCAGGACAGAGAGGGGCACACAGAGAGGGGCACAGAGGCACACACACACACAGGGCCATGGAGCCACACACATAGAGGGTCATGGAGGCACCTACAGAGAGGGTCACGGAGGCACGATGTTGGGGCGGTGTGTAAACGTCGAGGCGACTGCGAGCCGACAAGCTGTTGCCGCGCGGAATATTTGGACATTGTCAGTTTTTTTGAGCCCCGCGCGGTGTTGGGACGAACTCGGGACGAACTCCGCACAATTCCGCACGGCTCCGGCGATCGAAGTGGGACCGGCCCCGCGACGTCGGACGGCTCAAGCAGCCACGTTAGGTCGCGCTAATCGCATAGAGTTGCATGCTGGTGGGACAGGCCCTTTAGGATGACTTGCATCCCCTCTGGTTCTATTAATCTCGTACTTGCAGACTCTACTGCAGATGGGGCAGGAATAGTCTGATGGGGAGCACATTGGGTGGCCTGTGAGTTGGTGTATTCCTATTATTAACACAAGGCTACAGGATTGGAAAACCGCAAATGTAAGGTCACTACTCAAGACTGAAAGCAAAAACTAGGTCAATTAGCCTAATGTCTCTCACTGGGAAGTTGCTAGGATACATTATTAAAATAGTAAATGAAGGGCATTTAGAAGATCATAAGAAAATCGAGCAGTAAATGCGGCTTTATAAAATGAAAATCATATTTGACATATGTGAGACTTCCTTAACAATAATAAAATTGAGATAAAGAGGTAGCAATATAGTATATTTAGAGACATCCCATAAGGTGTCATGTAAAAAAGATTACTGCACAAAATGATGGCACATAGATCCTGGGACAAATATATTGGCATGGACAGGGTACTGCATAACCAACATTAAATGGAGTGTTGAGGTAAAAGGATCATGTTCAGTTTAGTTCGTAGTGAGGAGCCACTGAAATCAATACTGGGAGCTCAACTGTTTATAATCTCTGTTGACAATTTAATGAAGGGACTAAGTGTACTGCAGCCACATTTGCTGATAATACCAAGATGGAAAGGCAGAAGAACTGCAGAGGGATGTGAATAAGTTATTTAACTGAGTGGACAAAATGTAGGCTGATGCAGAATAATGTGGGGTTATTCTCATTCCTTCGTACAATTCTTATTTCTATTTCTTAAGAGAACATTTGCCTGAATTATTTGGATGTTTTTGACTCTCAGTTGTAGGCTTATTTCAACATGGAACTGTGCATTTTGCTGGTGTTAGTGGGTTAGCAATATTTTTTACCACCTTTGAAATCGGCAACATTTTGTAATGATGTGTACATCGATTTAAAATAGACTTTGTTGAACAATGTTTTTACTGTTCTAAATACCAGTATAATTGTAGAGAAAAAAATGCTTATTAATATAATTATTTAAATTACTCACAGCATTCAATGGGGGGTAATAGGGCTCAGTAATGATGTTAGTCTAGCACAACATTTAATTTTAATATTGCTCCTGGCAAACACAGTCATAATGCTTCAATGTTGCATGAGGAGAGATTAAGCTATTTAAAGAGACTAAAATTGCATGCAATATTCCATGTGCAGTATGCCCAATAACCTATGACGTTGCATCAACATTTCCATATTCTATATCCTTTGCAATAACTTCCATCAGCTTCCCTAATTACTTACTGTACCCATATCCTAACTTTGTATATGCCAGGTAACTTTTTTAAGCAATGGAAATAAGAATTCTATTCTGGAATAAAGATATCTCTTGCCATTTTGCATCGGAGTCTTGTGTTATGCAGGATCAGATCAATTCCATCCCCTGAGGGAGGTATGCCTTGAAAGTGTCCTGCATTGGACCCTGCAGAAGAAACCTGGACTGTAAAGGCCTGAAGATCCTTCCCCTCAAGAATACAATCATTTGCAACTTTAGGCGGCACAGTGGTGCAGTGATAGAGTTGCTACATTACAGCACCAGATACCTGGGTTTGATCCTTACAGCAGGTGCTGTCTCTATGGAGTTTGTATGTTCCCCCTGTGACCACGTGGGTTTATCTGGGTGCTCCGGTTTCTTCCCACACTCCAAAGACGTAGAGGTTTGTAAATTATTTGGCTTAGGGAAAATTGTAAATTGTTCGTAGTGTGTAGGATAGTGTTAGTGTACAAGGTGATCGCTGGTTGAAGAGGACTCAGTGGGCCAAAAGGCTTGTTTCCACACTGTGTGTCCAAATTCCAAAGCTGCCCAGCACCTCCAGTTCAATTGATCTGATGGACTTTATTCAATGCCCATTCACAAATGCTTTCCAGAAGGAAGCAGTAAATAATGATAATTATAAGCATACAAAACACTGAAATAGATTTTAGGAGTCCATGCCAACTCTCTCACTTTGCTGGAATTCTTTAGAGAAATGGCTCCACTTTTTCAGATTTTATTTTTTAAGTAGATTACCTAGGAATTTTTCATAAGTAAAACCATGCTGAAATCAGTGAAATAAATGTTGGTTTAAATTAATATAAGGCCATGTAATTATATTTACATTTTATAAAAATACTATAATTTTAATATATCAGAGTATTCTATATTTGCTCTACAGCAGAACATAGAGCTGCCACATAGCCAAGTCTCACACCTTTGTAACTATAATATTGGTCGTTGCTTTGGTGAACATTTTGTTTTGTTTTGTTTAAGGTATTTTAGGGTTTTGTTCACCTTTATGAACTGTGGTTTGCAATTAATGAACAGGTTTTGGTTAATTTGTTTTAAAAAAACAGGAAGAATGTGAATAGTATTTCTTTACCACAAAACTGTAATTTAGGTGTTTAGATACTCCTTTATCTTTAATAAGTGTAGCAACTACCGCGTAAAGCAGCTTGGAGGAAGTCCAACATTGTAACTCAGCATTCTGCATTACTGGAGCCACAAGAGGGGGCAGATGCTGGAACCTGGAGCAACAAACCATCTGCTGGAGGAACACAAGTCGAGCAGTATTTGTGGATTGGAAAGCAATTGTCGATGCTTTGGGTCGAATCAGGACAAAGAGTGGAAAGGGAAATTAACCTGTATAAAGAGGAGAGGGGGAGGGTTGAGATGGGGGCAATGGGCGATTAGAGGACTTTTTAGACCTATTTGCACTTTATACTGTTTTAACTGGTTTTTTTTAAATCATTTAGTGCCCATGTCTACATTTTTAGCTAATTAAGTTATTACATCGGATGGAAGCTGCATACCAAATCTCATTGTACCTCTGTGCAATGACAATAAAATATTATTATTATTATTATTATTATTATTATTATTATTATTATTAGAGGGATGAAGGTTAATGACCAAATGGAACCAGGTAGTGGTGGGGGAATGGAGTTGGAAGACATAAGCTGTTGGACAAAAAGGAGTAAAAGACCAAACAAGTACACGAATGAGACAAGGTAGGCATCAAATAGCTAACACTATTATCTGGGAAAAGATTGACCTAATATCCAACATGCCTGTCTTTTCTTGGAAAGTGTGATCCTTGGTCCTCCATAACCTACTCGGTTGAAACAATCGAGACATGAACTGGCCATAAGTAATTTTAAGCAAGAAATTTCCATAACCATAAGTAAAGATTATTCTTTGAGAGACTTGCTGTTCTCTTGTGAGTACATGTTTTTTATACTGTATGCGGGGAAATTGTCCACATGATACATGTGTGTAAGGGTTGGAATGAGGTGTTTTAGTCATGGTGGAAAGGGTAGGGGATGAACAGTGGTGTGGGTTATGGTGGAATTGAAGGGAACATTTACCTTGCATCTGAATTCCTGAATATACTTTATTTTCTCTCTTTTTTGAAATAATAAGATTTCCCTATTGCATACGAAATATGCAGCAGATGTTTATCCTGAAAATAACTATCATTCAACCACTTTGTAACTGAAACTGACGTTAGTTTGCAGGGAAAAAATGTATTATTTAACATTTCAATTTTAAATCCTTGCTCTGCATAACAACGTTCCCACGATGATACTACCCCATACTGATTTAAGAGTTTGTACAGGAGTGTGGATCTGGTGTGGGAAAATACTGTGCACTGGATGCAAAATAAACACTACCACTTTTTATAACCAAGAATTCCTCTCAGAATATCACCATAGAATCTGGATCTTTAGAAAGCTTCCATTATTGCAAGGTTCTGAAACTCACCATAAATCTATTTTTTTGTTAAACATTTATTCAATTTACCAACTTCAATTTCATTATTCAGTTTATTTTGGCAATCTGTTGTTTTGCACTGAGAGTGTGCTTTTAGTCCCAATTTATCAACGGTCTTTTAGGCTGAATGTCAGATAATCTTTTGTTGCTCTTTTGGGTGAACCTCTGTGCTCAATTAGTTAAATGGTGTTATTGCTGAGGAATAAAAATAGTTTCCATTTCAGATACTCAAAATGAACATCAAGCCAATGTTTACTACATTGTACCTCTAAGGAATGTATTTGTTACCTCAACCAGAAAAAAAAAAGCAGAGAAGGTGACTTGTACATTGCAATTGTAGCTTGCAATCTGACAAAAGTACCCAATGCAGGCAATATATAATTGCTATTTTCTGTATTGATCAACAGACAGTGACATTGAGGGCCGTCTTTCAGATTTATCTGTCGTTCGCTGATGCTTTTTTAAGTTTGAAAAATAATACATGGGCACATTCCAAATGGTGAACATACAGTTCAAAATTTTTTAAGTTTCCACACTCACTGGGCATTTTTGAAAAATATAGTTTTATTGCAGCAACAAGTTATACTCTGCAAGGTGTACTAGTGGAAGCAGATGTGATGATGATGTTTAGGTGGTTTTTAGATAGATTAATTTACAGGGAATGGAGGGATATGAATCATATGCAGACAGAAGGGATTTGTTTAACTTGATATCATGTTCAGCACAGATATCATAAGCTGAAGGACATGTTCCTATGCTGTACAGTTCTATGTTCAATGGTGTACGTTCTAAGAACAATGAAATTACCTTTTATTGAGCGCCTCACCAATTGACTTTCACCAGCACAAGACTGATGGTGACCAAGCACCTACAGTAAGTAGCAACAGTAATGCCATTAAAATCAAAAATCAGCTCTTTATCCTGAAGGATTTCTTAGTATATTATCTTCTTGGATTGGAAAAATTGGCATTGCATTAAAGTGCAGAATGTCCTGATATATAGGAAATAGTCAGTGGAAATTCATTATGAATCAGACAAAGAAATGTGTTTCTTATGAGTGAGCATTGGAAAGTGATTGGGATTATAAATCTAGCCTTCCCCATAAGGGTTTGTGTGTGGGAAATCATGTTTCATGAATCTCATAGTCTTTTCAAAGAGCCTATCAAGGGAATTGATGAGGGCAGGGCAAAGGACATTGTCTGTGTGGGCTTAAGCAAAGGCTTTGACAAGACCTCACCCACATGGTAGGTAGGTCTGAAAGAGCAGAGCAGTGCCGGGATCTAGGAGTGGAAGGTACATAGTTCCCTGCAAATGGAATCACAGGTAGATAGGGTAGTCAAGAAGCCTTTTGGAACTTTCATCATTCAGGGTATTGAGTATAGAAGTTGAGATGTTATGTTACATTGATTGCCCCATCACCAAGTGACATTTTAAGTAGAATTTTCTTCCTATAAAATTTTCTCAGAATATCATTAAGCATAGGCAATTTTCCTGTTCTTTCAATGTTTCAGCATTCTTAATTGATGCTTGTTTTGTTTTTGCAATGTAGATACATTTCTACAAGCCTTTGTTGCAGATTTTCTTCAGTATATGACATAAAACCTGCTGTCACACTCCCTTTCTCTGGCAGGGGAATTTTTATTTCTAAAACTAGTCTGGGCAAGTTATATCTTTGAAACCTACATTCCGGTTTTGCCCAAACAAAAGCCCTCTTTCACTAACGCTATGAGATGTTCCTTATTAGGTGATCACAGTAAGGATGGGCAGCTTGTGAATTATTGTTTTATTAAAAAAAAGTTTAATGGGCTGAACAAACTCCAGCATTATTATCATTCTTTAAAAAAAATGATAATATGTTATTTTTCCATTCTTTATTTTTTTTATCCTACACGAGTTTGAATTAATATCCCCCTGCAAGACTTTCATGCAATTACCTTTAAGATAAAGGCTTGGACTTGCCTTATGGTACAAGTGCCATTTTCTATTCCTCACTCTGATTGTGTTTGACCTGTTTTTGTCGATTTCCATCAATGGTATGATTATTAAAACGTTCTCATATGATATATTAAACAGTACTTTTTAAATTTAAGAATATTGTGAAGTATTTTTAAATGTCACAATATCTTCCAAGCTAACTGAAAAATACATAAAATCCCATTTTATTTTCAAAGTCACCTGTATAGTGGCATATTGGTCAAATCAAACACATATCCATTTTTTATTTTTGAAGATTTAAATGGAGGAAAGTAGGGAAATAAATCAAAGCAATATGTGTGAATCTTGAAATTTGCAAATGAACTAACAGGTTAGCATTTGTCTAGTTAGGAGTATACACCTGAAATAATTTAATTTACAATTGCTGACTTTATATTTCAATTTTATTTTTAAATAATACACATGCCAGTTTGGAAATTGGAATAAATTTAGTGATAATTGGCTGCTAAGCTTTCGTTGGAAATGGTCTTGGTAATCTTTGTCATCTAAATAGGTTTCAGGAGGCAGTAAAATTTACATGTAAAAAGGAGCATTTCTTAACGTGATCATGCAAGGAGAGTTGTGGTTTACCTCATGAATGGATATAAATGAGTCATGGATGAACACTTTACAATAATCTCAGTCTTATTGCTCATTTTATCAGGTTATAGATTTTAATTTGGTTTACATTATTTAAAAATAAATCCAGCCTGGTCTATGCCGGTCACAAGAAGATCTTTTTGCCTCATGCAAGAACAATCACATCAGCCTCATTCCAAGCTCTTTCCCAAGAGTCCTGTAACTTTTTTCTTAGGTATTACCTAATTTCCTTGTGAAGGCAAGATCAAATCAACTTGTACCACATTTTCAGGCAGCAAATTCCATATGAAAGTTTCATGCTGTGTGGAAACAACATTTTAATGTAATCCCTTGCTCTTGTGATGGTGTGTCAAATGAAAATCACTTGGCTCCCTTATTTCCAGATAGACAGAACAGTTTCTCATTCTTCAGAATTAAGAATTGCCAGTAAGAATTTCATTGTTCTATCTGGGACATTTGACAATAAAATACTCTTGACTTGAGAATGTCTTCAACCATCATGATTATGAAAATCAGAAGCACTTCATGCCCTTTTTTTCACCACAGAGAACAATCCTTCCTTTCCAGTCCATCGCATAACTAGTCATTCATCGGCACGATCATTTTACAAAGTTTGAAAGACAGAAACCACTATCTTAATTGTCAGCATGCTCGCATTTTCTCACTTTGACCTTTGGTTTTATTTCCCCAATTATGTTTTTTTGTATTCAGCCTGCATATGGTTTTAAGTTGATAAGCTATAAAAGTTTTAACTTGCCCTATGAATTCTCTCTATGCCTTCAGGCAGTGCTCTTCAATCTTTCCTTTAGCAGGACGCCATTTAAATACTGGGTATATTTTGCAACCCCAGAATGATGCAATTAATATGAAGGCAGTATGTTGTAAATATTAATAAACTGATGAAGATCACATTCATAACCTGATCAAGTCAAGTCAAGTTTATTCGTCACATACACATACGAAATGTGCAGTGAAATGAAAAGTGGCAATGCTCGCGGACTTTCTGCAAAAACAAACAAACTACAAACAGAATGGAACAGAATCACATATTCTTTTACATATTACATATTGTGGTAGGAAGGAAAAAGGAAATAAAAAATCCAGCAATTAAAAAAAACAGTAGAATGGTACTTTACATGTAAAAAGGAGCATTTCTTAACGTGATCATGCAAGGAGAATTGTGGTTATGATTATGATCGTTATAAATTAAATTCACCTAAAATAACATCAAATATATTTAGATTAACATTGAATGATTATAAATGTACTTATCTGAAATTTAATTTGCTTTCTTTAACCATTGATTTTGTCTTTACTGTTATGAGACACTGTTAAGTAACCTTAAAAGTATGGATGATGTAGTTAATAAACAAGAATTGTGTAAGTAATGGCTCGACTTCCATTACTCATCACTGTTTCTTCGGTTTACTTGTCAATTACTACTATCTTTCTAAACTCCCATTGATAACAAAGCAACACAAGCCTAAAGAAAATAAACCAAATGTGCAGTTTCATATAGAAAACTGCAAAAACTCACTGATGCTGAATTGAAAACATGAAATGCTAGAAATACTCAAAACAGGTTAGGCGGCATCTGCAAGGTTCCCCCCTCTGGTCCTCGATTTTCTGGCCACAGACCGTTGAGGATAGGTGACAACACTTCCTCTATAATAATTCTCATCAACAGTGCCCTGCAAAGATGTGTTCTTAGGCCCTCATTGTACTCCCTAAATGCACATGACATGCAGCCAAATTCATCTCTAACTCCATCTACAAGTTTGCAGATGCCATCAATGTGGTGTGCTGAATCGTGAAAATTGATGAGACGGAGTACAGGAAAGAGATAGAAAACTTAACAACATGGTGTCCGGACAGAACCTCTCCCTCAATGTCAACAAGACAAAGAATCTAGTTATCGAGTTCAGGAAGCATATTGGAGTATATGCCCCAATCAGCATCAATGATGCCAAAGTGAAAATGATAGAGAAATTCAAGCTCCTTGGTGTTAATATTACCAACGATCTGTCATAGACCAACTACATTGATGCAACGGCCAAGAAGGCACACTTCCAGGGGAGACTGAAGAAATTCAGCATGTCTCCAATGACTCGTACAAACTTCTGCAGATGCACCATAGAAAGCATACTGCGGGTTGCATCCCAGTTTGTTTTAGGAACGGCACGGCCCAAGACTGCAAGAAATTGCAGAGAATTGTAGATGTAGCCAAGCCCATCACATAAACCAGACTCCCCACCATTGACTCCATCTGCACTTCACACTGCCTTGGAAACACAGCCAACGTAATGGAAGACTTTACCCACCCCAGTAATTCCTTCTCCGTGTTCCCATTGGGGAAAAACATACAGAAGCATGAAAGCGCACACAATCTGACTTGAATACCTTCGTCCACTCTGTCATCTGGATTCTGAACAGTTATCCTCAACAAACTGGAGTACTGTCTGATTTAACTCTACCCCATAGCAGACTTTGAACTATGTCTATGGGACTATTGTGTTACAATGCTGAGAACTATGTTCTACACTCTGTATCTTCCACTTTGCTCTACCTATTGTACTTGAGTTTGATATGATTGTATTTATGCATTGTATTATCTGATCTGATTGGATTGCATGCAAAACAATGCTTTTCATTGTACCTCGTTACATGTAACAATAAGAAACAAAACCAATTAATAAACCTAATCATCAATAAATTACTATACATGTGACCAAGGTACATTTATCAACCTAACTTCTTCTATTAACACTACACTATAATTCTATGTGGCTCAGTTTATCTTTGTGAAAATTATCTATGTTTTTTTTCTGTTACTGATCTCGTAATCTTCAATTATTTATGTAACACGTTATGAACAGAGCGGTAGTCAAAAGATCCATTTTAGGCTTGCTAATGTCTGGCAGGCTGATAACTCAATTAATACCTCCTTCCCTCCAGGGTATGTAAAGCTTCCAATTCTGTTCCCTTCCCCACAAACTATGCATTAGGTTTGTGCACCAAAATTTTGTAACTCATAGATAACACTTTTATTTCACAATGTTTGGATTTAACTACGATGTCTTCCAGTTGACAACATTGCATGTTTAAAAGTCCTCAGGGAATGCAATTATGCAAACCTTTGTGTGTCAATTATTCGGCATTACTTAGTTTAAGCACTCCCATTAGGCGGAGCGTAACAATATATTAAACCAACAGTCCAGACTTGTAGAAGCATTTCTCTTTCCAAGAGAGGCCCTGGACTGTTAGTTGTTTCAGTGTAAAGGTAAGACTTGAAAAGTTTTGAACTATTTGCATTTAGAATGCCTTACATAGTTTTGGACGTTTGTCTGTATTGAATACCAGTGTAAACAAACATTTGAGACAGTTGCACTGCATATTTTCCATTGTTCCGTATTGACTTTTGTTTATTGCAATGCAAAATGTTAAATGTAACTATTGACAAATTCCCATGATATGGGCTGTTGAATAACTAACTACACATCTGCTTGTAGAATATATTGTTAAATGCTTGACACACTATTTTTGTTTTTGCATTTATGTATGCGACTCGTATGTCTTCCAATTTACTAATTAGAATCAAGTTGTTTTTTTTAAATCAATGTAGATAGTTAACTGAAAATATTGTGCATCATGTAGTTTGAATATTATAAGATTAAAACTATACCTTCAGACTTGTAGCAAGGAAAAACCTTTGAAAGGTTAGTTGACTGGAAGTCAAGGTGAGTACCAAAAAAATTTGGACTGCACTTTATTGCTTTACAGGTCAAAGAAATATGCAATTCCGATAGTTTTTTTTCTCTTTTATACACAGCAAAGTAATTTTATTTCTATGGTAATGTGTTATCATTCAGCGTAATTGTAGTTCATTTGACATGTGGTTATGATTTGGCTTTGGTTACAGATCTAATTGGAATGGGTTGTCTCAAGTCACTTTGTATTGGCTTCAGGGCAAAGCCAACCTTTGTGTAGCAATGTTACAAAATTTTGAAATTAAAAAAATCAAGTCTGCAATTTATCCCATCAGATAAAGCATAAAAAGAAGTTTAATTTGACACCTAATTCACTTTCATATCTTCAGTATTAAAAAAGTGATGGCCATTTTCATACTCAGAAATTAGCATCTTGTTCCCCATTGCTTTCCCATTGACTTAACTCAAAAGCTGTGATCGAGGACAGTCAAAAGCCCATAACTTTCTTAAGAAAAAAGGGAACTCAATGAAATTTTCAGTTATTATAGATTGAACCATTCTGAAACAAATATGACAATCTTACTTGGATGACCTGAAATTAAAGCATATAATTAGTTAGTTACCTAGTTGTAACTAATTACAAAATTCAATTACTAGATCTAAACATCTATCAATTTCTTAAGAAAAGATAAACATTTTTAAATTGCCTAAGTGTCGAAATAACATTCACACAATAATTCACAGTATAATATGATTTTTAAATCTCATTTTCATGAATTTATAGGCCAAATGGAAGGAATTGAGTGTTTAATTCCCGTAAATGAATGGCCATTTAAATCAACTTGCGAGTGGGTTTTTGTGGAACGCGGTGGATTGGAACGTTGCGGTTGCGCTGAATTTAACCCCCAGTCGGCAGGAAAAATACTGCCGGTTCGTATATATTTTTTGTCCCCTTTTCGCAACATGAAATTTTGATTAAAGGCTTCATAAGAACCATGTTTTTATGTAAAAATAAACGGTGTACCTTCTTTTGTCCCCTACGTAAGGTCCGTCCCGTTGTCGGCGTTCACGGCTTTAGAATACGATTTTTAATTCACTCTTGCTAATAAATGATCCAGCTTAGTTTAAAAATAGCTTCATAAAACAAATGTAGGAGTGATTTCTCTTTACCCTAAACATCCTGAGATTGCTCGATTTGAATTATCTGGAGAAAAACGGCATTTTAAACCCGCCCCCTCTCAAAGGCGCCAAAGTCGCACACACGGGCAGTGGCAGAACTGCAGCGCTGCTAAAGGTAAGTTTTGTAACATACCTACTTTGTGTTTGTAATCACAAAATTTGAGCCAACAAACAATCTGAATGAATGAATAGGTTTATTGGCCAAGTATTCACATACAAGGAATTTGCCTTGGTGCTCTGCCCGCAAGTAACAACATGACATAGAGTGACAGTTAAGAATGATACATAAAACATTAAATATCTGTTTACTGATTTTAAATAAAACCATTAACATTTGAAAAACAATTGGTAATTTTTAACGTGAAGATAAAAATGTGTTGATAAAGGGCTTTGTAGTTACTTCTAACACTAAGAAAAAGATTCTCAATGGGGAAGATGAGCAGGCAGAGATCATGTACATACCAAAGGAATGGGTAGCAAAAGGGACAAGATCCAGCACAGTGAACGTAGGAAGTTATAAAAGAGGTTAAAAGGCAGGACCTGATTGTGCTCTCAGTGGTACTCCCAGTATGTACTAATGAGGGCAGGAATAGAAGGATAGGCAAGATGAATGAGTGGCTGAGGATTCTGTTTTTTTTATCATTGAGATCTCTTCTGAGGCAAAGGTGACCTGTACAAGAGCAATGAGTTGCATATGAACTGGAGAGGGGCCAAGGAAGATTTGCTAGCGTCACTTAGGATGGCTTAAAACTAGATTGGCAGATAGGATTGTCTCAGAACTGAAAAGAGGAAGATGAGAAAATTAGGACAAATCAATTGATCATGGGACAAAGAGAGCAGATTAGCAAACAAGACAGACAGGAACATGGCAAAGATTTAACCTGCATTTACTTAAATACCAAAGGCACCAGGTAAAGCGGTTGATCGTGGGACATGGATTGGCTCGGGGGACTGGGATATTATAGCCATAACAGAAACATGGCTGAGAGAAGGGCAGGATTAGCAGAGAGGGGTTGCTGTTTGGTTTAGGGAGGACATAACCAAAGTGGTTAGAAAGGATATTCATAACTTTATGTTCCTAGGTGATAGGAGCAGAATTAGGCCATGCGGCCCATCAAGTCTACTCTGCTATTCAATCATGGCTGATCTATCTCTCCCTCCTAACCCCAATTCTTCTGCGATCATCCAGTGAGGCTGTAGGGGTCAAACACTGAAACGAAAGGGGATGATCACTTTGTGTAGGAAGCAACTGCAGATGCTGGTTTAAACTGAAGAAGGGTCTCGACCCGAAACGTCACCCATTCCTTTTCTCCAGAGATGCTGCGTGTCCCGCTGAGTTACTCCAGCTTTTTGTGTCTATATTCGGGATGATCACTTTAATCGGACTATTACAGACCCCCTAAACATCAGCGGAATTAGAAGAAGGGAGGTCACAGGTAACTGTAATAACGCTAGGCTAGTAAGAGTACAAGCTTTGCCAGCCCTGATTTATTCTGGCCTTTTCTCGCCTCCAGTCCCCTTGCCTCCCCTTACTTCTGGATATGCAAATGTTATCCAGTAAATTGTACATGTTTATTAAAATACAGAAATCTTAATCAATAGAATTATTTTTTTTCTTTTAAGTAACTTCATTTAATTGTTCTGCCATGCAGTGTAGCAGACAAGTTAAACAGTTAGTTAATTTCTAGTGTTTAGGATAGCTTTCTGCAACAAATGTCCTACAAAAAACAAGAAAAGAATCCATAGTAGATTTAATGATTCCTTCTCTCCAGAGATGCGTCTACCTTCGATTTAAACCAGCATCTGCAGTTCTTTCCTACACAAAGTAGATTTTAAATTGGCAATGAGCCATGTTACAACTTACAAGGTAACAACTTAACAGTATGTGAGCACTTAACTAACAGCAATCATAATAGGATTACCATGTGATGATGAAAGCGTGATTAAGATTCTAGATTTGGGTAAGGCCAGTACCACCTGCGAGCTTGCATCGGAGCTGTCATTGTTAACCTCTGCAGCACTCATTCCTTTTGGCATGCTAGAATTTCTGGGTAGATTCATCAAAATCCAAGCAACCTTCTGATAAATGCAAGGTTTTATCATGCTAACATTTTTTTTCCTTTCTAGATAGTAATATATTTACAGATTTAGATGTCAAAAATACCTAAATTCCATTTTTTTAAATGAACCAATTTTAGATGATTTACATTTTTTGATATTTTAACTGTGTGTAAGAAACTCTCAACATGCTTACAAATCACTTGTAGAGTTGAGCTGAACAGATCTCGATTTTACCCAAATCGAGAATCTTAATCATTCTTTTCCCCTTCAAACATTGCATGATAATCTTATTCTCTTACCTATCCAAATTTGATCTGTCTGAAGAAGGGTCCAAAACCGAAACATCACCTATCCATTCTCCCCAGAGATACTGCCTGTCCTGCTGAGTTATTTTGTGTCTATTTCTAGCCAATCCAAACTCTGCTGATAGACCCAAGAGGGCATCTTTTTGGTCAATTCTTCTTTTGACTTAATATTTACTTTCCTTATTTTGGTTCCCTTCAACATTACTTTTAATGTATTTCAGATTTTCTTTTTGTCTCTCTAAAGTCTTGCGTAAAGCTTATTTGTACATCTTGAACTCCGTTCTCCTGTCTATCATGAGCCCTCGCTGCTCCCATCCTCTCTTTGAAATAGCAGATTCAGAGCTATTAGGTCTCCTGCATTCTTTCCACACACCCCACCCTGCCTTGTCTGTCTCACACATTCCTCTTAGGCAGTTAACAGCTTCAGGGCACGAGAAATGGCAAATAGAAAAAATTGTCAAGTCTGCTAAAATGAATCATTTTGTCATTTTACTCTACCTGTCTGCCAAACATCACCCCCCCCCCCCCCCAGACCTCACCTCTAGTGTAGGGAAGGAACTATAGACACAATGTGCTGGAGTAACTCAACAGGTCAGGCAGCATCACTAGAACAATTGATGGGTTACATTTTGGATTAGAGCTCTTCTTCAGATCCAAAACGTCACCAATCTTATATCTCCAGAGTTTCTGAGTTTCTCCAGCACTTTGTGTCTACCCCCTCTCACCTGAATCCTAACGACGTGCCCTGACCTGAAACACCGCCTTTCTATTCCTTCCACAGATGCTGCCTGACCCGCTGAATTACTCCAACACTTTGTGTTTTACATAAGATTACAGCATCTGCAGTTCTTTGTGTTCTCCACCTTCCACTTACCATACTTTGTCCCAGCCCCAGCTGTATAGTCGAGCTGGGCTGTAAAGGGCTTGTTTCTGTGCCGAATTATATACTGGAAGTTAATTTTGTTGCTCAACATTCATTTTTTTATAAAGGAAGCTATTGTTCTTTGTTCTAAATGCTAAAGAGTCAAGAGTGTTTTATTGTCATATGTCCCAGATAGGACAATGAAATCCTTACATACTGCAGCATAACAGAATATGTAAACCTAGTACATAACGGGAGAAAAAACGGGAGAAAGAAATCATGCCCAGGGTGCTTTTATATATCACGCCATCTTGGTCTATATACAATTCTCATTAGATAGGTTATCTCATTAGATAACCTTTGGGAAACGCTAACAAAATTGATTAAGTCCAATTGTTACCAAAGCATTGGTAACTTCTCCTGTATCTGTTTGGAATTGACTTTTACCAAATAAACTACCAAATGAACCACAGGGAAACATCCTTCAAGGTCTTTATCTGATTGGAAAATGAGAGGCATATAATATTTTATGAAAACTACTGCAGTAATTCATTATATATTATATGCACTCACTGTGCAATATCTTGAAAGGAATATTAGTGAGGGAGGAAGGCAGCTTATATTTAATAAACATTTAACTTAATGTAAGGTTGCTCACATCAAAAGCAAATTTTCAGTTTCCTTTAAACAGCCCAACTCTTTATTCCCCAAATTTATATTTAAAAGATACATTTAATGTTCCATCAATTTCTACAACTTTTGTCCATATCTTGCACAGAGACCTAACTATTCCAAAAGCTAGACACAACATGCTGGAGTAACTCAGCGGGACAGGCAGCATCTGTGGAGAGAAGGAATGGGTGACATTTCGGGTCGAGACCATTCTTCAGACTGAAGACAAAACCTATCCGGGCAGACTCCCATCTTCCACTGCATTACCATCAAACCTCCAAACATTAATCTGCACTGATTTACAGGTGCTCCCCGATTTACGATGCTTCAACTTGCGATATTTCGACTTTACGATCGGCAAACGCTCGGCAACGGCAGCGAGCCGCACATCATCTCCGGTCACGTGATCACAATATATCGCAATGCGTTTTCGACATGCGATATTTTCGGTTTACGATGGGTTTATCAGAACGTAACCCCATCGTGGGTCGAAGAGCAGCTGTACACGGATGTTGCCATGACTCAAAGGCACGAGCTATAGGGAGAGGTGGAGCAGGCTAGGACTTTATTCCTTGGAGTGCAGGAGGATGAGGGGTGATCTTATAAAGTTGTATAAGATCATGAGAGGACTAGAATGGGTAAATGCACAGTCTTTTACCCAAAGTAGGGGAATCAAGAACCAGAGCTCATAGGTTTAAGGTGCGTGGAAAGATTTAATAGGAACCTGAGGGAGCACCTTTTTTACACAAAGGGTGGAAACTAGTTGAGACAGGTACTATTATAATGTTTCAGAGACATTGACCAGGTAAATATCTAGGATAGGTTTAGTGAGTTATGTTCTGGAATTTCTCTGCCTCTCTATCTATTGCTCCACCTTCAATCCTCTCTGACCTGAATCTATCTTTCTGTAGGACCTTTTGATAATGTCCCATGAACTCTTCATACGTCTTGGTGTCAGTTTATATCTGCTGAAACACTTTTCTTAATGTTTTCCATAAAGACGGTCAATAAATGTACCCAAGTTATTGTTGATAACTGTAGATGAACGCTGAATTTTTCAAACCATGATGACAACAAAACTCTTGCCTATTAGATTTGCATATTTTCCATTCATTGCTTCCAGAACATTGTGGAAATGTGGCTAGAATTTCCTTTTCGGGCAAGGGGCCCATCAGCAGCATTTACTTGCTATTTGGCAATCATATTCACAGTTAATGCCTGCCTTAAGGTTGGCACAAACTTGATATGTGAGTCATGTATGAGAAAAGTTGCCCCATACTGAGAGAAAATCGATTTCTGTAAAGACCATTGCATAAGACATTATATGTTCATCAAGATGCAAAAGGTAATATATTCGATGTGCGCCTGTAATTTCCATGTTTCTATTTCCTTTTCTAAAAATACAATATATACGACATACAAAATAAAAGATGTCCCGAACTTTACAGTCAATTTGTTTATTTTTCATCTGATTTCAGTATTATAGCCAATTTATTTTCTCTCATTTTCTCTTTTTATGAGAGATAAATACTGGTGATGCTTCAATAGACATCCCACCCTTTCCTTTCAAAATATCATCTGCTTTCATCCCAGAGCATAAGGGGTTTGCCCTCTATGGAACAATTCAGCAAGTTGTTTCTGCACTTAGTGAAGGTTGACAATTGAACTTTTTGAAATGTAAGATTCTGAACAGGCTAGACAGGTTGATGTTGAGAGGATTGGACATTAGACTTTAGGGATACAGTATGGAAACAGGCCCTTTGGCCCACCAAGTCCATGCCAACCAGTGATCACCCCATACCCTAACACTATCCTTCACACTAGGGACAATTTACAATTTTTAACAAAGCCAAATAACCTACAAACCATCAAACCTGTACATCTTTTGAATGTGAGTGGAAACCGGAACACCAGGGAGAACCTACAAATCTAACCCCAAACTCGTGGTAAGCAAGGAGAATGAACGTAGCGGGTACGTCGGAGTTCGAGGACATCTCTTAGCGGCTCGTAACACTAATGACAAGAAAGACTCGCTAACAGCAGGTAAGCTCGGGAAGACTCGTAAAGATTTTTCAACATGTTGAAAAATGTCCACGAGAGCCCTGAGTACCGACGAGCGGCCATTACCATAAATCTCCGAGTTCAAATCAGGGCAAACTCGGGAGAGCTCTTGGAATGAACTCGTACCGTGGGACAGGGCCAATAGTCAGGATCGAACCCGGGTATCTGGTGCTGTAAAGCTGTAGCTATACAACTGCGCCATCGTGCCACCCATTATTTAAGACCTAACCCATCATCTGTGGTTCCACACATCAATGAATGAAAACACATCAAAAGTAAACATAGATTAGTGACTATAATTCTGACCACTCATTGAAATTCTCGATCATTCTTAGTAACTTGATTAACATTATGGATTAGTGAAAGTTGTTTTATTGCTGAAAGGCACATCAGGAAATAGCTGGCCACGAAATAGGTAAGAAAGTCATTGACTGGAGTTTGATGACTTACTATGCAAACTGTCGCTCAGTTTATGCCAACAGAAATATTATTTGGACCAAATGCAACGAGCATAGAAGTTTCTAAAAAGTAGCTAATGGATCTCCCCAGTGTAAAATGCTTAGTTCCCAAGCACGATGCCAAAACAAAAAAAATGTGCGGATTACAACACTTGATTCATAATACAGTTTTTAATGGAAGGCCCTATTTTAATCTTTGCTCAGGATACATGAAGTAGAGGTGGATCATTTATCTTCCTATATTTTTGCTCGTGGCTTTCTTCTTCTTCTTTCGTGTGGCGTGCACAGCCTAAAGTTGTTGGACAACTTGTTCTATTTGATCTCCCGTTTGTGCACGTCGAGTTGATTGCATTAGTCGAAACAGGGCGGACCGCGTGAAGGTTGCAATCTTCCACCTTGGTTCACCTTTCATCTTGGGTTTAAAAGCAAAGGTGAACCCAACTTCACTGATATAGACTGTTAGTATTTCTGATACTGATCCCTGGGAGTCAATATTACCATGCACCTAAAAATGCAACCGATAAAACTCAACATTCCACTTTAGACTTAAAAGGGTATCTGTTGGAACAATTGGATCACTGTGTAACTGCATAGTTCTCCTGGCTCCACAGTTAACTAGAAATAAAATAATAACATCTGCTTCAGTTTAAAGAAGAGTTCTCCCTGTCCGCAAATAAAAATCCAAGTCACGGAGCTATGTTGTCCTTTTGCTGATGGAAAATAGATCGAAAGATATATGAGGGAATTAGTGTTTAATGATTTGCAACATGGAAAGTATTGGTGTAAACAGTATACAAGGATCCCTACACTAAAGTGCAAGTATTAAGTGAACCACAGGATAAACTATAGCAGCGGAATCTGGATTGGAAAGCCAGCTCCTCAGGGTTCTTCGTCTTTGGCATATTATTTTCTATGTTCTTGTTTTGGTACATTGGCACTGTACCACTAACAATTACACTGAAACTATTTTCCCATGGCAACTTTGGTGGTTCCTTCCTTAGTGACTTGCCTAGTCTACAGTGGATCCTTTTTGTTCTTATATGGTAACATTTCATATTCATGGATTCTTGAACAAAATCATTAACAACGATCAACACGAACAGCACGTTCTTTTGCACTCTTTAGTTTACTTTAGACTTTAGAGATACAGTGTGGAAACAGGCCCTTTGGCCCACCAGGTCTGCGCCAACCATTGATCACCCCATACATTAGCACTGTCCTGCACACAAGGAACAATTTACATTTTACAAAAGCCAATTAACCGACAAACCTGTACGTCTTTGAAGTGTGGGAGGAAATCGAAGAACCCGGAGAAAGCCCATGTCGTCTCAGGGAGAACGTACAAACTCCACAGAGACAGCACCCGTAGTAAGGATCGTACCCGGGTCTCTGACGCCGTGAGGCAGCAACTCTATTACCCAGTCAATGGAATCACTGAAATTAAAATGCACCATGTCCACCTTTTCAAGTTACAATGTCATTGAAATATTACGTCAAAGTTCCGGACAATGTTAATCTGCTCAGCAGCATTGTGTCAATACTGAGTTTAGTGCTGCGGAAGCTGTCTTAATACAACGATTACTTAAAAAGCATAAAATTTCAGATGCTAGGAATAGCAATGTTACAAAATTTTGAGATTTAAAAAATCAAGTCTGCAATTTATCCCATCAGATAAAGCATAAAAAGAAGTTTAATTTGACACCTAATTCACTTTCATATCTTCAGTATTAAAAAAGTTATAGCCATTTTCATACTCGGAAATTAGCATCTTGTTCCCCATTGCCTTTCCATTGACTTAACTCAAAAGCTGTGATCTAGAACAGTCAAAAGCTCATAACTTTCTTAAAAATTAAGAGCTCAATGAAATTTTCAGTTATTATAGATTGAAACAATCTTACTTGGATGACCTGAAATTAAATCATATAATTAGTTAGTTATCTAATTGTAGCTAATTACAAAATTCAATTACTAGATCTAAACATCTATCCATTTCTTAAGAAAAGATACATTTATTAAATTGCCAATGTGTCCAAATAACATTCACACAATAATCCACAATATAACATGATTTTTAAATCTCATTTTCATGAATTTATAGGCCAAATGGAAGGAATTTAGTGTTTAATGCCTGTAAATTAATGGCCATTTAAATCAACTAGCGAGTGGGTTTTAGTGGAATGTGGTGGATTGGAACGTTGCGGTTTGCGGTGGTCAGCATGAAAAACACTGCCGGTTCATACATTTTTTTCCCCCCTTTTCGCAACATGAAAATTTGATTAAAGCCTTCCTAAAAATCAAGTTTTAATGTAAAAATGAACTCTGCACTTTATTTTCTCCCCTACATTAGGTCCGTTGTGCTGTCAGCATTCAGAGCTTTAGAAGATGATTTTTAAACTACTCTAGTTAATAAATAATCTAGCGTAGTTTAAAAATAGCTTCATGAATGAAATGTCAGAGCGATTTCTCTTTAGCGACGAAATCACCCGACATGGGTCGATTTGGACTGTCTAGGGATAAACGGCATTTTAAGCCCGCCTCCCTCTGAAAGGCGCCAAAGTCACGCACACGGGGAGCGGCAGAACTGCAGCGCTGCTAAAGGTAGGTATTGTAACATACCTACTAGGAAACTCAAGTTTAAAAATAAAATGCCGGTCAGGCAGCATCTGTGGAAAGAGAAAGGGAGTGAACATTTCAGGTCAAATACTTTTTTGTCAGAACTTTTCAGGAGCATCTTTTACCTGAAAACATTAACTCTACCTCTCTTCCAACACATGTTGCCTGCTTTTGCAGAGTGTTTCCAGTATATTCTATTTTTCCAACTATTTATTGAGTTGCTCCATGTCTCCATTGACTGCATCCCTCACTTGTTCATTGATCAACTTGCAGCATCGTAATCACTTTTAAAAAACGCAAATAAAATTAATTAAATTCATAGTGGAAGAATGTAAAGTTAGATACAAGTGTAACGTAGGCTTGCCAAAGTTAGGTTCAATAAATGTACTTTTGTTTTTTGTTTTATCAGCGCTGGCCATAAAATCTGGATACTTGGCTCCCATTTTGGTGTCGATTTTCTAAAATGACAGTGATGAAGCGTGTGCAGATGCTGTGAAATCTTCATTTGAAACATGACCTACCAGTTGTTCCATGCTTCAGACTAAATGAAGTCAAGTTTAAGTTCCTGTACATACTGTACCTCCGAAGATAGATCTCGCATTTAAATCCTTTCAGTCCTCAGGCTATTTCGTTTCCACATAGGTTTCGTTCAGAATTAATTGTTATAAACCCTGAAATCTTGAATAATTAAAAAAAAACGTTCATTAACCTTTATGCATGAATAATAAACATATTTAAGGACTTTGTCATATTTATTTGTCATCTGGTGCATCCATATTAAGTAATCAACCAAAGTACTATTAATGCATATTATAAGTGCATTACCCTTCCTCCCTTGGCAGTCCCAGATCCATTTTGATAAAGATTGTCCTCCTATATTGTACTTATGGAAGTTTTTAAAATTGTTTTTTATTTATTTTGCAGTTTCTCACCCATGCAACCACGCTAAATCCAATGTTACGAAACTACTGTTATATTGCCTGCTGACCTATTTTTTTTTGTTTTCTTTATTTTATATTACTTGAGGGGGACAGAAAGGAATTAAAAAAAATATTTTCTCCTTCTTGGCTCCGGGCATTGCTCTTATTTTGTATTGCTTTTCCCTGAGGGTTATCATGTATTAATGCCATCTTGACGGTGTGACGAGCTAGTCTTTTCTTGCCACATGTTGGCATGTTTCACATGTTTATATGTTTTGGAAGTCGAAGTTAATACACTTTTTCTTAATTTTAATACATTATCTACTGTTCCTATTTTTTCTTTCAAAGTACTTATTTTTGTTACCCAAATAAATAGTTCAGTTATTGGAATGATACAATGTAGTTTAGTTTAGTTTAGAGATAGAGCGTGGAAACAGGCCCTTCGGTCCACCGAGTCCGCACCGACCCCACACACACTAGGGACAAATTACACTTGTACCAAGCCAATTAACCTACAAACCTGTACGTCTTTGGAGTGTGGGAGGAAAGCAAAGATCTTGGAGAACACCCACACAGTCACAGTGAGAAAGTACAGACTTCATACAGACAGCACCTGTAGTTGGGATCGAACCCAGGTCTCTGGCGCTGTAAGGCAGCAATTCTACTGCTGCGCCACCGTGCCGACCTGAAAATATACATTTGCAATGGCCGAGATAATTTAACTTGCAAAATCTCCAGTTAATATCATTGCTCCTTGCGACAGACTAGATTACTTTAAAAAACGCCACAGTTAACATAGTGGAAAGTAAATTTGGGCATGGAAAAATTTCTATGGTTCAATTTAAATATGAAGCAGCAATAAAAATAATCTGTGGATATTCGATATTAATTAACATGATTTAACTAAATAGCAAATGATGGAGATTTCTATTGTTGGTAATGCATCATTTTCTGTTAACACATTACTAAACCTTAATCTGTAAGTTAACAACAGTACTATATATTTGTTTACTGTTGATGCACAGATGTCTGCATTTCAAAATTAATAAACTAAAAATCGTCTTTTGGTTTCAGAAGTTGGATTGGAAGCTGAACATGAAGAGTGTTGCAATTATTTCCAAGAACTTGCTTGGAAGACTGCTGGTTACTGGAATCATAATGCAGCTGTCAAATGGCCAATATTTCAAGCAAGCAAAACCTCCAGTGCTTCCACATAACCCATTTATTGTTGTTTGGAATGCGCCAACTAAATGGTGCAAGCTTCGGTACAATGTCAATCTGGATCTCAGTGTTTTCGATATAACTTCAAACACCAATGATTCACTCAGTGGGTCAGTCATCACCATATTTTACCACAATCGCCTGGGCGAGTATCCTTATTACTCTAAAAAGAAAGTTTCAGTCAATGGAGGCATCCCCCAGAATAGTGACCTACAAGAACACTTAAATAAAACCAAGACTGACATTGAGAAATTAATTCATTTTAAGGACTTCAATGGTCTTGGGGTGATTGACTGGGAAAACTGGAGGCCTCTGTGGATCCGAAACTGGGGGCAGAAAAAGATCTACCGGCAAAAATCTATAGAGTTTGTGAAAAAGCTTCACCCTGACTGGACACACAATCAAATCAAATCAGAAGCTAAGAAGCAATATGAAACTGCAGCGTCGGACTTCATGAATGATACACTGGCGTTAGCAGAGGAAATTAGACCTAATGGCCTCTGGGGCTTTTACCTCTTCCCAGACTGTTACAACCATCACTATAAGAAAATGGCAAAGAAGTATGATGGGAAGTGCCCTGCAATCGAATACAAACGTAATGACAAGTTACTCTGGTTATGGAGAGAAAGTGGCGCTCTCTACCCTTCCATCTACCTTGGGCTTGAATTGAAATCAACCCCAAATGCACGAAGATTTGTCCATTACAGATTGAAAGAAGCTATCAGATTAGCCTCCATTGCCCATAAAGACTATACACTCCCGGTCTTTGCATATGGACGTCCGTATTATGCGTATGAGTTTGTGCCCCTCACTGAGGTACGTAGAAAAGAAGCACTTTGATTTAAAAAAGGGTGAGAAGGTACCAGTTATTTATTCTGTGCTGGAAATATAAATAGTAGAATATCACCTGGTTTGAAATCTAACAATGCAATTCACACCGTGTCACAAAGGTGAGGTTAAAGGTGAGGTTCCAGGTAGGAATTGTGCCAAAACTCTTTTTGAAAATTAGCAATTGCATTCACCTACAAGCCGCAATATTGATTTCATTAGTTTTGCAGTTTAGTTCCTTAAGATCCACGCTTCCTTCTCTTGTCAGCATAATCCATAGAGTAGTACAGCACACCAAAGGGCTCTTTGGCAAACGATGTCTGTGCTGGCCATGACGCCAATTTAAAATGTGCGTCAGCCTTCACTTGGATTGCATCTCTCCATTCCCAGCCGGTTCATGTGTCATTATAAATGCCCCTTAAATATTGCTGCCATGACTGTTTCCATCATTTCCCTGGCAGTGTGTTCCAAGCACCTACCACTCGCTGTGTAAATCCCCTTTAAACTTTACCCCGAACACCTCAAAACTGTGCTCACTAGTATTTGATATTTTCAATCTGGGAGAAACATTCTATCTATTTATCCTATTATTACATCTCATAACTTCATATATTTCTATCAGCCCTCAGCCTCCAGCACTCCAAATAAAACAGTCCAACCTCTCGGATCACAGTGGGCTTCCATTCCCGACAACTGTTCGCAACCTGAACAGTTCATATGGCAGAGGATGCTGCAGAGGTGGTTTATCCCATAGGGATGAAAAGTTTGGAAAAGCATTTTAAATCCCATTTTGCCATTGTTAATAATAAAGATTATTTAGCAAATTAAACCCAAGCATATCTCAGGCTAATAATGTATTATTTTTAAAGATTGTACTGCCAAATGTTAAATGGACATTAACATGTATATAAGAATTTATTTTTCCTGAGTTTGATGTAGTAAAATCAGCTAGCATCAAGAACAGTCTCCAGCTGGCAAATCCAACCCACCAGATCTTGAACACTGGTTTGCATGTGTATAAGTTAGGCATTCATAAACTGGGGTTAACCCTCAGAATCCAGGCACCATCCTGGTGGAGATTGAGTAACTCAGCGGGACAAGCAGTATCTCTGGAGAGAAGGGATGGGTGACGTTTCGGATCGTGACCCTTCTTCTGGGTCTGGGAAGCGTCGTCAGAAAAAGGGTCTCTACCCAAAATGTCACCCATTCCTTCTCTCCAGAGATGCTGCCTGTCCCACTGAGACTCCAGATTGTTGTGTCTTCGGTTTAAACCAGCATCTGCAGTTCCTTTCCACACAAGATTACTTTATTAGAGTTTCACTTCAGACAAATACCGAATATAAAATTGGCTTGGAGTATTACTTCAAATTTGCAAGTACATGACAAATTTAATGGTGCCTCTCAATTTACAGATTGACTTGGTGCATACAATTGGTGAGAGTGCTGCAATGGGAACTGCGGGGATCGTTCTCTGGGGAAACATCGACTACGCAAGATCAAAGGTACAATCACGTTATTTACTTTCTGTCACTGCTCAAAGGCAGCAGTCTGATTCCATGTTACATCCTTTGGCTGTGGCATGGATATTGGATAGATGACAGGAGAAATTATGTAAAGAAAGGAGTTAAAAAAGTAATACCATCTCGGTTTTGCAATTCTATGAGTGCAGTTGCTCAAGGTGTCAACAGCAGGCTGTCAACCTGATTATTTATTAGAAAGCCTATAAAAGGATACAGGAACACCAAGTGAATTCTTTGCATGACTACAATTATCACCATATCCCAAGGACAACTCTGCCTCTATATTTAACACTGCCAGATGCATTTCCACCTGCAGCTGTCAGCAAAGTATTTTGTGATTATAACATGGAGAAAGAAGTTCCTACTTGCTGAAAGGAAATATTTGTTTTTACTGAGTTTAGACTTCTTTTGAAATACTGATATACTTTACTGGCTGCTCCATGGTTAGAGGACTAGTTGAAAACTAGAAGAATTTAAGAACTGAAGTGACTTAAGGGAAAATTACATGAGATTATGAAGTGAAAAAATAACAGGAAAATATGCAAGATGCTGGAAATCAGTAAAAAAGAATGCAATTTTTCAAACTGGCAAATTGCAGGTGAAAATATTTTGTGGTTATGGTATTTTGTAAAATCTACTGCTCTTTTGATTATAAATCGGAACCTAGGCTCCATAATAACCCCAATGTCTATAAATTCATGAAGGTATATGAAATGATGGTTATTCTTGTCAAATATCACAGTTGGCACACAGTATATTTACTTAAATCACAAATAGCTATGTTACACTACTAATATAGCTTCCTCTAACAGAAATATGTCCATCATGATCTTTATCCATCACCTGATTGGCTTCTGATTGATAAAACGTCTCTGGTGAAATATCTTGCAAAGTCAATGAGTTCTTCTTAATCGGGGATTAACAGAAAACAATGGGATTAGCGGGAAAGAGATGGAAGGATTTCAATTCCACTAGGTGGATTGGGGATTTAAATATACAAACAGTCAGTGAATTTAACACAGTGATTTCTCAATGAATTGGAATCTAATAGTGATTGTAGTTGAGATTTTTTTTTTTAATCTGCCGGTATGAGAAATATAAAATAAAGACAGAAGATGCTGCAAATGCTCAGCAGATCAGGCTGCATCTGTAGGATGAGACACAGAGTTAATGTTTCCGGTCTCCAGCAAGACTTGAAGATGGCTGCTGTACAGTTAGCCATGCTGCGGGGATTAGAGAAGGGAGAGGCTGAACCACCAACAGGATGTTTCCTATCATCCTGGATGACAGGATGTTTCCTATCATCCAGGATGTCAACAAAATAGAGAGGGTACAGAGGAGATTTACTAGAATGTTGCCTGGGTTTCAACAGCTAAGTTACAGAGATAGGTTGAATAAGTTAGGTCTTTATTCTCTGGAGCGCAGAAGGTTAAGGGGGGACTTGATAGAGGTCTTTAAAATGATGAGAGGGATAGACAGAGTTGATGTGGACAAGCTTTTCCCTATGAGAATAGGGAAGATTCAAACAAGAGGACATGACTTTAGAATTAAGGGACAGAGGTTTAGGGGTAACATGAGGGGGAACTTCTTTACTCAGAGAGTGGTAGCGGTGTGGAATGAGCTTCCAGTGGAAGTGGTGGCGGCAGGTTCGTTGGTATCATTTAAAAATAAATTGGATAGGCATATGGATGAGAAGGGTATGGAGGGTTATGGTATGAGTGCAGGCAGGTGGGACTAAGGGAAAAAAGTTGTTCGGCATGGACTTGAAGGGCCGAGATGGCCTGTTTCCGTGCTGTAATTGTTATATGGTTATATGGTTATGAGGGAGAAAAGGCCAAGATAGATAAACAGCTCACAGGAGCCAGTATCCTACACATAGAGGATAGAGCAGCGTTTCCCAAACTTTTTCGTCCCGTTTACCCCCGGCAACTTTAACACATAACAATGTTATTTCACTTATTTGTGAACAACTAATGATGAACAGATACCAGAATTAACACAGTCAGTCAAGGAGAAAAAATATGTACAAGTCCAGAATCATCAAATTTACCCCAGGTTGGGAACCCTTGGGATAGAGGCTCAGTTTCTTCAGTTTGTAAGATGTCATTGTCTCAGGAGGTTAAGTCTATGATCTGTTTTTAAAAAAAACATTATTTACAACTTGTCCCATCTACACTCGTCGCACCTGCCCGTATTTGGCCCGTATCCCACTAAACCTTTCCTATCTATGTACCTGTCCAAATGTCTTTGAAATGCCGTTTTCGTACCTGCCTCAACTATCTCTTCTGGCAACTCTTTCCATACGCCCACACCGTCTGTGTGAAAAAGCTGCTCCTCTCAGGTTTCTATTAAATCATTCAGCTGTCATCTTAAACCTATGTCCTCTGGTTCTTGATTCCCCATCTCTGTGTAAAAGACTCTCTATCTCCACATTTGCCCCATGTATTCCTCTTATGATTTTATACATCTCTATAAGATTATCCCTTAGCCTTCTGCGTACCAAGGCATGAAGTCCTAGCCTACCCAACCTCTCCCTGTAGCTCGGACCCTCAAGACCTGGCAACATCCTCTTAAATCTTCTCAGCGCTTTCCTGCTTATTGACATCCCCCTTAAATCAGGGTGATTAAAACTGAACATAATACTCCAGGCCTCGCCATTGTGTTGCACAACTGTACATTACATCTCATTCATTCTCAGCGGTCTTCAAAAAACCTTCTTGACCACCCTGACCACCTGCAATTCATTTTCAGGGAACTATGTACCTGCATTCCTAGATCCTTCTGCTCTGCAACACACCCCAGGGTCCTAACATTCACAGTGAAGGTCCTACCCTGGATTGTCTTCCCAAATTGCAACACCATTTTATTCCATCCGTTATATTCTTAGAATAAAAGTGATTTACCTTTTCCTTGCAGAGTCACTGTTTAGCAGTGAAGAGGTACGTACATGGCCCTCTGGGACAATATATTGTTAACGTCACATCTGCCACAAAGCTGTGCAGCAAGCATCTCTGCAAGAGACATGGGAGGTGCGTGAGGAAGAACATCGACTCCAAAGCCTACCTCCACCTGGACCCCGAGAATTTCAGCATCAGAACCAACTCCGAGGGAATGCAACCAAGGTTTTCTGTGCAAGGGAAAGTGAACTCAATAAACCTCAAATACATGAAGAATAAGTTCATGTGCCAGTGTTACGAAGGTTGGGTTGGCATTGCCTGTGAAGTACCATTTCCCAACATTGTTTCAGTGAATGAAAGTGTCCTGGGCACGATGGTTGCAAAAGGTTCAGCACCACAGTTACCATTTTCATTTGCCACTGTCGTTGTACTCCAGCTGGTCAGTAATATCATTATTTAATCATTCGAAGCTTTTTAATTGGGTAAATTGCTGTTATGACACAGATAAGATTTCATCAAGTGTGTGGAAAAGAATCTGGATAATGATCAGACTGGCTTTCTGGAGAGAATGTTTTAAAAAATATATTTAAAGCCACTACATGGACTATTTCTGCTGCATCGCCCTCTGCATTCAGTCTTTATTATTGCTCAAAGTAGAGTTCTGGGATAAATGTAGAAATTGAAGCTGCCTGTAAGCCTTGTCCAAACAAGAGTAAGAACATAAAATTCAAGCATTAGTTTGTTTAATATTTGCCCCCTTTCCCCAATTACTGTACTTCAGTCCACAACAGGTTTGGTGGGGAAAGCTGCCATGTTGCTTGGAAGCTGATGCACAGACGTAGTAGCTCTGGATAGTGCGAAGTAACGGAACTGACCTAATGTAAACCCCTTAGTTCAATGGGCTCACACAGTGTGGGCTGTAGACATACTAGTGCTGGAGTTGAAAGTTCAGTTCAGAATTGCTGGGGAGCTGATCACAGCCAAGTTGAATAGTATCCTAAATATGGTTGTAGTGGGTTATTAAATCTTGCTGCTTTTGATTGCTCCTATAACATTGGTGGGACATATTATATAATATGGAACTGTGCTAAGATTACTTTATGATGCCAACATGCATTGTTAGACCAGTTGAATAATGCTCTGTTCAGCAAAGAGCTGGAGGGCAATTAACACTTGTAGAGCTGTACTCCGTAAGGATTAAATGGAGAGAAAAATATTGCAATATAGAATGTGCTTAGCAATTTGCAAATTAATATTAGCAATGCAGATGCCAAAATGAAGAATAACTACTGGCTGCACAAGTATTTAGGCTGCATGTAATGACAATACTCCCTGGAGAGGAGTGAATAATTAATTGCTCTGACAATCAAGACCTGACTATTTTAGGCCATTGTGATTGATTTTTATTCCTTGAATTTACATGTAGCTACCTTCCATTCTGAAAAATGTAGAAGTTGCTGGAGTTTCTATTTTCTTTGTTCTATAAACAGAATCCCTTTTCTGAGTATTTTGACAGCATTTGTTGTAGAACTTTCATTGCACCATCTCCAACTCATAAGGTGATATGGCATTTTAAATAAATACTCTGATATTTTTTAATTTTATGTACTTGGAATAATCGTGACGGGGATGGGGGGATTTAATAGCAATATGTTTTATTAGTTTCATTACTGTCTTTGTAACTTAAAACCTTCGTAGCTTAAATGCTGTTGGTTTTGGAATTGCTCTTTCAATTTTTATCATTCACATATATAGAAACATTGAGATTAAAAAGAGCCATTTAAATAATAATAATATCATATATTTGTCACCTTTATTATAATATGAACCCTGTAGGCTCTATCTGATCCTCAGGACACAATGGTAACAACAGGCAAATACACTGGTTTCAAAATGTGTAGAAAGGATCTGCGGATGATGGTTTAAACCAAAGATAGACACATAAAGCTGGAGTAACAGGGTGCACCTGACCTACAACTATCAATGGCTTGTTCCCTTCACCATTGATACTTTTTTGCATATCTTTCATTAGTTTGTTCTATATCTCTCTATATCACCATCTATATCTTCATTTCCCTTTCCACTGACTCAGTCTGAAGAAGGGTCTCGATCTGAAACACCACCAATTCCTTTGCTCCAGAGATGATGCCTGACCCGTTGAGTTACTCACGTTTTTTGTGTCTAACAATGGTTTCGAACATGGTTTACTCAATAGCTTAAAGCCAGGAAAATACTCAGTGTCAAGGGATACCTGAAGATGATCAAGGAGTATTTTTAAGAAGGAACTGCAGATGCTGGAAAATTGAAGGTAGACAAAAGTGCTGGAAAAACCCAGTGGGTGCGGCAGCATCTATGGAGCGAAGGAAATAGTTTCGGATCTGAAGAAGGGTTTCGGCCCGAAACGTTGCCTATTTCCTTCGCTCCATAGATGCTGCCACACCCACTGAGTTTCTCCAGCTCTTTTGTCTGCCTTCAAATTTCCAGCACTTTTGTCTACCAAGGAGTATTTTTTGTTGTTTCTGGTTGTAGGGTCCCTGTTTCTGTTCCAGTGGAGAAGAACAGAACTATTATTGTGCACATGTTCAAATCAAATATACTTATTGTGAAAGTGCTTATGTTCCTGAAAAAACACAAGGAAGTAACAAAGAAAAGTGGATCATTCAAGACGGGCATGGAAGACCAGCAACAGAGGTACTAAGGTGATACTTGGGATAAGCAAGAATGAAGACGTCATTCACCTGCTATTATGGTATTGGCATGAGCTGTCAATGTTAAACAATCCACAGTGTGCCAACCTGTGACAAACTCAAACACAAAGCAGATACTTTAAAGAGTAATCTGTTGAACAGCAGGAAGGTGAACCACCTGAGAGTCAAGTACTGCAACCTTGTGGAGGTGCTGGGCCACTTTCACAAAACCAGCCACAACTACAAGCCCACCCATGCCCAGGCCATGGGTCAAGAGCTGATGCAGTAGCAGAAAGTAGCAGAAATAACTGTCTCAAAGCAGACATTGACTCCAGCCTCTAACATCACCCATGTAACTAGTGCCATGTAGAGGGCAGTGTACAGGGCAAGAAAATGAGATGGAGGTGGAATATAACAATCCCCCATCAGCTGATGTAGTCTGCAGGGGAGATGGAAAGTGATAAAGGATTACAGAGGGCAAGAGAGGGACCTCTTACATATCCAGGGCTACCAATGTTCACGGGCATTGAAAGATGGCTGGGCCCACTTCAAGGGTTGCTGAACATTGATCGATGACAGATCTTCTGGAGGATCAGACAAATACTCAATAGCAATAAGACAAGATAACAATCAGGCAAGGAGGCAACCACCAGCGACATGGGTGCAGAGCAGGAGAAAGTTTCAATTACCTTGCATGCCTAGTTCAATTTAGTACGTAGATCATCAAATTGCATCCTCTATCATTGGCACCACAAGTCTCATTTTCTCCCTCACTCAACTTCCAACAAAAAAATCATTGAATGGTTACAGCACAGTAGGAAAAGTGACCATTTGGCCCAACTTGGACCAAAGCTCAAAATCGAAGGTAGACAAAAATGCTGCAGAAATTCAGCGGGTGAGGCAGCATCTATGGAGTGAAGGAAATAGTTAACATTTCAGGCCGAAACCTTTCTTCAGACCAAAATGTTGCCTATTTCCTTCGCTCCATAGACGCTCCCTCACCTGCTGAGTTTCTGCAGCATTTTTGTCTACCTTCGATTTTCCAGCATCTGCAGTTCCTTCTTAAACAGGTACATGGATAGGACAGGTTTAGAGGGGATGGGCGAAATGTAGGCGTGGGACCAGTGTAGATGGGACATGTTGGTCAGTGTGTGGGCAAGTCCAGCCGAAGGGCCTGTTTCCACACTGCATGCCTCTATGAATTTACCAAGAAGCAGTGCTTAAGTCTCTATTTCTTAAAGGCGATACTGACATTGATGTTGAAATGTATGTGTTGAAAGATCCATGGGCATAGCACCTTTAATTCACAGTAAAACTGATGCACAAAGCAAGTTACAGATACTGCCCACTTTGGGAGATTACAATGCATAATCTACTCCTTCAAAATAAAGCACCAGGGAATGTGAGCACATGTATTGTCGAGGATTGTACTACTTCCAACTGTGCAGGGTGCCACTGCATGCATGCATGTCATTATCATACGAATATGAATTCTGAAATATTCTTCAAGGGATTTTTGAGGGATTCAACATTTTTGTCTACTATCCATGTACCTGTCTAATTTTTCGGAAACATTGCAATAGTACCTGCCTCAACTACTTCTTCCGGCACCTCGTTCCATACACCCACCATCCTTTGTGTGAAAAGGTTACCCCTCAGATTCCTATTAAATATTTCCCCCTTCACCTTAAACCTACGCCCTCTGGTTCTCGATTCTCAAGTCTATGTAAGAGCTATTTCGGAACATCTCTTTAGGAGTAGCATTTCTTATTGATTACCCTATTGCTTCCTGAGAGGCCAATATACCAGGGGTCTTCATATATGGAAACAACAGGTACCTGCCACCTTTTCACCGTCCCCTTCTATTCCCATCAAAGAACAATTTCACAGCTGTGTTTCCTACATTTATTTTAAAATCCCAAAGGAGAACAAATGAAATGTTCTTTTGTAGCTCAATTGTATACGTAAACGATATATGTAAACGAGATCACATTATGAAAGAGTGAATGTTCATTTTTATTTGCTCCCTTCTCGAAGAGAGAGATTTTCAAGCCAAACTCCTCTGATTAATAACACTCCAGCTGATATCAGAATTTACACATAGTTTTAAGTTAAAGTGGCTGAACAAGTTAAGGATGGTTTTTGAAATCCTTGCTATAAAGATTATAAATTCATGTCACTGGAGCAGGAGTAATCCATTCGGCCCATCGAGTCCATGTTTCAATCATGACTGATCTTTCTTTCCTTGTCAACCCTATTCTCCTGCCTTCTTTCCATAAACCCCTGGCACCCTTACTAAATGTTTTCACACAAAGGGTGGTGGGTGTATGGATCAAGCTGTCAGAGGAGGTAGTTGAGGCAGGGACTATCTCAACATTTAAGAATCAGTTAGACAGGTACATGGATAGGACAGGTATGGAGGGATACGGACCAAATACAGGCAGTTGAAACTAGCGTAGCTGGGAAATGTTAGCCTGTGTGGGCGAGTTGGGCCGAAGGGCCTGTTTCCACACTGTATGACTGTGACTATAATCAAGAATATGTTAATTCCTGTCTTAAAATACCCAATGATTACTCTATGCTGGCAACATTTCTATTCCCCCACCTGCCTTTTTGCATGGTTTTGACATTCATATTATATTTTCCTGCATTGTATTTAACATATATAAATAAAACAACACATTGGACTATTACTCAGACTGGGCGCAGCCATTGACTCATCCCCTTAACCTGCCAACCCTGTGATCAGGAATAAAACAGAAATGTGTAACGTTTCAAGAACATATTTGGCAAAGTTCCTCATGACTCTCCGACACAACTGAGAACATCTCCAGGAATCTCGAAGGGCCAAGTGGCTTCCTCCTGCACCTATGTTCTATGAATCTGCAGCCCTCATAAATATTCACAGGCAGAGCTGAATTATAAATAATCCTGTCAAAATTAGAAATGTCAACTGTTATATGTGGTTGAATGCCATTAATTACAGTGCCTTCCCAAGCAAAATGAAACTTTTTTTTTGCGATGAAACCAATTAAATATAAATGGATGGCAAGGTATCTAATGTGCCTTGAATATCACTTCAAATTGGATTAATTATTTTGCAAGCAAGAAATTCACTCTTCAATAAAGACACTTTCGTTTACTTATGAAGAAATGTTAAGTTTGTTAAAATCTGCTTGATTTGCAGCAGAAATAGCTGATTACAGGAAGGATTAACAGTTTATCTGAAGCCAACAGAGTTGGTAGTTATAATACTGAAGATAGACACAAAATGCTGGAGTAACTCAGCGGGACAGGCAGCGTCTCTGGAGGGAAGGAATGGAACGACGTTTTGGGTCGAAGCCCTTCTTCAGACTTGGTTACTATCAGTTGTAGGACATAGATATCATAAATGGCAAAAGCCTAGGTAAGCTACTATATTTTAAAACATAGAAACATAGAAACATAAAAAATAGTTGCAGGAGTAGGCCATTCGGCCCTTCGGCCCTTCGAGCCTGCACCGCCATTCAATATGATCATGGCTGATCATCCAACTCTGTATCCCGTACCTGCTTTCTTTCCATACTCCCTGATCCCTCTAGCCAAAGGGCCACATCTAACTCCCTCTTAAATATAGCCAATGAGCTGGCCTCAACTACCTTCTGTGGCAGAGAATTCCAGAGACTCACCACTCTCTGTGTGAAAAATATTTTTCTCATCTCGGTCCTAAAAGATTTCCCCTTATCCTTAAACTGTGACCCCTTGTTCTGGACTTCCCCAACATCGGGAACAATCTTCCTGCATCTAGCCTGTCCAACCCCTTAAGAATTTAGTATGTTTCTATAAGATCCCCCCTAAATCTTCTAAATTCTAGCGAGTACAAGCTGAGTCTATCCAGTCTTCCCTCATATGAATGTCCTGACATCCCAGGAATCAGTCTGGTGAACCTTCTCTGTATTCAAAAGATGGCATACTATATTGAAAGGGATTGTTGCAATATTTACAACACGTAAGACGTAAAAGTGAGATGCTGCCAGTCCCGCTGAGTTACTTCAGCATTTTGTGTCCGTAGAGGTAAAAGACTGCCGGAATTTGGAGCAAAAAGCAAACTGCTGGAGGAACTGTGCAGGTGCGGGCATAATGTGTGGAGGCAACGTTTTAGATTGAGACTGCATCACAGTGTGGACGGGAGATAACCAGTATGAAGAGGTTGAAGATTCAAGAGAGTTTATTGTCTTGTGTCCCTGATAGGACAATTAAATTCTTGCTTTGCTTCAGCACAACAGAACATAGTAGGCATTGACTACAGAACAGATCAGTGTGTCCATATACCATTATATAAATATATACGCACATGAATAAATAAACTAATAAAGTGCAAATAAACAGATAATGGGCTATTAATGTTCAGAGTTTTGTCCGAGCCAAGTTTAATAGCCTGATGGCTGTGGGGAAGTAGCTATTCCTGAACCTGGTCATTGCAGTCTTCAGGCTCCTGTACCTTCTACCTGAAGGTGGCGGGGAGATGAGTGTGTGGCCAGGATGGTGTGGGTCCTTGATGATGCTGCCAGCCTTTTTGAGGCAGCGACTGCGATAGATCCCCTCGATGGAAGGGAGATCAGAGCCGATGATGGACTGGGCAATGTTTACTACTTTTTGTAGCCTTTTTCGCTCCAGGGCGCTCAAGTTGCCGAACCGCGGCATGATGCCACCGGTCAGCATGAGTGGAAGAGTTGAGGAGGGAGTTGGCAGGCGATAGGAGTAACCAAGTCAGGAGAGGGATGATGGGCGTCCCAAGTCAGGTAGGAGGGGGAAGGAAGTCTGGAGATAGAGACTGCAGCTGGAAGGTGTTAAGACGTGATTACAAAGGGCTGCAGATTCATCTGACTGATGCAAATCAGTCTGATGAAGGGCCCCGAACCGAAATGTCGTCTAACTTTTCCAGGGATGCTGCCTGACTCGCTAAGATATTCCAGCACTTTGTATCCTTTTTTGTAAACCAGCATCTTCAGTTCCAAGTTTCTAGTTATCCTGCCTGTATGTCTTTGCAACGTGCGGGGGAAGCACCTGGAGGGACACGGGCATCAGGAGAACTTACCCTGTAAATGTTTGTGATCTGATGGTTTGATTGCAACTCATCCACAACAGCCCTTGAGAAATTGGTGATGGAAACAAAGCAGCCCTTGCAGTGAAATGCCCCCAAGGTGGTGTTAGGCAAGAAGTCTATGATTTAGACCCTGCATTGATCTATGCTAAAGTCAGGGAGGCATGTGCCTTGAAGGAGAATTTACAGCTTGCAGCTTTCCCATGTACCCGCTGCTGTTATCCAAGATGGTAGAAATCATCGTTTCAGCAGGAATGTTAAATAAATGCTCACAATCACTACAGTATAAATTGTAGGTGGCACACACTGAAGCCGTACACTGACAATGGAAAAACGGAGCATATACAAACAGTGGACTCAATGGTACTTTATTGTCATGTGTATCTAAGTGCATTGAAATTCTATATGCATGCAGTATAGTGACAATCCCACTAGACATTAGGCACAATCATACTAAGTACCAGAGTGTAAGATAGTGGACCACACTGAGTCACACACACCCTCCACCTCACACACACACACACACAATATCATTTCCATCAATGTTTGCCTGCCGGTTAAACATAGTCGTCTGAAGATGGGTCCCAACCCAAAACCGTGCCTATCCATGTCCTCCAGAGATGCTGCCTAACCCGCTAAGTTACCCAAGCACTTTATGCTTTACTAAATATAATATTCTGAATTCATTAGTCGTCTAAGACACTTACATCTCTAAAACACAGAGGAAGGTTTCAGTATTGACAATGCCAGGATAAACCCTTTAATCCAATTGTGTATTTACTGCTTCCCTCTGATCCCTGATGCGAAAATTGCAACTTCCGACTATTTTAAATGGCTTTGGATTTTAAATAATCTTCGCGTTTTTGTACTACTCCAGTATGAGACACCTTTGGCAGTCTGCTGGTCCAACACATTACCCAGCAGGAGAGAGGTTTTGAAATCCTGATCCGGGGGTCTCGACCTGAACGCCAACAACTCCTTTCCCCACAGATGCTGCACGACCTGCTGTGTCCACCAGTTTGTTTTCTGCTCCAGATTCCAGCATCTGCAGCCTAATACTACCTCAGCAATGGGACACTGCGAACCACCTCTTGCACCAGCGTGGACTTATTTTCTAATTGTGTGTCCGCTAATGTCTTGTTTTTCACACCTTTTACTTTTCACTCTCTTGTAGTATTTATGTGTAATTTATGTATTGGGTGTACTCTCTGAGCCTATGCGCTTGCGATGCTGCTGCAAGCAAGATTTTTGTTGGACTTGTACCTCTCCACACATGTGCATATGACAATTACTGCTCCATTGCATCTGCAGAACTTAGATAGGATATCATCTCCATAGCAGTTTTCTGTTTCTGCCCATTTTCATTTTGATTCTGCACGTCAAAAATATGATTGAGTCATGGTCATACCGCACGGAAACAGGTCCTTCAGCCCAACCTGTCCACGCTGATCAATATACCCCATCTACTCTAGTCCCATTTGGCCACATTTGGCCAATATCCCTCTAAGCCTTTCAGAGACACAAGACATGAGTCTGTCCAAGTGAATTTTAATTGCTGATATAGTATCTGCCTCAGCCACCTCATCTGGCAGCTCGTTCCATACACCCACCACCCTCCGAGCGAAAAGGTTGCCCCCCCGGTTAATATTAAATCATGTCCTTCTCACCTTAGACATATGTTCCCTTGTTTTTAATTCCCCTACCCAGAACATGTGGAAAAACATTCCATTCTCTGTGATTATTTGTAAGCTGGCAGGCCTAGTAGTCTCTGCACTTCAACCCAATACATTGTCGGATCTCCCCCGGAACAATAATGAAAATGGTTCTCTGTATGAGGTTGAAATCTCCTGTGTTGAATCCACCTAAACTTTCAATGGTTATTTGTCTTTCTCATTAATCAGTCTGAAGAAGGGTCCCGACTCGAAACGTCATCTGTACATTCCCTCCACAGATGCTGCCTGACCCGTTGAGTTCCTCCAGCTCTGTCCTTTGCTTAAGATTCCAGCATCTGCAGTTCCTCGTGTCTCTATAAGATAACTCTATCTTTACTACACTTCTGAGATCTATTAACCATTGATTAATGGATAATTGACCACAGGAATTGGTCACAGTTCTAAATGTTCCTACTTTACTTTGTTATACCACATGAATACGAGGAAAACTCACCCAACTAAAGGTAAATGGGGGTGGCACAGCTGATAGAGCTGCTGCCTCATAGCGCCCGAGACCTGGGCTCAATCCTGCCCCCTGGTGTTGTATGTGTGGAATTTGTGTATTCTCCCCGTGATCACACGGGTTTCTTCCGTATGCCCCAATATACTCCCACATCCCAAAGACGGGTGATAGATGGCCAGCATGGACTCGGTAGGCTGAAGGGCCTCATTCCATGCTGTCTCTTTCAATCAAACAATCAATCGAATGAGCATGACTGATGGAGCCTATATCAAATGAAACATACAACAATTTAATTCTCATAAGCACTCAAACATTTAGTGTTAAATCAATCATGTGGAAGATTAGGTTTTACTGTAATAACCAAGCACTAAAATATTCACATTTGTACTCTGAAACATAGCAATAGGTCACACTTTAAGTACTCACTGTTTTTGATAAAGATGCTCATTAATTAAATCAATATATATATATATATATATATATATATATAGAACATAAACCGAGTACAAGTTTCTTGAAATCACATTAGATGCATTATATAAAGTGCAATGAAAGCTGTGCAAATGAAAGAGTCAAAGGGAGCATTGATAGAGTGAGCAGAACTTCCAGAAGTTGCGCTTAAATTAATATCTTCCGACATGTTGGGCAATTCTGTGTAGGCATCTAAACTGATGCAATGATCAGGATTAACACAGGTGTCCACTTCAGTGATATAGTTCTCTATGTCACTAACAGGTTCACAATTCTGCCCTGCATAGCACTGGCAAGCAAAGTTTTCTGCAAAGAAGATTATATCTTCAAAGGAGGCTAGTCCTATAACTACGTATTCTTTGCTAGTTCTCCTGATTCTGAAGCTCGTGGGGTTCAAGTGCAGATAATGTGCCGAGTCCCACTCCTTTCGCACACAACGGCCTTTGTTGCCACACAGAATTCTACTGCAGAGCCTCGCTGCAGAAGTCACGTTTACAATGTAAGGGTTCAAGACGTTTTTCACATAGTTGCCAACTGTCGAACACACGAGCTGCAAGACACAACCACAAAAGGTTTCTCCCACGTTTAATAATGTCGGACCATTGACATGTAACACAAGCGATTAAAGAGGCAGAACTATGTTTATTGTGAAGGGGGAACGATTTCATGAGAATCTGAGAGGTAACTTTTTCACACGAAGCATGGTGGGTGGAGGGAACGAGCTGCCAGAGAAGGTAGATGAGGCAGGGACTATTGCAATGTTTAAGAAACAGTTAAACAGGTACATGGATAGGACAGATTTAGAGGGATATGGATCAAATGCAGGCAGGTGGGACTAATGCAGATGGAGCATGTTGGGCAGTGTGGGCCATTTGGGACGAAGGGCCATTTTCCACCCTGTATAACTCTATGACACTATGACTCAAGTATCATAAATCCTTCAGCGAAAAGTTATCCCATTGTGAGATGATCAATTCCAAATGGATAAAATATTAACTTTTTTAAGTTAGTTATTAATCCGTTGATACAGATTGTTTTCGAATATGCTAAAACATGCAATTTAATAATTTCACCAATTACATATTTGTATATTTTAAATAACACGCAAATCAAATTATTTCTGCTCTTTATACTAATGGAATGAATGATGTAACGCACACATATAGAAATAGACCTTCATAATGAATGCGAACCTAGATTCAGTGAGGATTGGTAGATGCTTATCTGGCCTGGTTCAAGCTGTAGTCAGGAAATTGGAGCCACCTAGAGGCAGCTCTGCCTCAAAATATTCTCAGATTTGTTTTCAGTCTACGTCAAGCTCCCCACTACCACACCTTAGCCTAAGCAGCAACTGCCCAACATTCTTTCACTTTTCAATCCCCTATCTGTCAATAATGACTATTTTCATCAGGAGGTCCCTACTGGCAGTTCCTGCGCTCTCTTCACGATGATAGAAGTAGGTTGCAAGAGACATGGCATTTGTGGACACTCGCTTCGCTTTATTCCACCTGCAAAGGAGACTGAGGAAACTCAGCACGTCTCCAATTACTTTTACAAACTTCTGTGCAAATATGCACCATAGAAAGCATACGCTCAGGTTGCATCATGGCTTAAATTTGGAACAGCTCTGCCCGAGACCATAAGAAATTGGAGAGAGTTGTAGACATCGTCCAGTCCATCACACAGTCCAAATCCCAAACTTGTCTTCATCAACACCTCATGCTGCCTCGAAAAAACAGCCAACATAATCAAAGAGTTGTCCCACCCGGGTCATTTCTACTCCTCCCTGCTCCCGTTGGGACAAACATACAGAAGCTTGTAAGCGCTCAGCATCAGACTCATGAACAACCTCTTCCCCTCTTATCAGGCTTCTGAATGGTCCTTCCATAAACTATGGTACTGTCCAATTTTCTTTCTTTCTTTCTTTGGAACTGATGCGCTACAATGCTCAGAACTATATTCTGCACTCTGTGTCTTCCCCTTTGCTCTACCTATTGTACTTGAGTGACTACTGTATTTATTGACATACATGTATTAATCCTTTTGGATAGCATGCAAAACCGCTTTTCACTGTACCTTGGTACTCATGATGATAATAAACCTAAACCTGGAGCTGATGAACAATTGCATATTGTGGCACGATGTTCAGCCCAAAAAGGCGTTTTAACTGATTTCCTGACCTCAAATACTTGACATAAGGGAATAAGCGATCATATTTAGTAGACACCAATAAATAATTGCATCTACATTCTGATCAGATGTAACATTATATACCAAAAGCACTATACAGTCAAATCCAAATGTGCAGAAAGCTAAGATGACAGTATGTTTGTAAAATATCTTTAGTTTAGAGATACAGCGCAGAAACAGGCCCTTCAGCTCACCAAGTCCGCACTGACCAGCGATCCTCGCACATCAACACTACGCTACACACACTAGGGACAATTTTATACCAAGCCAATTAACCTACAAACCTGGACATCTTTGGAGTGTGGGAGGAAACCGAAGATCTCAGAAAACCCACGCAGGTCCCAGGGAGAACAAATTCAGTACAGACAGTATAGTCAGGATCGAACCCGGGTCACTGGCGCTGTAAGGCAGTAACACTGCTGCTGCATTGCCGTGCCACCCTGGAGAGCACATTTTGTGTTAATTTCCTGGAGCATAGACAATGGATTGGAATGTCATATCAATGGGCTAAAAGCAGGATACGTTTAAGTAAAGATTATTAGAATTGGAAAATTAGCACCTGTTACTGTTTCTGTGTTCTAAACTGTCCACTCATCTGGTTTCATCAGAACTAGCAGGTACGAACAATGGTTCTTAAACCATAGATTTTAGTCCCTCGATATCTAAGATGAATGATGTATCCCCATTATAAAGATACTGACTGGACACATACTGACTTTGTAAAGATAGCCTCCTCTTTTATGAACTGTGAACAGAATTCATGCGGTCATTTGCAATAGCTGCAGACCTTGTCCACAATCGCCACCAGTACATTTTGCCATTGATTATCACTGACTGGTGATTCAGAACAGGACGAAGAATTCAACCTGTTCAGTCTGAAGGCGGGTCCCGACCCAAAACTGATCACCAATCCCTTCTATCCAGAGATGCTGCCTATCCCACTGTTACTCTATCATTTTATGTCTATCTTCGGTGTAAACCAGTATCTGCATTTCCATCCTACCTGTTCAACGTATTTCACATTGCGAGCCCAGGAAGGTTTAGGCCAAATACAACATGCCTAATGCTGGTTTAACAGAAGCCAGTGCAGTGTGTCAAGAAATAACACCACCTGTACTAGCTACTGCATTAACTCACTGTTGGTTGGGAACTGGCCCAAACCCAAATAACTGTAATTGCCAACGATGTCCATCTCAAATAATTAGTAAACTTCAAACATGCTTACCTTTGTTTCAGTCATACTTAAACTGCCCCATACAACAAACCCAGCTGCTCCCAGAGCAGCACTTTCACCAATAGTGTGGAGAAGATCAGTCTGAAGGGAGAGTTTGATAAAAGTGTTACATTTTAAGTTCCACACAAAATGAAATGCACCAAGGCAAATTCCTTGTATGTGTACATACTTGGCCAACAAACATCATTCATTCTTATCAAAATATTTTTTGTTCTATTCTTTCTGCATTTTGTAACCCGCAACACATTAATCCATTTGCAAAGCATTTTAAAACAGGACAACTCAAGGAGGTTCGGCAAGAACATTACCAAATATTTAAATCAACCATTCAATGCCATGATACATTATTGTCACATGTACCTAGGTAGAGTGAACTGGTGTTTTGCATACATTCCAGCAGACCTCACCTGGGCAGTACACAAGGGAGTACTCTGGAGAGGGTCCAGAAGAGGTTTACAAGAATGATTCCGGGAATGAGTGGGTTAGCATATGATGAGCACTTGACAGCACTGGGCCTCTACTAGGAGGTTGAGGGGGTGTGATGTCTTCTGTAAGACCGTTGTGACTAGCACAATGAATACACATCTGACATCTTGTAAGAAGGATTTAATCTGCACATCCAGGAAACTTCTAGAAGGTCATCTGAGCTCAGTCATGAGGCACAGGCACATTTGCCAGCTGCAGTTTTTGGCTCAAGGGGCACTGGCATTTATATTACATATACATCACATCTCCCCCTTCACTTTAATTACATCACATATCCCCCTTCAACGTTGGGGTCAAAACTAATAACTTGAACTTTTAATCAATTTAATGTGGATAAAGTAGCACAAATAACACAGTGCTCTTCATACTACAAAACTATAAAATAATTGACCAACAATTTTACATAACAAGTCGAGGGGTTTTGACAATCGCCCACTTCTCGTGCAAGTCGTATTTCCAACTCTTTCTGTGTCGTATTTCTGTTGTGTGTGAGTGTGGCTTGGCACGCTTCAAGCCGGTTCCCCCACCACAGAACCTTGTGATGCGGCCTGTGATAGATGTAATTAAAGTGAAGAGGGAGATGTGATGTACTTAAAGTGAAGGGGGAGATGTGATGTATATGCAATATAAATACCAGTGCCCCTTGAGGCCAAAAGCTGGAGCTGGCAAATGTGCCTGCGCCTCGTGACCGGGGTCAGGTGACCTTCTAGAAGTCTCCTGGTTGTGCAGAATAAATCCCTCTTACAAGATGTCGGACGTGTATTCATTGTGCTAGTCACAACAGTCTTACAGAAGACATCACAGGGGGGACCTCATTGAAACTTACAGAATAATGAAAGGCATAGATAGAGTGGATGTGGAAGGATGTTTTCACTGGTGGGAGAGTCTAGCACCAGAGGTCATAGCCTCAGAATTAAAGGGTGCTCGTTTAGAAAGAAGGTGGGAATAGACAATAGGCGCAGGAGTAGGCTATGTGGCCCTTCGAGCCAGCACCGCCATTCAATGTGATCATGGCTGATCATCCCTAATCAGTACCTAGTTCCTGCCTTCTCCCCATATCCTCTGACTCCGCTATCTTTAAGAGCCCTATCGAGCTCTCTCTTGAAGGTATCCAGAGAACCGGCCTCACCCACCCTCTGAGGCACAGAATTCCGCAGACTATAACTCTCTGTGTGAAGAAGTGTTTCCTCGTCTCTGTTCTAAATGGCTTACCCCTTATTCTTAAACTGTGGCCCCTGGTTCTGGCCTCCCCCAACATCAGGAACATGTTTCCTGCCTCTAGCATTTCCAAATCCTTAATCTATATAATTAAAAGTATCATCTTGACCACTTCCTGTCTGCGCTGTATATTGATTTTAGAAAAAACGCTACCCTGTATCGCTGTGATTTTTGGCCATCTTACTCACAGTCCTCCTCCGCTGAGCCAGCCCCAAGGATTTTACCCATCGATGTAAAATAAAAAAGTTATGAGTGTTTAAAAAAACCTTGAGATCAGCTGACTGGTCCTCTTGCCTGTCAATCACTGTGATTAAGGTAACACCCCTTCCAGGGGGGTAGGAGGGGCAGGACTATAAAACCCCAGATGCCTGGACGCGAGTCAGTCACTCTGCAAGATTGCGAGGGAGAGGCCACGACTGTCATTCTAAGCTGTGAATCAGCTGACTGCCATTCTAAGCTGTGAATCACCAATGTACTTGCAATAAATAATTTGTTAGCCCTTAATGATAATGCCATGAATTGTTTGGCCTGCTGTCCTGCCTGTGCTTGAAAGTGCAATGCTTAATTGGAAATGAAATGAAATGAAATGAAATGAAATGACAATGCCATGAGTTGTTGGCCTGCTGCCCTGCCTGTGCTTGAAACTGCAATGCTTTATTAGGTCCGACTGTGTTTGGAAGGAATAAATGCTTTATTAGGTCCGACTGTGTTTGGAAGGAATAAATGTTTTATTAGATCTGACTGTGTTTAGTCCAAAAGTCCTGCTCACTTCCGCTTAGTGGACAGGTCGTGCTGATTGCGTAATTTCAGGTGAGTGCAGAGGTCATGCTGATTACATAATTGTGTGTGTGTGTGTATGTGTGTATATGTATATTGGAATTGGTGGAGAGGTGGAATATTGCATTGGGGGACCATCCCTCCCAATGGGTCCCACTTAGTCTAGTAATCTTATCTGTTTCAATGAGGATGAACTTCTTTAGTCAGAGGGTAGTTAATCTGTGGAGGCCAAGTCATTGGGTGTTTCTAAGGCAGAGATAGACACATTCTTGAAAATGGATCAGCCACGTTTGAATGGCAACGTAGACTTGATAGGCCAAATAGTCTAATTCTCTCCTGGAACTTATGAAGATTGTGAAAGGTTTTGTTCACTTGGTCAGCAGGGGGATTGGCTTTGGTTTGAGACTGAGAGAATTGGCTTTGGTTTTGGATTTGGCTTTAGCTTTGGTTTTCCCAATATTTAGTTGAAAGACATTACCGTTCAATTGGCACATAATGCATTTTAGTTGCAAAGTCCATGAAGTTGGGAATCCTGGGGTTCCTCTGGCGGATGCTGGACTAAAGGCAAGAAGAACCAGGAAGGGGGTCTTATGATCCACACCCTTGAGGTTGGCTGCAGAAGGCGCCCCCTGGGGAACAAGGGCTAAAGAGGGCCAGGGGTGGAGTGGGACAACTATTTGCGGAACGACCGGATGGAGGCTTGTTTGTTTTCACATGGATGGACGTTTTCAAGAGAGAGTTAGATTTAGCTCTTAGGGCTAACGGAATCATGGGATATGGGGGAGAAAGCAGGAACAGGGTATTGATTTTGGATGATCAGCCATGATCATATTGAATGACGGTGCTGGCGCAAAGGGCCGAAATGTCTCATCCTGCACCCATTTTCTATGTTTCTATGAAGCGTCAGCTACAACAGGTCTTTGTGGGACTGGGCCTGTAATATGCTACCAAAATGGCCCTTCTTGCATCTGGACGCAGCAGGCTAAGGGGGGGGGGGGGGGGGGGGGGGGTGGAAATTGTGCTTACGTATGAGGATAGTCTTGGTGAGTGAGCTGTATGCAAAACAAATAATTGGATTTCACTGTACCTGGTACTGGTGATGATAAAGAAACCACAAATATTTGCCGCTTTTCAAAAGCCTGTTTTATATTACCTCAGACAGATATTCCGTGGGAGCATCAGTGAACACTGGGCGGGTGTAAACATACACAGGCGGAGAGTATTCCTGAGTTGAAAGCAAGGACACCCGCATTGCTTCCTGGATACGGTGGCGCACAAACTTAGCTGCAGCGTCTGAATCTCGGAGCATACTCTGCAGGTAAATGGATGGATAGAGGGCGGTGCTTTCATTCCAAAGCCAAAGCAGCTCATCGTTTCTCGATTCCTCAATATCGGGGCATTTCCCCGTGTAGTTAACCAGCGAATCCTTGTAGTTGTAATTGTAGCACTCTGGATACAAGTAATATCCCCACAAGTGATTTGGTCTTAATACTTTGCCCATCTTTAAAGTTATTAGCATTAACGATTTGGCGTGTTCTTCAAACTCACTCTTTGCAATCTCAATTATTTCTTTCATGTTCATGGAATAATTTTTCTGCATAACCAGTTCGACAGATTTTCTCCTGTAGATATCTTTCTGATCCCAATTTCTTATCCACTGCGGTCTCCAGTTTTCCCAGTTAATGACGGCAAACCCAGGAATCCCAAATGAAGGAATGTAATACTCAAAGTCCTCTGTGGTCTTCGATATGTGAAGCTCCAGGGATGCCAGCTGAGGTAGGCCGCCATTAAATGCTTCTTCAGTTAGCTCGTCATAATAGGGGTAATACCCAAGTCTGTTGTGGTAAAATATCGTGATGGGTTGTCCTGTGGCAGTTTCGAGAGGACTACCGATTATCTCAAACAGGCTCAAATCTACTGTGACCCCAAATCTGTTCTCACACAATTCAATGGGTGAATTCCACAGAGCAATAAAAGGTAAGTTTCCTGTCAAGGGATTCACAGTTTGATGCAATGCCTGACTGAGACAGTTGGAAGCAAGTAGTGCGAGCTGGATAATTGCCACAGAGAGAGGGTTACTGCGGCCACCATTCAGGCCACGGAGTCTCATTATTAATCTAAGGAAACAAAAGATTTTCATTGTTAAGTCATGATTGAAGCAAGTTGTTCTACCTTCCTCAGTTATTATCTCTGAAGGCACGCGGAAACTATGTTAATCTAATGATGGCATAACTCATCGGTTATATAGGGGATGACACGACGTTAGATAATGTGTAAGAAGGAACTGCAGATGCTGGTTTAAACCGAACAGACACAAAATGCTGGAGTAACTCAGCAGGACGGACAGCATCTCTGGATAACAAATTCCGGTCACTGTTCCCAAACCTTTGTTAAAATCACCCAATGTGTTATAAAACCAGATTAGTTATGAATTTATGAATTAGTGTGTGAGAAACATAGACAATAGGTGCAGAAGTAGGCCATTCAGTCCTTCGAGCCAGCACCGCTATTCACTGTGATCATGGCTGATCATCCACAATCAGTACCCCGTTCCTGCCTTCTCCCCATGTCCCTTGACTCCATTATCTTTAAGAGCTCTATCGAACTCTCTCTTGAAAGCATGCAGAGAATTGGCCTCCACTGCCTTCTGAGGCAGAGAATTCCATAGATTCACAGCTCACTGGGTGAAAAAGTTTTTCGTTTTGCAGACAAAATTGTCACCCATTCCTTCTATTCAGAGATGCTGCCTGTCCCACTGATTTACTCCAGCATTTTGTGTCTCACAACTCTAGAAAAGTTCTTGTCATAGGAACAGAACTCGTCCATTCGGACCATCAAGTCGCTTTTCACTTTAATAAAACTTCAACAACAAAACTTTCACTGTAACAAAAGCTTGTCACTGTACCTCGGTACACGTGACAATGAACTAAACTGAACCAAGTCTACTCCGCCATTCAATAATGACTGGTCTATCTTTCCCTCTCAACCCCATTCTCCTGCCTTGTTCCATCTGAATCATAGATTTATGACAAAAGATCACTGACTGAACATCTTAACTATTTCTCTCTCCACAGATACCTGCCTGACCTGCAGAGCATTTCCCCCACATTTTCCATTTCTATTCTGGATTTATGACACTATTTGGAGGATAATTAAGTCAGTTGCACCAGCTGATCTATTTACTTAACATTTGCCATTTCAAGCTGCAAGTCTTAATGTGAAGTGTGAGAGTCAATTATTTGTTCACGTGTATAAATGCCTTTGAGTTTGCAGAATTCCAGGCAAACCTTAACCATGTAGAGGCACCTGCTGCATTGGGTCTTGGAATCATTGTTGGTGAAGACCCATAAATATTGAAGCAAAGATCTATTGCCAAGGCTAACACTAAGATGTTATTGTCATGACAATAAGGTTGTTATTTGGACCATGGAGTGGGACTCATAGGAATGTTTTCGTTTTTAGTTTTGGAGATACAGGGCGGAAACAGGCCCCTCGACTCACCGTGTCCATGCCGACCTGCAATCTCCGCACACTAACGCTATCCTACACACACTAGGGACCATTTATAATTTTGCCAAGCCAATTAACCTACAAACCTGTGTGTCTTTGGAGTGTGGGAGGAAACCGGAGATCCCGGAGAAAACCCACGCAGGTCACGATGAGAACGTACAAACTCCGTACGGACATCATGGAGCTGGCGGCTTTGCTCAAGACTGACTTTAAGCCCCAGCGCGGGGCCGTTGACTTATCGGAGCCTGCGATCCCTTGCCTGGGATTAACGCTCCAACCGTGGCCTGCGGATTCCAACATCGAGGAGCTCGCAGTCTCGGGTAGAGACTGATGGCGGGAAGCTCCAAAGTCGCTGGAGGTTCGACCAGCCCTGACTGGGGGTCCGATCGCCCGGCGCAGGGGAGCTGAGATTTCCCCGATGCGGGAGCTTGATCGCCCCGATGCGGAGTGCTCGACTGCCGGCTGCGGGAGCCAAGATTGGCCCATCAAAGGAAGGTTCGAGGCCCCTGACCGCGGGAGGACAAAGATGGGAAGCAATTTAACTTATTTTTTGCCTTCCATCACAGTGAGGAATGTGGAGAAGCCACTGTGGTGCATGTTTATGTTAAACATTTATTTGTGTGTCTTGTTGATCTTTATTGGTATGACAGTATGGAAAATCAAATTCATCATTTGTTGCAAAACATACTTGGCTTATAAAGTACTATTATGATGATTATGATTATGACAAGCACTGTGGTCAGGATAGAACCCAGGTCTCTGGCGCTGTAAGGCAGTAACTACCACTATGCCGCCATGCCGTGTTCTCTAAATTAGTTCCCAATATGATGAGCTGATCAGTCATTTTAAGCATTGTAGCATTCTATAATTCAATAAGAATGTCATAATCATCGTTGAAAACATCAACGGGCACGGTGCGTTACAATGCTATGTACAGCAGTGATCGCAACTTATTGAAGTTAGGAGCTCATCCGGCCATAAGAATGTCAAAATGGGATTGCCATAGTTTGCTGACATAAGGGAAAGCATGGTCATGATTAGAAGCAACATGGAGAGTTTCACTCATCCCAAGGACCAAAGCAATGATAAAATAACAGGTTGGATAGTAGACTGCCGTCTACTGAAACCCACTGACTCCCACAGCTACCTTTACTACAGTGTAATTTTCAACTTATTACAATTATCGGACTTCCATTGCTTTCTGTGGAACGCCGGAGGTCGTGAGAAAACCTGACAGGAATGTAAATTACGAGAGGCATAGATAGGGTAGACATTTTTAGGGTGAAAAGGGTTAAATACTAGAGGGCATAGTTTCAGGGTGAGAGGAAAAAGGTTTAAAGGAAATTAGTGGGACAATTTTTTTTTACACAGGGGCTGGTGAGTGCAGTTGAGGGAGGTGGTTGAGGTAGATGACTTAGTGGCATTTAAGAGAATTTTGGATGGACATATGGATATGGAGGTAATATGGATGATGTGTAGGCAGATCAGAGATAGTCTTGGCAAACAGATACATATAATACAAGGGGTATGGATCACCAGCAGGCAGCTGTGATTAGTTTAACTTGTTTTGATCGCTTTGATGGATAGCATGAGCCATGATCATATTGAACAGCGGTGCTTGGCTCGAAGGGCCGAATGGCCCACTCCCACACCTATTTTTCTGTTTCTATCAAAACAAAAGTTTTTCACTGCACCTCGGTAGACGTGACAATACATTAAACTAACTAACTAACCACGGAAGGCTGTGGAAACCAAGTCAATTGATATTTTTAAGGTGTAGGTAGATAGAATTTTGATTAATACAGGGGTCATTGTTATGGGGTGAAGGCAGGAGAAATAGGTTGAGTGGGAAAGATAGATCAGCCATGATTGAAAGACGGAGTAGACTTGATGGGCCGCATGGCCTGCTCCTACAACTTGTGGATATGAACATGCCTCTCCAGCAACATGCATCGGAACACTTGTTGCGTCAACGGCGCCCTGTTTGTTGCCTTAGCAAAAGCAGCGCAGTCATCTCATGAGCTACAAGGACAAAGCCACTCAACAACGAGATTAAATAAAATGTACACATTGAAGGACATAACAGGATAGGATCGTCTCCACAACAAAAGAGACGGGTTTTGGAGCCAATCGTCCATTTCAGAAAGATTTCGTTGTGAAATCTCGCCTACAAGAAGCCAAACCACATTTCAGTGCACACTGTTGGATTTCACTCACGAGAGGGAAAAATCTCACGTTTGTTTGGAAACTTTCATAAACTTTTACAAACTTTTCTCTGACTTTTCGGGGAGCGCCGCGCCGCTCAATGGGATTGCAAAGCCGGCACTTGCCTTCACTCCGCGGGTTCTTTCTTGGGCTCCACGATGCTTTGAATCGTCCCCTTCTATCTTTCTTTCTTTCCTTCTTTCCTTCTTTGGCGGTCCTGCCCTTTGGTGTCACTCCGCTCAGTATGTGAGGTCTAACATGATCACCTGAATTTAACCAGTGGGCAAGCAAGCAGTTGTTGTCTTTGGGGGAGAACCGTGGATGCACTGTTGTAAAGTTCCAGAGAGGTGTGTGCGTAATTGGACGCTGTTTTTTTTTACACACACACAGCTTCACTAAACCGGAACTATCCTGAGGATGCTTTAGTTTGATCAAGCATCAAATTGTGTGGCTCCTCAATGGCACTTTGTCCCGTAGGCGTAGCACCTATCCAGGTTGGGAAACATTAAATCGAACATCTCTCATTCGATCTTTCAAATGCCTGGTCTTTGTTTCCTTCCACGCTGTTCGGAGACGAATCGGTAGCGTTTCACATCCCTTGCTGCGTCTTATACACAATAGGGTACGGGAGAGATGGGGGGAGTTGGGGAAAGGGAGCCCTCAAAGGTGGCTAACAAAGCCCTGACTGTTTCCCCTCCGTTTGGGAATGGAACCTTTGTCTACCTGCAACAGACCTGGTCTGTTCAAACAGGCCAAAGGCAAGGTTATGGACGTGGAGATTTTAGATCCACTCTTCAGATAAGACTAATAATAAAGCATATTAATGAAATCAAATCTAATTTACAATAGGGGGATTTATATTGCTGAAATTAATTAAAATACAAAGAACAAAATGTTATCGTCCAATAAAAACATAGAATATTATCTATTTTTAAAAGGAATTATTTATATTATTATATTGTAGTATTAAAGAGAGTATACTGTATACATAATATATAATATAGTGTTAAAATTAATATATTATAACAAATTGTATCATATTATAACTGAATATTATACTATACTACAATTATATATTATTATTTATAATCTAATATAATCAAATTATAATATATAATCTAATATAATAATATTATATATGTACTATATTATACGTATACATATACAATATTATATACTATATATGATATGATATTATAATTTAATTATATTATTGTATACACCTTTTACTTGCCAGGCTTTCTCCTGTGCTCACTCCTCTTCCAGCTTTCTTCCCCCCCCCCCCCCACCCCACCACAATCAGTCTGAAGAAGGGTCCAAACAGGAAGAAAGATTCCAAGGGGAGTGAGGGGCGACCGTGGCTGACAAGGGAAGTGAGGGAGAGTATAAAAATAAAAGAGAAGAAATATAACATAGCAAAGATGAGCGGGAAGCCAGAGGATTGGGAAACTTTTAAAGAGCAACAGAGGATAACTAAGAAGGCAACACAAGGAGAAAAGATGAGGTACGAAGGTAAGCTAGCCAAGGATATATAGGAGGATAGTAAAAGTTTCTTAATGACGTTAAGAGGAAAAAACTAATTAAGACCAAAGTTGGACCCTTGAAGACTGAAACAGGTGAATTTATCATGGGGAACAAGGAAATGGCAGACGAGTTGAACAGGAAGACACAAACAATCTCCCTGATGTACTAGTGGACAGAAGATCTAGGGTGATGGAGGGACTGAAGGAAATTCACATTTGGCAGGAAATGGTGATGGGTAGACTAATGGGACTGAAGGCTGATAAATCCCCAGGGCCTGATGGTCTGCATACCAGGGTACTTAAGGAAGTGGCTCTAGAATTCGTGGATGCATTGGTGATAATTTTCCAATGTTCTATAGATTCAGGATCAGTTCCTGGGGATTGGAGGGGAGCTAATGTTATCCCACTTTTTAAGAAAGGCGGGAGAGAGAAAACAAGGAAATATAGACCAGTTAGCCTGACATCGGTGGTGGGGAAGATGCTGGAGTCAATTAAAAAAGATGAAATAGCGGCAAATTTGGAAAGCAGTAACAGGATCGGACCGAGTTAGCATGGGTTTACGAAGGGGAAATCATGCTTGGCTAATCTTCTGGAATAATTTGAGGATGTAACTAGGAAAATGGACAAGGGGGAGCCAGTGGATGTAGTGTACCTGGACTTCCAGAAAGAACTTGATAAGGTCCCACATAGGAGAAGAGTGGGCAAAATTAGAGCACATGGCTTTGGGGTAAGTAACTGACATGGATAGAAAATTGGTTGGCAGACAGGAAACAAAGTGTAGGGATTAACGGGCCCCTTTCAGAATGGCAGGCAGTGACTAGTCGAGTACCGCAAGGCTCGGTGCTGGGACTGCAGCTATTTATAATATACATTAATGATTTAGATGAAGGGATTAAAAATAACATTAGCAAATTTGCAGATGACACAAAGCTGGGTGGCAGTGTGAGCTATGAGGAGGATGCTGTGAGGATGCAGGGTGACATGGACAGGTTGGGGGAGTGGGCAGATGCATGGCAGATGCAGTTTAATTTGGATAAATGTGAGGTTATCCACTTTGGTGGCAAAAACAGGAAGGCAGATTATTATCTGAATGGTGTCAACTTGGGAAAAGCGGAAGTACAACGAGATGTGGTGTCCTTGTTCATCAGTCACTGAAAGTAATCATGCAGGTGCAGCAGGCAGTGAAGAAAGCGAATGGCATGTTGGCCTTTATAACAAGAGGAGTTGAGTATAGGAGCAAAGAGGTCCTTCTGCAGTTGTACAGGGCCCTAGAGAGACCACTCCTGAAGTATTGTGTGCAGTTTTGTTCTCCAAATTTGAAGAAGGACATTCTTGATATTGAGGGAGTGCAGCGTAGGTTCACCAGTTTAATTCTCGGGATGGCGCGACTGTCATATGCTGAGAGAATGGAGCTGCTGGAATTTATACTCTGGAATTTAGAAGATTGAGAGGGGATCTTATTGAAACATATAATATTATTAAGGGTTTGGGCACGCTAGAGGCAGGAAACATGTTCCCAATGTTGGGGGAGTCCAGAACCAGGGACCACAGTTTAAGAATAAGGGGTAAGCCATTAGAACGGAGATGAGGACAAACTTTTTCACACAGAGGGTTGTGAGTGTGGAATTCTCTTCCTCAGAAGGCAGTGGAGGCCAATTCTCTGGATGCTTTCAAGAGAGAGTTAGCTAGAGCTCTTAAAGGTAGCAGAGTCAGAGTACACAATGGCTTGCAAAAGTTTTCATACCCCTTGAACTTTTCCACATTTTGTCATGTTACAACCACAAACGTAAATGTATTTTATTGGGATTTTATGTGATAGACCAACACAAAGTGGCGCATAATTGTGAAGTGGAAGGAAAATGATACATGGTTTTCAAATTTTTTTACAAATAAATAACTGAAAAGTGTAGTGTGCAAACGGATTCAGCCCCCTTTACTCTGATACCCCTAAATAAAATCCAGTGCAACCAATTGCCTTCAGAAGTCACCTAATTAGTAAATAGAGTCCACTTGTGTGTAATCTAATCTCAGTATAAATAGAGCTGTTCTGTGAAGGACGCAGAGGTTTGCTAGAGAACATTAGTGGACAAGGTCAAAGGTCAAAAGAGTTTATTGTCATGTGTCCCTGACAGGACAATGAAATTCTTTCTTTGCATAGCACAACAGAACATAGTAGGCATTGACTACAATTATATACGTAAATACACACATGAATTAGTAAATTAATAAAGTGCAAACAACAGATGGAGGGATATTAATGTTCAGAGTTTTGTCCGAGCCAAGTTTAATAGCCTGATGGCTGTGGGTAAGTAGCTATTCCTGAACCTGGTCGTTGCAGTCCTCAGGCTCCTGTACCTTCTACCCGAAGGTAGCAGGGAGATGAGTGTGCGGCCAGGATGGTGTGGGTCCTTGATGATGCTGCCAGCCTTTTTGAGGCAGCGACTGTGATAAATCCCCTCGATGGAAGGAAGGTCAGAGCCGATGATGGACTGGGCAGTGTTTACTACTTTTTGTAGTCTTTTCCTCTCCAGGGCACTCAAGTTGCCGAACCAAGCCACGATGCAACCGGTCAGCGTGCTCTCTACTGTGCACCTGTAGAAGTTAGAGAGAGTCCTCCTTGACAAACCGACTCTCCGTAATCTTCTCAGGAAGTAAAGGCGCTGATGAGCTTTCTTAATAATTGCATCTGTGTTCTCAGCATCATGAAGCCCAAGGAACACATCGGACAGGTCAGGGATAAAGTTGTGGAGAAGTTTAAAGCAGGTTTAGGTTATAAAAAAATATCCCAAACTTTGAACATCTCACGGAGCACTATTCAATCCATCATCCGAAAATGGAAAGAGTATGGCACAACTGCAAACCTACCAAGACATGGCCATCCACCTAAACTGACAGGCCGGGCAAGGAGAGCATTGATCAGAGAAGCAGCCAAGAGGCCCATGGTAACTCTGGAGGAGCTGCAGAGATCCACAGCTCAGGTGGGGGAATCTGTTAGTCGTGCACAAATCGAGCCTTTATGGAAGAGTGGCAAGAAGAAAGCCATTGTTGAAACAAAGCCATAAGAAGTCCCGTTTGCAGTTTGCCACAAGCCATGTGGGGGACACAGCAAACATGTGGAGGAAGGTGCTCTGGTCTGATGAGACCAAAATTGAAGTTTTTGGCCTAAATGCAAAACGCTATGTGTGGCGGAAAAACTAACACTGTGAAACATGGTGGTGGCAGCATCATGCTGTGGGGATGCTTTTCTTCAGCAGGGACAGGGAAGCTGGTCAGATTTGTGGCCGGAAGTGGCGGCGCTGCTTGGCAGCTGCGGCTCACCTGCAGTCCGTCTGTCTTTTATTTTATTTTTGTCTTCGTCCCTGTTTTTGGCGTTTATTTGTGGTTTGTTGGGTTGTGTATGTGTGTGTGGGGGGGGGGGGGGGGGGGAGGGTGGGAGAGACGGGGTTTTAGTCTCTCCCTTCGGGGGGATGCGACTTTTCCTGTCGTGTCCCCCGTCACCGTCTCCGTCTGTGCTGAGGCCCTGGTGACGGCCTTCCAGCTTCCAGCGGCGGCGGCACGGCTTTCGGAGCTTCAGCGGCGATCTGGCTTCGGAGCTGCGGTGCTCCAGTGGCGTTCCGGCGGCGACCTGGTTTTCGGGAGCTGCGGTGCTCCAGCGGCGACCTGGTTTTCGGGAGCTGCGGTGCTCCAGCGGCGGCCTGGGTTTCGGGAGCTGCGGTGCTCCAGCGGCGGTCTGGGTTTCGGGAGCTGCGGTGCTCCAGCGGCGGCCTGGTTTTCGGGAGCTGCGGTGCTCCAGCGGCGACCTGGGTTTCGGGAGCTGCGGTGCTCCAGCGGCGACCTGGCTTCGGGGATGCGGTGCTCCAGCGGCGGCCTGGCTTTCGGGCTGCGGTGCTCCAGCGGCGACCTGGCTTCGGGGATGCGGTGCTCCAGCGGCGACCTGGCTTCGGGGATGCGGTGCTCCAGCGACGTTCCGGCGGCGGGCCCTGTGGCGGTGTTCCGGCGTTCCGGCGACAGCGGTGGCGGCGGCCCGGTTTCGGAGGCTCGGCCGCGGGCCTGGTGGACGGCAGCATCGGAGGCCTGGATCTCCTCAGCGCAGAGGGAGAATAAGGAGGGAAGAAGACAGAGACTCTAAGACTTTTGCCTTCCACCACAGTGAGGAGGTGTTTGGTGAACTCACTGTGGTTGGTGGATGTTAAATTTATGTTTTATTGTGTGGTATTGTTATTTTTATATATGTATGACTGCAGGCACCAAAATTTCATTAATTTGATGGGAAGATGGATGGAGCCAAATACAAGGCAATCTTGGAAGAAAACCTGTTAGAGTCTGGAAAAAGCTTGAGACTGGGGCGAAGGTTCACCTTCCAGCAGGACAATGACCCTAAACGTACAACCAGAGCTACAATGGAATGGTTTAGATCAAAGCATATTCATGTGTTAGAATGGCCCAGTCAAAGTCCACACCTAAATCCAATTGAGAATCTCTGGCAAGACTTGAAAATTGCTGTTCACAGACACTCTCCATCCAATCTGACTGAGCTTGAGCTATTTTGCAAAGAAGAATGGGCAAACATTTCAGTCTCTGGATGTGCAAAGCTGGTAGGGACATACCCCAAAAGACTTGCAGCTGTAATTGCAGCGAAAGGTGGTTCTACAAAGTATTGACTCAGGGGGGCTGAATACTTATGCACGCCACACTTTTCAGTTTTTTATTTGTAATAAAATTTGGAGACCATGTATCATTTTACTTCCACTTTACAATTATGCACCACTTTATGTTGGTCTATCACATAAAATCCCAATAAAATACATTTACGTTTGTGGTTGTAACTTGACAAAATGTGGAAAAGTTCAAAGGGTATGAAAACTTTTGCAAGCCACTGTATATGAAGGCAGGAACAGGGTACTGATTGTGGATGATCAGCCATGATCATTGTGAAGGGCGGTGCTGGCTCAAAAGGCTGAATTGACCTCTTCCTGCACCTATTATCTATTGTCTATAACCCTAAATGTCACATATCCATGTTCTCCAGACACTGGCTGACCCGCTGAGGTACTCCAGCACTTTGTGCTTCTTTTAATTAATATTTTATTGGTGTTTCAGTTTCCACTAGATCAAAGCAGATGCGTCAGACTCATGGTTATTTTTCACATTGAAGACCAGAAAGCAATTTGCAAATTTAATAATACAATTTAATAATTTGAAAAAAAATGTTTTCAGTGCTTTTAATTTTCAAACAGCGCTGGGTACTATGGTAGGAGGAATATTTACACAGACCCTGGACAGTCCAGAGTCAGATTGTTGAGTTGAGTTTAGTTTATTGTTACGTGTACTGGGGTACAGTGAAAAGCTTTTGTTGCGTGCTAACCAATCAGCGAAAAGACAATACATGATTACGATCGAGCCATCTACAGGGTACAGATATATGATAAAGGGAATAACATTAATAACGTTTAGCGCATGATAAATCCAGTAAAGTCCGATAAAAGGTAGTCCGTGGGTCTCCAATGAGGTAGATAGCAGCTCAGAACAGCTCTCTAGTTGTTGGTAGGATGGTTTCTTAATTCTTCAGCTGAATTTCTATTAACCTATTGATTTGCGATTAACTTTAATGATGGGTTAGGGTGTGCAGATGAGAACGTAATATTCTGAAGAGGATGACACAACCTTTACCCTGCATTCAAGTTAATTTCTTCCAATATCAATATCATATCTGCAAGTCACTGTCGTGCTCTCTTGTAACAGTGTACTTTAGCTCATCATTGCTCCTTGCAAAGGCCACAAAGTGCTGGAGTAACTCAGCGGGTTAGGCAGGATCCATGGAGAACCTGGAGTGGCAACATTATGGATTGGGACCCCTCTTCAGGCTTTGCTCCCTGTATCCAAGGTTTTCTCTGGTTGTTCCAGTTGCTTCCTACATTCTAATGTTCCATTGATGGCAAGTTGAGTTGTTAATTAGCTACTGCGCATGCCCTCAATATGCAGGTACTTTATCCAAGGACACTGTCTTTTCATATGCAATTAATTTAGGTAACATTTAAAATTCACACACTTTAAGATGTAGATACAAGGAACTGCAGATGCTGGTTTACCAAGAAAAAATACAAAGTGCTGCACAAGCTCAGCATATCATGCAGCATCTCTGGAGAACATGGATAGTTGATTTCAGGCTGTGACCTATAATGTCACCTATTCATGTTCTCCAGGGATGCTGCCTTAAGGGTCCCAACCTGAACCATCAAGGAACTCTATTCCTTGGAGTGCAAGAGGATGAGGGGGTGATCTTGAAAGAGTTGGTTATTAATTGATTATTGTCATATTTAATCTTTCCTATTGTAAAAGGCCAATTGTAATGCATGATGGGATTTGGACAACTTACATCGTGACAAGGGTTTTTTTAACTTAAGTTGAATAGTTCACAGCTCTCTTACAAGGTTTTTTTATGTAAGTTGAAGAGGTTAATCAGATAAGAAGGGGCCCAAGAAGATGCCATTGGGGTGTCTGGTTTTTGGCAAAGAGTGAAAAACAACTCCATATTTGGAGGTGGATGATGATTTTTTGTACATTTCCGTCATGCAATTTGTTTATATCTGTACGTATATAAGTTTGCGTTCTCTGGTATTTCTTTGTGTGTGCTGCTGGAGATTCAGACGTGAAACTGTTGCCTCTGGGTCTCTAGGTCCACACCCGTCAGACGTTAAATTAAAGCTTTGTATGGTCTTAAGAATTTGTACTTTGTCTATCTTTTTAAGTGAACTTTTTCAATCTTGTAGAGGTGTATAAAATCACGAGAAGAATTGATCGGGTAGATGCACAGAATCTCTTGCCCAGAGTAGGTGAATTGAGGTCCAGAGGACAAAAGTTTAAGGTGAAGGGGAAAAGATTTAATAGGAAAATGAGAAGTAACTTTTTCACACAAAGGGTGGTGGATGAACGGAACAAACTGGCAGAGGAGGTAGTTGATGCTGGGACTATCCCAGCATTTAAGCAACAGTTGGACAGGTACATGGATAGGACAGGTTTGGAGAGATGTGGACCAGACACGGGCAGGTGGTACACGTGTAGCTGGGACATGTTGGCCGGTGTGGGCAAGTTGGGCCGAAGGGGCTGTTTCCATACTGTTTCACTCTATGACTCTATGTTGCCTGACCTACCGGGTTCTCCCATCAGTATAGGTGTTTCTCAGACAGTGCCTCACAACCTGTCTGGCAATTTCATATTAGTAAGAGTCACAGGGTGTCCAGTGCAGACATTGTCCTCCACCCAAAAGCAGCAGAACGAGTTGGATGTGATGATTATGAGATCCAGGAGTAAATTAAGCACAAAAGCAAGGGTACACAAAATGCTGGAGAAACTCAGCGGGTGCAGCAGCATCTATGCAGTGAAGGAGCATAAAATGAAGCACAAAAGCAAGTTGTTCATGGAAGCCTTCTTACACCTCAAAGGTATAGATGCAGCTATTTAAGCTCATTAAGGCTGACATCTAACCTAAAACACATGAATAAAGTATGGTACAGTGAGTGGAATAGTCATGAAAGGTCTGAAGAAGGGTTTCGACCTGAAACGTCACCTCTTCTGTGTAAACCAGCATCACCAGTTCCTTCCTGCACATAAATGTATAGAAGATGGGAGGTCATGTTACAGTTGCACATGACATTAGTGAGGCCACATTTGGAGCATTGTACTCAGTTTTGGTCACGCTTTATGAAACGATGTCAAGCTGGAAAGGGTGCAGGGAAGATTTACGAGGATGTTGCAAGGTCTGCAGGGAGAGGTTGGACAGGCTAGGACTTTGTTCCTTGGAGCACAGGAGGATGAGGGGTGATCTTATGGAGGTGGACAAAATCATGAGAGGAATAGATCAGGTAAATGCACAGAATCTTTTATCCAGAAGAGGGGAGTCAGGAACCAGAGGATATAAGTTAAAGATGAGGGGGGATTAATAGGAACCTGAGGGGCAACTTTTTTTGTAGGTAAAGGATGGTAGGTATATAGAATGAGCTGCCAGAAGAGGTAGTTGAGGCAGGTACTGTTGCATCGTTTAAGAAGCATTTAAATAGGTACATGGATGGGGTATGGGGCAAATGCAGGCAGGTGGGGCTACTGTGCATGGGGCATGTTGGTCAGCATGGACAAGTTAGGCCAAAGTGTCCGTCTCCACACTGTATGTCTCTATAACTATAAAAGCTCCAACTTTTCAACTTAACTACACCCCAACCATTAAATGGCCCATTACTGGCAGCCAAGTATGGAGGAGAGCTTATCAAAGATAAAGGGTCAGTCAGAACTTGTTGAAAAGTACTCTTTAAAGAACTCCTGAACGGCAACTCAATCCTTGAAGTGAATTCCTTGATTCCATAATCCCATCCAGCCACAAGAAGTCAATAAGCCCCATATGCCAACTGAGGAACATCAAGGCATCAGGAGAGGATGATACCCTTGTTGAAGCCGATGGAGAGGAACTACATGAACTAATTTACTACCTCATCTCCCTTCATGTGGGATGGGCCAAACAAACCAGTCGGTTGAGAGGGAAAGATAGATCAGCCATGATTCAATAGACAATAGGTGCAGGAGTAGGCCATTCGGCCCTTCGAGCCAGCACCGCCACTCAATGTGACCATGGCTGATCATCCACAATCAGTGCCCCATTCCTGCCTTCTCCCCACATCCCCTGACTCCGATATTTTTAAGAGCCCTATCTAGCCTCCGTGACTACCGTGAGAGGAGACCATCCGAGATGATTCCCAACCAAATTCCCAACATCAATTGAAGAACAACGAGGGACCAGCAATAATTAGGGGCTTGGCCAATAATCCCAAAATCACAAAAAGTCCACACCGACCAGCAATCACCCCGTAGACTAGCACGATCCTATACACTAGGCCTGGATAATTTACAATTTACAGAAGCCAATTAACTTCAAAAACCTGTACGCCTCTGGAGTGTGGGAGGTAACCAGAGCACCTGGGGAAAACCCACGCGGTCACAGGGATAACGTGCAAACATGGTAGAGACAGCACCCTGACTCAGGATCGAACCCAGATCTCGGGCGCTGCAAGGCAGCAACTGTACTGATGCAGCACTGTACTGCCCTGGATAAAAGGCTATCTTATAAAAATGCATCTACCCGATCTATTCCTCTCATGATCTTGTAGACCTCTATAAGATCTCCCCTCATCCTCCTGCGCTCCGAGGAATAAAGTCAAAAGACAATAGACAATAGACAATAGGTGCAGGAGTAGGCCATTCGGCCCTTCGAGCCAGCACCGCCATTCAATGTGATCATGGCTGATAATCCCCAATCAGTACCGCGTTCCTGCCTTCTCCCCATATCCCCTGACTCCACTATTTTTAAGAGCCTTATCTAGCTCTCTCTTGAAAGCGTCCGGAGAACCTGCCTCCACCGCCCTCCGAGGCAGATAATTCCACACTCACCACTCTCTGTGAGAAAAAGTGTTCCCTCGTCTCCGTTCTAAATGGCTTACCCCTTATTCTTAACTGGCCCCTTATTCTTAACTTATCCCTTATTCTTAAATGGCGGAGTAGAGTTGATGGGCCGAATGGCCTAGTTCTGTTCTTGGAACTTATGAACTTGGCCCAGGTTACCTTGATTGTAACCATCTGAACAAGGGTCTCGATACAAAATGGCACTTATTCCTTCTCTCCAGAGAAGCCTCCTGTCCCGTTGAGTTATTCCAGCGTTTTGTATCTTATCTTCGGTGGAAACCAGCATCTCTCAGTTCCGTCCGACATAATTGTGACCATCGCCTGTACAAATCCTGAACTACAAAGTCGTCTCTTTGCTATAGGTTCATCACCAGGTCCTTGTCAACTGCCTCCTCTCTGTGGCCGAAGAGAGAGTGGATGCAAAAGCGGGATAGCATAGAACTAGTGTGAACAGGCGATCAATGATCAGCATGGACTCAGTGGGCCGAAGGGCCTGTTTCCATGTTCTATCTTTAAACTTTTAATTTTCATGGAGTATAAATGGAATATAATCACTTTCTGACTTGCCAATAATATTCAGCATTTGCTTTTGGTAGGTCCCCACATATTTTGACAGTCTTCTCTACATTGGAGGTGTTCATCTTGGGTACCCGTACAAAAATAAAGAGGCTCTGCGCATGGGGATGTTGTGGCTTCTGTGGCGTCAGCAATGAACAGCAATGAACACACTGGCACACACACAATGAGATCAACTCATCCATTGGGCTTGATTTCTAACACCAAACAAGAGCCCATAGAATCATCTCAGCAGACTCCATCCTCCTCCTCCCTTCGTTTTCCTCCCTTCTCCTCCCTGCTTCTTCCTGTCTCCTCCCTTCTTCTCCCATCTCCACCCTTCTCCTCCCCCAACCCCCCGGCTAGACTCCTGGGTTTATAAGAACAATGATCAGATGAATTGGTCCAATATCCATTAATCGGATGACCCGTTTGCCTGTGGCCGGGATTGGAGTGGACCTCAAAGCGGACGTCTGGTCACACTTCCCTTTCAACTCCAAAGACTTAATCGCAAACATATGAACCGACACTCGAGTCCAACTCTAGTCTGAAGATAGACACAAAAAGCTGGAGTAACTCAGCGGGACAGGCAGAATCTATGGAGAGAAGGAATGGGTGATGTTTTGGGTCCCGAAACAGAGATGCTGCCTGTCCCGCTGAGTTACTCCAGCTTTTTGTGTCTATGTCCGGTTTAAACCAGCATCTGCAGTTCCTTCTTGCACAACATTGGTCCGATACTGTTTTGAGTTTCTCCGTTGAAAGTGACAATTGGAGGTAAAAATGAGTAAGGCGAGCGTAGAAAGGCTGACGAGACTTCACTCCTGAAGATTTAAATTCGAATGCTTGCTGAGGTCTGAAAGTGTCTGCAACTATTGTTGGAATTATTGAGCAGGAAAATTGCACAGACGTGCGCAGCAAGTTGGAAGCTTGGAATTCTAATTTTAGGTGTTGCAAGGGACATGCCATACTCAATAGATTGTGTGGAAAGGAACAGAACATCCACTAATATTAAACAAAATCAAAGCATTTAATTGAATTACCTGCCATTGAAAAACACTCCGCCTAGGTACACCAGTGGTGTTTGTAGTTCTTGGAATGTTTATTCAGCCAAGTGCAGAAACATAAAGAAAGCTATATTGGCGGCACCATTCCATGACTTCAGGTTATCACAAAGCACTTTGCAGTAGACGAAGATTTCACAAGGTGTGGTCACAGCAGGTTTAGAGATACAGCATGGATCTTCGGCCCACCGAGTCCATGCCCACCATCGTTCACCCGTTCACACTAGTTCCAAGTTATCCAACTTTCGCATCCACCCTCCACATTAGGGGCACGTTACAGAGGGCCAATTAACCTACAAACCCGCCAGACGTTGAGAAGTGCTGGGAAACCAGAGCACCTGGAGGAATCCCGCCTGGTCACATCGAGACCTGCGAACTCCACACTGACAGCAGCCGGGATTTGGATGGCGAATCTTTGACATGCCTTATCATCCAGTTTGGCTGCAGCCAACAAGGTTTTCAATCGTCTAGAAACAAGGAACTGCAGATGCCGGTTTACAAAATTAAAAGACACATAAATTGCTGGAGTAACTCAGCAGGTCAGGCAGCATCTCTGGACAACACGGATATGTAAAGTTTCGGGTCGGGACCCTTCTTCAGACCGAACAGTACAACACAGGAACAGGCCCTTCGGCCCACAAAGTCTGTGCCGAACATGATGCCAAGTTAAGCTAATCTCCCACCTGCCTCTCGAAAAGCTTCTTAAACGCCACTATCATATCCATTCCCACCACCACCCCTGGCATTGTGTTCCTGGCACCCACCTCACTCGCTATGGATTGTCACAATCTTTTTTAGACATGAAATGCTGGGGTGACTCAGCGGGTGAGGCAGCATCTATGGAGAGAAGGAATGGGCAGAGTTTCGGGTCGACACCCTTCTTCAGACCCACACAATAATAGTCCTCTATTTTTATTAACCACAGTCACAATCTTTTTACCAGGGTAGGGGAAGTCTAAAACTATAGGCATAGTTTTAAGGTAAGAGGGTAACGATTTACGGGGAACCTGAGAGGCAGATTTTTTGCACTGAGAGTCGTGGCATATTAAACAAACTTCCAGAGGAATTGTCAAAGGTGGGTACAATTACAAGGGTTAAAAGACATTTGTGTGGGAAGGAACTGCAGATGCTGGTTTGCACCGAAGAGAGACACCAAATGCTGGAGTAACTCAGCGGGTCAGGCAGCATCTCTGGAGAGAAGGTGACGTTTCGGGTCCAGACCCTTCTTCAGGCTGGGGTAGTAGTGGGGTAGTAGTAAACACAGCTGACTTCCAAGCAGTTGACCCTAGTTGGATTGCTGGCCATCATAATTTGAACTAAAAGACATTTGGACAGGTACATGGAATGGAAAGGTTTAGAGGGTTATGGACCAAATGCAGTACCGAATGCCACAGGAGATCCTTCTTCCCAGTGGCTCTCAAACGGTAAACTCCTCCCCCTTCTGTGGTGGGGTAGACTGACTCCTCTTCCCCCCTCCGCCCCCCCCCCCCTTTGCACAATCTTTGCACAAAAGGGACGGATTGCATCTTAACAGGTGGGGGACCAGCATTCTGGCCGGCAGGTTTGCTACACGGATGGTTTTAAACTGAATAAGGGGGGTGGGGTGTCAAATGGGATAATCGAGAACGGAGTTAAAGGGAAAGAGAGTAAAGGGATGGTTAATGACCCCAGAATTAACGGGAAAGAAAGCTCACAAAGGGATAGGAGAGTATGGCCAAGTGTAATAGGGATCGATGTGAAAGGGGCCACTTGTCAACATAATTGTATAAGGAGTAAGAGTGTTGTAAAAACAAGCCTGAAGGCTTTGTCTCTCAATGCGAGGAGCATTCGTAATAAGGTGGATGAGTTGAAGGTGCAGATAGCGATTAATGACTATGCTATAGTTGGGATCACGGAGACATGGCTCCAGGATGACCAAGGCTGGGAGCTGAACATCCAGGGATATTCAATATTCAGGAGGGATAGACGAAAAGGAAAAGGAGGTGGGGTAGTGTTGCTGGTGAGAGAGGAGATTAATGCAATAGAAAGGAAGGACATTAGCGTGGAGGATGTGGAATCGATATGGGTAGAGCTGCGAAACTCTAAGGGGCAGAAAACGCTAGTGGGAGCTGTGTACAGGCCACCTAACAGTAGTATTGGAGTTGGGGATGGCATCAAACAGGAAATTAGAAATGCGTGCAACAAGGGTAACACGGTTATAATGGGTGACTTCAATCTGCATGTAGATTGGGTGAATCAAATTGGCAGGGGTGCTGAGGAAGAGGATTTCCTGGAATGTATGCGGGATAGTTTTCTCAACCAACATGTGGAGGAACCAACGAGAGAGCAGGCTATTCTAGACTGGGTATTGAGTAATGAGGAAGGGTTAGTTAGCAGTCTTGTTGTGCGTGGCCCCTTGGGCAAGAGTGACCATAATATGGTTGAGTTCTTCATTAGGACGGAGAGTGACAAAATTAAGTCAGAAACAAGGGTTCTGAACTTGAACAAAGGTAACTTTGAAGGTATGAGATGTGAATTGGCCAAGATAGACTGGCAGGTGATTCTTAAAGGGTTGACAGTGGATGTGCAATGGAAGGTATTTAAAGACTGCATGGATGAAGTACAAAAGTTGTTCATACCAGTTTGGCAAAAGAATAAATCGGGGAAGGTGGTGCATCCATGGATAACAAGGGAAATCAGGGATAGTATAAAAACAAAAGATGAGGCATACAAATTTGCCAGAAAAAGCAGCCTACTGGAGGACTGGGAGAAATTCAGAATGCAGCAGAGGAGGACAAAGGGCTTAATTAGGAAAGGGAAAATAGATTATGAAAGGAAACAGTCAGGGAACATAAAAACTGACTGCAAAGGTTTTTATAGATATGTGAAGAGAAAGAGACTAGTTAAAACAAATGTTGGTCCCTTGCAGTCAGAAACAGGTGAATTGATCATGGGGAACAAGGACATGGCAGACCAATTGAATAACTACTTTGGTTCTGTCTTCACTAAGGAAGACATAAATAATCTGCCGGAAATAGCAGTGGAACGGGGGTCAAATAAGATGGAGGAACTGAGTGAAATCCAGGTTAGCCAGGAGGTGGTGTTGGGTAAATTGAACGGATTGAAGGCCGATAAATCCCCAGGGCCAGATAGTCTGCATCCCAGAGTACTCAAGGAGGTAGCCACAGAAATAGTGGATGCATTAGTGATAATTTTTTCAAAATTCCTTAGATTCTGGAGTAGTTCCTGAGGATTGGAGGGTAGCTAATGTAACCCCACTTTTTAAAAAAGGAGGGAGAGAGAAAGCGGGGAATTACAGACCAGTTAGTCTAACATCGGTAGTGGGGAAACTGCTAGAGTCAGTTATTAAAGATGGGATAGCAGCGCATTTGGAAAGTGGTGAAATCATTGGACAAAGTCAGCATGGATTTACGAAAGGTAAATCATGTCTGACAAATCTGATAGAATTTTTTGAGGATGTAACTAGTAGAGTGGATAAGGGAGAACCAGTGGATGTGTTATATCTAGACTTTCAGAAGGCTTTCGACAAGGTCCCGCTTAAGAGATTAGCATATAAACTTAAAGCACACGGTATTGGGGGTTCAGTATTGATGTGGATAGAGAACTGGCTAGCAGACAGGAGGCAAAGGGTAGGAGTAAACGGGTCCTTTTCAGAAGGGCAGGCAGTGACTAGTGGGGTGCCGCAAGGCTCAGTGCTGGGACCCCAGCTATTTACAATATATATTAATGATTTGGACGAGGATATTCAATGCAACATCTCCAAATTTGCAGATGATACCAAGCTGGGGGGTATAGTTAGGTGTGAGGAGGATGCTTGGAGGCTGCAGGGTGATTTGGATAGGCTGAGTGAATGGGCAGATGCATGGCAGATGCAGTATAATGTGGATAAATGTGAGGTTATCCACTTTGGTGGCAAAAACATGAGGGTAGACTATTATCTGAATGGTGGCAGATTAGGAAAGGGGGAGATGCAACGAGACCTGGGTGTCATGGTACACCAGTCATTGAAAGTAGGCATGCAGGTGCAGCAGGCAGTGAAGAAAGCAAATGGTATGTTAGCATTCATAGCGAAAGGATTTGAGTATAGGAGCAGGGAGGTTCTACTGCAGTTGTACAGGGTTTTGGTGAGGCCACACCTGGAGTATTGCGTACAGTTTTGGTCTCCAAATCTGAGGAAAGACATCCTTGCCATAGAGGGGGTACAGAGAAGATTCACCAGACTGTTTCCTGTAATGTCAGGACTTTCATATGAGAAAAGACTCGGCTTTTACTCGCTGGAATTTAGAAGATTGAGAGGGGATCTTATAGAAACTTACAAAATTCTTAAGGGGTTGGACAAGCTAGATGCTGGAAGATTGTTCCCGATGTTGGGGGAGTCCAGAACAAGGGGTCACAGTCTAAGGATAAGGGGGAATTCCTTTAGGACCGAAATGAGGAAAACATTCTTTACACAGAGAGTGGTGAGTCTCTGGAATTCTCTGCCACAGAAGGTAGTTGAGGCCAGTTCATTGGCTATATTTAAGAGGGCGTTAGATGTGGCACTTGTGGCTAAAGGGATCAGGGGGTATGGAGAGAAGGCAGGTACGGGATACTGAGTTGGATGATCAGCCATGATCACATTGAATGGCGGTGCAGGCTCGAAGGGCCGAATGGCCTACTCCTGCACCTATTTTCTATGTTTCTATGTTTCTATCCCCAAACCTTTCCACGCATCATTTGTATTTCATGTTACATGTATCTTGTGTTTTATGATTGTTGCCAGATCGATTTCCCTCCTGGGATAAATAAAGTTCTATCGTATTGTATTGTAAGTGGGACTAAGTCAGGAAGGTATGTTGGCCAGCATGGATGAGTTGGGCTGAAGGGCCTGTTCCCACGCTGTATACCTCTATGACTCTGTAAACCGAAACCCGCTTCTTTGATTAAACCTTGGTTTGATTCATCTAAAAATTCCTTGTGAAATTCCATGTCAGATTTTGATGGCATTCCTGTGCAGCCTGTCAAGACGTGTTCGAACAATACAAGTGCCTCATAAATGCAAATTGTCACTGTGAGGTGTGGCATCAGCAAGACTGCAGGTAGCCTGCAGAAATTTCTACCTCCTCCAACCATAGTACAGTTTGGGGGGCACTGCAATGAACATTAAGTCCCCGTTAGGTCAATGGTGTGCGTCTGACTGCAATATGAGACTGTGAGACTGTATCTCACAGTGATGTTGTTTGAGACCTCATTACTTTGTGTAGAAACCTTAAACAATGAGCCAGGCTCGAGTAGAAGGAGTATTGGAGGTAGATCGTAACAACAGGTGGCGACAGACTTCAGGAGAACTTAACGGCTGTCATGTGTAGGAGGGAACTGCAGAGGTTGGTTTGAACCGAAGATGGACATAAAAAGCTGGAGTAACTTGCAGGACAGGCAGCATCTCTGGAGAGAAGGAATGGGTGACGTTTCGGGTCAAGTCCCTTCTTCAGTCTGACTCCCACTACTTGAAACATCCTCTCCACATCCACGCTATCCAGGCCTTTCATAATCCGGTAGGTTTCAATGAAATCCGTCCTCATCTAAACACCAGTGGCTACAGGCCCAGAGTTGTCAAAAAACTCAACACACGTGAACCCAACCATTCTTCTTTATTCGTTCATTAGTCAGAGGGTGCTGAATCTGTGGAACTCTTTGCCACAGAAGACTGTGGAGGCCAAGCCAGTGGATATTTTTAAGGCAGAGATAGATAGATTCTTGATTAGTATGGGTGCCAGAGGTTATGGGGAGAAGGCAGGGTTAGGAGAGAGAGGACAATCAGCCATGATTGTATGGCAGAGTAGAATTGGCAGGCGGAATGGCCTAATTCTACTCCTATTCCTTATAACATGATCCCCAGGATCTCGTAAAATTCCTCTGGACCCTCTCCAACGCCAGCACATCCTTCTTCAGTAGGTTCACGTTGTGGGGAAGACCAAGGTATGGGCATTCCTCAGTACTTGCTGCAATCAAATTTGGCTCCTCCCTTAAAGATGGTCTTGACTGCAGCCTGTCTGACGACTCCTTGTTTGCGCTCCTCTTCCTCGATGTGGCAAATGAAGCTGTGAATTTGATATTTATAAGAAAACAATGAACAAACAATCTTCATCTCTCTAGTCATTAGTGACAAAAAAAAGTTGACATCAAGAGAGGAAAAAACAACATTGCATTTCCGCTTATATGCATGAGAAGCATGACGAGATTATGAGACTCAGGAGATTGCAGATGCTGGAATCTGGATCAAAACAAGAAACGGCCAAGTCTTGGCCCGAGATATCAACTGTCCCTCTGCCTCCACAGATGCTGCTTGACCGGCTGATTTCCTCTCACAGTTTTTTTTTGGTCTTCTTTTCATCTCTAGCCTTTGTCGACCCATCTACTAATCAACACCCACCTTCACCTGGATCCACCTATCACTTGCCAGACTTTATCCCACCCCCGCCTCTCTTTCTCAGCTTGCTCCCCCAACGCCAATCAGGCTGAAGAAGCGATCCGAGCCGAAATGCTGCCGATCCATTACTCCAGCATGACCTGCTGAGTTACTCCAGCACTTTATGTTTAGCTCAAGATTCCAGCATCTGCAGTTCCTTATGTCTCAAATCAAGTATCGAGTTTGAGAGTGATGCTGATATAGTTGAATAGCATTGTTCAAGCTTGTGGCTGCTGTAAATAACGACCTATTTCATACCTGATGCTTGTGCAACTACACTATGAAGAGAATTGACAGTGAAAGCGGGAAAGACATTTGGAAATAAAGTACTGAAATATTAAACTATGAGCTCACGGGCGCCACCTCGTGTATATTATGGGAGGTGCAGCTGAATTTTCTTATAAATGTTTGGCAGGGGTTGGCAACCTATGGCCCACAGGCTGGATCCGGCCCACAGGTGTTTTTTTTTCAGTCATCTACACTTCTTTAAAAAAATCGGAACTGATATTTTCCGAAATCTACACTTCTTTACAAAAAATCGGAACCTGTCAACTTGACTCACAGTGACAAAGAAAGATAAACAGGAGAAGGAGTAGGCCATTCGGCCCTTCAGCTCCGCTCCGTCCCTGACTGCTCCGCCTTAACCCGTCCCACTGACCACAAAATGATCCCACCCAACAAGAATCATCATGATTCTTCGATATGATATGATACGATAGAACTTTACTTATCCCAGGAGGGAAATTGATCTGCCAACAGTCATAAAACACAAAAGACATGAAACATGAAATTAAAGTGACGAGTGGAAAGGATTGGGGACGTGCAAAGATTGAGGAGAGTGGGGGAGGGATGGGTGAGTCTACCCCACGACAGAAGCGGGAGGACTTAAACATAGAAACATAGAAAAGAAATGCAGGAGTAGGCCATTCGTCCCTGTGAGCCAGCACCGCCATTCAATATGATCGTGGCTGATCATCCAAAATTAGTTTAGTTTAGTTGTACAGTTTGATAGCCACAAGGAAAAAAGTGTTCTTTTTAGTTTTCGTTTTAGAGATACAGCGCAGAAACAGGCCCTTCGGCCCACCGGGTCCACGCCGACCAGCGATCCCCGCATATTAACACTATCCCACCCCTACTAGGGACAATTTTTACATTTACCAAGACAATTAACCTACAAACCTGGACATCTATTGGAGTGTGGGAGGGAACCGAAGATCTCGGAGCAAACCCACGCAGGTCACAGGGAGAACGTACAAACTCCGTACAGACAGACATAGGATTGAGCGCGGGTCTCCGGTGCTGCATTCGCTGTAAGGCAGCAACTCTACCGCTATGCCACCGTGCCGCAACACTGTCCCGTGTTCTGTGCTCCATCTTGGTGGAACCAGACTGTTGCTGAAGGTGCTCCTCAAGTTGACCAATGTGTCATGGAGGGGGTGAGCTGTATTGTCCAGGATGCTATACGTCAGCATCACCAAGCCAGGCCGACCCCTTCATTACCGACTCAGTGCTAACTGCCAGAACAATGGACCTTCAATGCTCAATGCTTTCAAGAAGTCGATACTTGAAAGGTACAAGATGGTGCCTTCAGATACTGCCTCAGAAGAAATCCACTATTTGCACACTACAATAGTTGCACTTTTGTACTTAGTTCTGATCGCACTCATGTATAATATGATTTTGTGTCGGAAGGAACCGCAGATGCTGGTTTAAACTGATGATAGACTCAAAATGCTGGAGTAATCAGCGGGACTGGCAGCATCTCTGGAGAGAAGAACTGGGTGACGTTATGGGTGCCTGGCCCTTGTGTCAATTATATGGTTTTACTGGAATGTATGCAAAACAAAGCTTAGCTTAGTTTAGTTTAGTTTAGTTTGGAGATACAGTGTGCTAACAGGCCTTTCAGCCCACCGAGTCCGCGCTGACTAACAATCACCCATAAACTACTTCCATCCTACGCAGCAGGGACAATTTACAGAAGCCAATTAACATACAAACCTGCGTGTCTTTGGGATGTGGGAGGAAACCGGAGCACCCAGAGGAAACCCAAGCGGCCACATGGAGAACATGCAAACTCCACACAAACAGCATTCGAGGACAGGATCGAAATAGGGTCTCTGGAGCTGTGAGGCAGCGGCTCTACCAGCTGCACCACATCTGATACGCCAAAGCTCCTAATAATTCTGCGAAGCCAGCAGCTAATTTGGTATTGTTTTATACCATCAGGGGCAGGGCCGGCCTTAAGCCAATTGGACCAATTGCTCCCAATTGGGCCCCACGCCTAAGGGGCCCCCACACTCGGCTTGTCTCAGTTTCCTCCAGTTTACTTTGCATTGTTAAAAATACGTTTTCTTTGGCATGGAGACTGACCAAAGTTTCTAGAGATCGCAGATTTACATTTGTTTTCATCTCATGGTGTGAGTTTCATTGTCTCTTCATTAATTAGTCTTTATTGTAGTACAAAACAAAGTATCAAATGTAAACACAGCTGACTGGATCTTACTACTAGCTGATTAATTTTGTGTCACAGAACCATAAATGAGGTAAGTTTTAGTGACCAAGATATAAACCATATATCTGAAATACGAAGTCACTGATTTTCGGAGGTTTACTGTAAAGAGCAGTACAAAGTGTTCATAAAACATCAGGTGAAAGATGTCATTATGGGTGTTATATGCTTTCTGCCTTATTCAGTCATATTTACAGACAGTACGAGTATTATTTTAAATAAATGAATACATAAATGACACATGTGTAAACAGACATGGCTTTATTTGGTTTAAGCGAGCTCTCGTGGGGGAAAGTTGGAGAGAGTCAACTTGGGAGGGAAACCAAGTAGTTAAATCGTAAAATCCGTGGGTTTATAGCAAGTCTTCCACTGCAAGGTCTGCAGTAATCAAAGCCCGAAAGGGTAGGATGAGGCTGAAGCCCAAAATTTAAGGCTTGGGCTGGTTTTTCGCCAATGGTTATTGGTTTTCCTGGATCTAGTTAATTAAATTACTTTTTTTTTCATTTCATCGTCACTAAAACAAGTGGTATTGTGACTATGCACTTTTCAGAGATGATCTACATATTTTGTTTGTTACTAGTAGGCTCACATGCGTGCAATTTTATATTAAAATGTAGCTTCGATCAGTTTGGTCCATTAACTCGCATGTACTTTTTAAGCGCACATTTTGATTACGTTCCATTCTACCATAGATATATAATGTCTACAATAGACTTTATTTGTATTTATATGATTCTACAAACCTTGGCTGGGAAACAGGGGCTCATCAAAATTGTTCCCAATTGGGTCCCGTACCTCCTGAGGCCGGCCCAGATCAGGGACATAAGTAGAGTTAAAGCCCTTCAAACATTCTCAACTAAAATGACGAACTCCAGTGTTTCACAGAGCTTGATTTTTCTGTGGAGATATATATTTAATTTCTGCTTTGTTTGTAAGGTTGTATTGCACAAGGGCAGAGGTACTCACCTAATTTGGAGGTGATCTGCCCTCATTCATAATGAGTGCCATGGCTGGAGTTTTAGATAAAATTCATTCAGCATGTACTATAAATAGTAGCTGTGCTTCAAATGCAGTTTAGTGGCTTTGAAATCCCCTGAGATTTTCTGGGGACATTGATAAAGTCATGTGTCTATCTTCGGTATATACCAGCATCTGCAGTTCCTTACGACGCATTTTGTCTGCACATTTTAATGGCATGTTGGTGCAGTTGTAGAGTTGCTGCATTACAGCGCCGGAGACCCGGGCTCAATTCTGACTACGGGTGCTGTCTGGACGGAGTCTGTACGTTCTCCCCGTGACCACGTGGGTTTCCTCTGGGTGTTCCGGTTTGTGTAGGATAGTGTTAGTGTATGGGGTGATCACTGGTTGGCACAGACTCAGTGGGCCGAAGATACCTGTTTTTATGCTGTATCTCTAAAGTCTAAAGTCACTGTGAAATCTCCTCTAGACATTGCTTACTTTGAAGAAGTTGTCCTCCTCTCTCTGATTCTCCAGAGATGCTGCCTGATGCCCTGAGTTACTCCAGCACTTTGTGTCTATCTTTGATAAAGTCATGATTCGGTTGTAGATAGCACCTATGGTTGATGAGAGCATAGTCTTACAAGCAACATAGAAACATAGAAACATAGAAACATAGAAATTAGGTGCAGGAGTAGGCCATTCGGCCCTTCGAGCCTGCACCGCCATTCAATATGATCATGGCTGATCATCCAACTCAGTATCCCGTACCTGCCTTCTCTCCATATCCTCTGATCCCCTTAGCCATAAGGGCCACATCTAACTCCCTCTTAAATATAGCCAATGAACTGGCCTCAATTACCCTCTGTGGCAGAGAGTTCCAGAGACTCACCACTCTCTGTGTGAAAAAAGTCTTTCTCATCTCGGTCTTAAAGGATTTCCCCCTTATCCTTTGGACGACGTTAGCTTTACATGATAAGTACTTTTAAAATAAATTTCTTTCTTTCCTTAAACACTAACTTCCAAATTACACCCCAGATATTTATGCAACATACTTCACTCATTTTGCTGAATTAACTGGAGAAACTCAGAACTCCAGATGCTGGTTTACCAAACAAGACACAAAGTGCTGGAGTAACTCAGCGGGTCAGGCAGCATCTCTGGAGAACATGGGTGGGTGAAGTCTCAGGTCGATACCAGAATGGTCCCAACCCAAAGCATCATCCATGTTCTACAAAGCTGCCTGACCCGCTGACTTACTCCAGCACTTTGTGTCTATTTTTTTTTGCTGAATTACTGTTCATGGACCAAGGACTCACTAAGCTTTAATGAGCTTGGCTCAACAAACTCATCAGGAAGGCTGAACTCATCCGTCCAGGGGGCAGAGTTGGATTCATGGGAGGTGATCTTGGAGGGGAGGATGGTCCTCAAACTGCGGAGCATCCCGGACAATACAGCTCACCCCCTACCTGAGGAGAACCTTCAGCAACAGACCTGTTTCACCAAGATGCAGGACAGAACGCCACAGGAGATCCTTCTTCCCTGTGGCTATCAAACTGTACAACTCCTACCCTTCTGTCATGGGGTAGACTGAGACTGACTCCCCTTCCCCTCCCCGCTCCAATCTTTGCACATCCCCAAACCTTTCCACTCGTCACTTTAATTTCATTGTTTCATGTATTTTGTGTTTTGTGTATTTTGTGTTTTTATGACTGTGGGCAGATCAATTTCCCGCCAGGAATAAATAAAGTCATATTGTATCATATCGTATCGTATCGTTAATGCCACCTACCCTTTAAAGAAACTGAGCTGATAATTGAAATGATTCAGTTAAGTCCAATGTGTTCGATTTTGTTGTGACTTCAAGATTCAAAGAGGTGAATACAATGAAGAAGGGTGTAAGAAGGAACTGCAGATGTTGGTTTAAACCGAAGATAGACACAAAATGCTGGAGTAACTCAATGCGTCAGGCAGCATCTCTGGAAAGAAGGAATGGGTGAGGTTTCGGGTCGAGACTTGAAGAAGGGTCCCGACCCGAAACCCGACCCGTTCTGCTGAGTTACTCCAGCATTTTGTGTCCAACTTTAGTATAAACCCGCGTCTGCATTTCCCTTTTATTACAAAGTAACACGGAATTGTTTTGCAGAATATGCAAGTGAAATTTGCACTATCTGCCGTACATATTTGCTGAGAAGATATTGAGGTTGTGAAATGGTGTACAGGAATACCATCTAATTTTTCTTGTAAAAACAAGGAACTGCAGACGCTGCTTTACAAAACAAAAAAGACTCAAAGTACTGGAGTGACTCAGCGGGTCAGGCTGCATCTCTGGAGGACATAGACAGGTGACATTTTGTGTTGAGACCTTCAGACAACTGCAGATGCTGGTTAATACATAAAAGGACACAAAGTGATGAAGTAACTCAGCAGGCCACTGGAGACCATAGATAGGTGATGTTTTGGGTCAGACTGATTGCACAGGATGGGGGGAGAAAGCTGGAAGGGAACAGAAATCAACTAACTTAAATTATATTATATTACTAGACTAAGTGGGACCCGTTGGGTCCCAGCATCAGACGGGAGGGCTGGTTCCCCAACACAATATTCCACCTCTCCACCAATTCCAATATTGGTGGCCAGTGCGGGGAGGGGGGGAGCGCTAGTATGGATGTTGTGGGCTAAAGGGACTGCTTTCCAGAGGGCTAGTATGGACATTGTGGGCCAAATGGATTCTTGGGCTAGCAGCTCAGTCACTCAAGCCTGTAGTGCTGGCAGCTCACTCACTCACGGCTGGTGGGCTGGCAGTTGACTCACAGCTATTCCTTGAAATTCCATTTCAAGCAGGGTGCAAGCCCACCAAATTCAAGTGCAGTTTCTTACCACTTCAAGTGCAGTTTCGTACCACTGGGTGCAAGACCACCAAATTCAAGTGCAGTTTCATACCATTTCAAGCAGGGTGCAAGGCCACTGTCATGACCTCTCCCTCCTCCATCTTGCAGAGACTAGCCACGCCCACACTTCTTGGTTTTATAGTCCCTCCCCCTCCCACCAGAAGTGGCGTGACCTCCATGGCATGATTGACAGAAGAGAGAATCACAACATTTTTTAAATACCTATAACTCTTTTATTTTTCATCGATGGGAAAAATCTTCGGCACCTGATGAGCGGAGGGGACTATGAGCAAGGTGGCCAAATATCACAGCCGTACGTGGTAGCATTGTTTCTAAAATCAATATAAAGCGCAAACAGGAAGTGGTCAAGATTAGACTTTTAATTATATAGAAGGCAAGGCAACTTTAATTAGGCAAGGCAACTTTAATTAGGCAAGGCAACTTTAATTAGGCAAGGCAACTTTAATTAGGCAAGGCAACTTTAATTATGCAACACAGCTTTAGCATTTCCAAACCATAGGCAACACAGCTTTAGCATTTCCAAACCAAAGGCAACACAGCTTTAGCATTTCCAAACCAAATGCAACACCACTTTAGCATTTCCAAACTATATTTTCAAACCACATTAAGTGCACTGACAGGTCAGTAAAACCACTCACAGTTTAGTAGACATGTGTTCAGTGTTATTCACAGCTCAGACTGAGAGGCGTGACCCTCTCACTGCCCCATCTAAAATCAATATACAGAACAACAGGAAGTGGTCAAGCAGACTTTTAGTAATATAGATAACTGACTATTATATTAGATTATAATTTTATTATATTATTGTATCCACCTGTTACTTGTTAAGCTTTGTCCTGATCCCACCCCTCTTCCAGTTGTCTTCCCCCTTCCACTACTATCAGTCTTAAGAAGGGTGCCGACCTGAAACGTCATACATCCATGTTCTCCAGAGATGCTGCCTGACCCACTGAATTACTCTAGCACTGTGTGTCTAATATTTCTCTATTTTTCCCTTCCAGCTGGTCAAACTGTACAACACCACCCACTTCTGTCATGGGGTAAACTGAGACTGACTACCCTCCCCCTCTTCCCCCCCCCCCCCCCCATCCCCCCCACCCCCACAATAATCACCTTGCCTTTTGAAGTAGGTAGCCAATGGATTTTTATAATATGGACTTAGATGTTGAGGATCAGCAAGTGTTCTGTTTGTGGGAACTTGTTGCACTGTGATATTACGTGTAGGAAGGGACTGCAGATGCTGGTTTACACCGAAGATAGACACAAAATGCTGTAGTAACTCAGTGGGTCAGGCAGCATCTCTGGAGAGAAGGTATGGGTGGCAAGGAGAGTCAAGACCCATCTTCAGACTGCGAGTCAGGGGAGAGGGAGACGAGAGGAATGGAAGTGTTGGGTGTGAAAATGACAGATCAAAGAAGTGACAACGAGGCATGCAATCAGTAAAATTAATCAGAAGGGCAGTGAAACTAGTCAGAGAACTAAGGTGGGGGATGGACGGAGAGAGAGGGAAAGCAAGGGTTACTTGAAGTAGTTGAACTGTGATATTACTGGTGTACAGAGGATTTCCTCCATTTCAGCAGTAACTTCAGATGTTGTTTAACTTCCACGGCGGGCAAATTATTGGAATCAGCTTTGAGGGAGATAATGACTGTTTACTTAGGAAGGCTGTAGAACAGTTGGCAAGGATTTGTTAGTGGAGTTCCTGTCTTGCTAACTTGATTGCATTTTTGCAGAGGGTTGTTGAGGGAAGTGCATTCATGGATTTCAACACAGCTCTTCACAAAGTGTTTACGGCAGCGTTGTCAAAAATGTGAAAGCCCGAATTTTTCGAAGCCAAAGATTGATCCAAAATTGTCAAACGCAGCAGAGGGTCATGCTTGGTTGGTAGGTTTACGGTTGGAAGGATGCTACCTGTACAAGGCTAGGCACATCTTCTCTCATTTTTTCACAAGTTCGCACAAGTTATAGGAGTAGAATTAGGCCATTCAGCCCATCGAGTCTGCTCTGCCATCGAATCATGGCAGGTGAATGTGTTTTAATTGTATATATTAATGATTTATATATTAATGAAGGAGACACGATTAGGACTTTGCTGATAATATAAACATCTCTACTTCCTTAGTAGATGAGGAGATTCAGTATGTCATCAAATACTCTCAGTCTAAGGATAAGGGGGAATTCCTTTAGGACCGAGATGAGGAAAACATTCTTTACACAGAGAGTGGTGAGTCTCTGGAATTCTCTGCCACAGAGGGTAGTTGAGGCCAGTTCATTGGCTATATTTAAGAGGTCGTTAGATGTGGCACTTGTGGCTAAAGGGATCAGGGGGTATGGAGAGAAGGCAGTTACGGGATACTGAGTTGGATGATCAGCCATGATCACATTAAATGGCGGTGCAGGCTCGAAGGGCCGAATGGCCTATTCCTGCACCTATTTTTCTATTTTTCTATGTTCCTATGTTTCTACTCTCCTGAGCTTCGACAGATACATCACGACCTGGTTCGGCGACTCGAACAACCAGGAACAGATATGATGGCAAAATGTGGTGAACATTGCCCATTTGGTCATAAGATCACAAGTGATAGGAGTAGAATTAGGCCATTCAGCCCATCAAGTCTACTCCGCCATCCAATCATGGCTGATCTATTTCTCCTAACCCCATTCTCCTGCATTCTACCCATAATCTCTGACACCTGTACTAATCAATAATCTATCTATCTCTGCCTTAAAAAATATCCAATAGCAGCCTCCACAGCCTTCTGAGGCAAAGAATTCCACATATTCACCACCCTCTGACTAAGTAAATTTCTCCTCATCCCCTTCCTAAAAGAACGCTCTTTGATTCTGAGGCTATAATCTCTAGTCCTAGATTCTGAGGCTATAATCTCTAGTCCTAGATTCTGCCACTACTGGAAACATCCTCTCCACATCCACTCTATCCAAGCCTTTCACCATTCTCTATGATTCCGAATGAGGTCCCCCCCTCATTCTTCTAAACTCCGGCGAGTACTGGTCCAGTGCTGACAAATGCTCATCATAGGTTAACCTACTCATTCTTGGGATCTTTCTTGTGAACCTCCTCCTTGACCCTCTCCAGAGTTGACCTCCACACCATTGCAGGGATTTACAGGAGTCGTTGCCTCAAAAAGGCAGCCAGCATCATCAGAGACCAGAATCAGAATCAGAATGCCTTTTATTGTCACTATACACATGTACAATGAGATTAAAAGCTGCTCCTACTCAGTGCAAAAACAAAACAAAAGGGGGGGGGGGGGGGGGGATAAGGTGCACAGTTTCTGCAGCGCTATATACATATCGATAAAAAGACAATGGATAAATAGAATGGATAATAGGATTCCTATATCCAGCATGGACCCACACCACCCTGGCCACGCACTCATTTCACTCCTGCTATTGGGAAGAAGGTATAGGAGCAGCTGGTGCAGGTGGAAAACTGCAACGTCCAGGCTCAGTAGCAGCTTCTTAGCTACAGCCATGAGGCTATTAAACACGACAACATTACAATTTTCAAATAAGTTCTGAATGACATAGACTTGGGGGCAATGTTTTTGGCTTAGCACTATTATTGTTTGTTTTTACATATAAAAGCACCAACATTTTTTGTTGTTTATTATGATGTTTACAGGGCACTATGTTTACGCACCAATTGTGCCTCTGCAAGTAAAGAATATCATTGTTCAATTTTGGGACATGATGATCAAACGCTCTTGACTACTGAATAATTCACCAAAAAAGAAGTCTTTCAAGTCTTCAGGAGGATGTGGACGATCGGGTTATTGGGGCAGAAATGCAGCGAATGATTTCAGCTCGAAGACATGTCAAGCACTGCATCTGGGGAAGTGCGAGAGCTTAAGGGATTGTACAATAGATGGCAGCACATTGTGAAATGTCTAGGAACAAAGAGATCTTGATGTACATGTTCACATATTTATTAAATTCGCTCCACTGGAGAAGTGGGCTTTTCATCTCCCTCACATTAAATCCTGAATGTTTAGTTTAGTTTAGTTTAGAGATGCACTGCGGAAACAGGCCTCTTAGGCCCACCGAGTCCGCACCTACCAGCGATCCCCACACACTAACACACATTGGGAACAATTTACATTTTACACCAGGCCATTTAACCGAAAACCTTGTACGTCTTTGGAGTGTGGGAGGAAACCGAAGATCTCGGACAAAACCTACGCAGCTCACGGGGAGAACGTACAAACTCTGTACAGACAAGCACCTATAGTCAGGATCGAACCCGGGTCTCTGGCGCTGTAAGGCGCTAGCTCTACAGCTGCGCCACCGTGCCGCCGGCCCTTTATTAACTTAATCATTTCAGATTAGCAAGCAGAAGAGGCCCTGTTCTCTAGTTAGCTCCATCACATATTGCTCTAGGAAACCATCTCTAATGGACTCTACCATTTGCAACTTGATTAACAGAATCTGTGCAAAGATTAACATTTCTCATAATCATTGCTCTGACCTTTTTACAAACATCCATTATTTGTTGAGATACCTTTCCTAAAGGTGTCTACTGTTTGGTCTAAACACATTTCTATCAGTGTTTTCTTTCCCTTGATGTTCCTAACTCCACCCAAATTAACTCATCATCATCTGAGTCAAGATTGTCTCTCGCATCTATACTTACTTCATCTCTTATTAGTAGGGTTCCCATACCACCCATTCCTTCCAGCCTGTTCTTCTTCAAATGACGAATATATCCATGAATATAAAGTTCCAGACTTCAATCCTCTTGCAACCATGTCTCTATTATAGCTTTCAGATCATGCTCATTCTGCTGTTTGTTATGTTAGTTCATCTACAATGTTACAAATGTTTTGCACAATCTATCTATATATTACTAAAACTCTCATCTTGTTTGTTTGGATGTCTGTCTGTGAGTGTGTGAATGAGTGAGTGAGTGAATGAGTGAGATCCTGAAATTACACCAAATGGGTACACAATAGCGCTACATTTTTTGCACCACCTTACTCACAATTGTCCTGTGGTGTGTTTTCAACAGGTTTTGTTCAGATTTGTTTTATATTTTACAAGTTATTCACATTTTTTACTTTACAAAATCCAGTTTGAGAAAGAATGACTTGAACACTGCAGTGGCAGTTGCAGTGGCAGTTACAATTATGATGTCACAATGGAATCTCATTTACATAAACTGCCCTTGAACAGTGCTCCACCCAACAATGACATTACCTCATTTACATAAACTGCCCATTAACATTGTTCCATCCAGTGCACTGAGAGATTTGTTACATTGGTGTAAGGGGAGGGGAGAAGGAGAAATGTTATTTACACATTGTGTTTAGTGGGGGAGTGCGATAGGGGAGAGGTGAGGAGTGGCAGAGCAGGAGAGAGGAGAGGAGTAAGAAGAGGGAGGGTGAAGAGGAGGGTGGTGGGAATGTTGGGGGTTTAGTGGAATTGAACCAAGCCTGCGCAGTGGGGGAACGGGTGAGTTGTTGAATGAGCCGCGCCTGCACAATTGGGGGCTATGGGTGAATGGTGGACTATTACGTTGGGTGGACGGGTTGCATTGGGGGAACCGGTGAGTGGTGGAAACGGTTGCGCTGGGGGAATGAGCGAGTGGTGGAATATTGCGTTGGGGAAAAGAGGCCCAAAGGGTCCCACTTGGTCTAGTATATTACTAAAACTCTCATCCTGTTTATTTGGATGTCTGCATGTGAGTGAGTAAGATTTTTGCACAACCGTACTCACAATAGTCTTGTGGTATGTTTTCATCACGTTTCGCTCAGATTGATGTTATATATTACAAGTTATTCACATTTTTAACTTTACAAAATCCAGTTTGAGAAAGAATGATGAACACTGCAGCGGCAGTTGCACTGGCAGTTACAGCTGTAACATCACAATGGGATCTCATTTGCAATAATGTTGCATTCACAGGACAATGAGTCCTGGCAGAGGGAGGCTGAACAGGAAGGTAAGGTTGTGCTGGGGGATAAGGGGAAATGAGCTGCCCCTGCACAGTTGGGGGCTATGGGTGAGTGGTGGAGTATTATGTTGGGGGAATGCGTTCCGTTAGGGGAACGGGTGAGTGGTGGAATATTGCATTGGGGGAACGGGTCGCATTGAGGGACCAGGCCTCCTGTGTGACAGGGACCCAATGGGTCCCACTTGGTCAAGTAATATATAATGTTTTTATGCTTGCTTTTTTTGGTCAATTTTGATCATTTATTTATCACACTGATGCGACTGTGACTCTATTTGACTCCTGTCCATAATTTCATAATTTTATATTTTGTTTTGTTTCTTTCATTTCTCTCCTTATTCGCTGGGCGTATACTCGCTGGAGTTTAGAAGAATCATTCAGAATCCTCATCGAAACATTCAGAATAGCGAAAGGCTTGTCTGAAATGGATGTGGGGAGTTTCCACTAGTGGGAGAGTCTAGAACTGGAGGTAGTAGCCTCTGAATTAAAGGACGTTCTTTTAGGAAGTAGATGAGGACATTTTCCGTTAGTCAGTGGGTGGTGAATCTGTGGAATTTGCCACAGAAGTCTGTGGAGGCAAAGTCAGCGGATATATTTAAGGCAGAGATAGATAGATTCTTGATTAGCACGGGTGTCAGAGGTTATGGGGGGGGGGGGACAGGAGAATGGGGTTAGGAGGGAGAGAAGGATCAGCCATGATTGAATGGCGGAGTAAACTTGATGGACCGAATGGCCTAATTCTACTCCTATCTTATGATGTTATTTCTCCCTCTCTAGTCAGTCTGCTTGTGTTTCCATCTCTCTCTAATTCTAGTTTAAACCCTCCCCTAGCAAACATGCCCATGAGAAAATTGACTTGGCCTGCACAGCCATCTGTGGCAATACATTCCACAGATTCACCACGTTGCTGTCATGTGTAGCCTTAATTTTAGTCTCTGCGTCCATTCTATCTATAGGTGAAAGAGGCCAATGTTGTCAGTCCAAATAGGTTAAATATGGGGCAAATGCAGACACGTGGGACTTGCTTGGTCAGCATGGATGAATTGGGCCAAAGAGCTTGTATCTAGTCACGAGTGTTTTATTATCATACGTCCCAGATAGAACAATGAAATTGTTTCATGCAGCAGCACAACAGAATATGTAAACATAGTACACTGTAAACAATAAACAAGGAAAAAAAGTTCTGTGTGTGTATACATCAACACACATATAGTCATGGAATGATACAGCGTGGAAACAGGCCTTTCGGCCCAACATGTCCCAGCTACGCTAGTCCTGCCTGCCTGTGTTTGCCGTATAACCCTCCAAACCTGTGCTTTCCATGTACTTGTCTAACTATTTCTTAAATGTTGGGATAGTCCGAGCCTCAACTACCTCCTCTGGCAGCTTGTTCCATACACCGACCACCCTTTGTGTAAAACGGTTACGCCTCAGATTCCTATTATGTATTTTCCCCTTCACCTTAAACCTCCACACACACATATTATTTATATATATATATATATATATATATATACACACATAAAAACAAACAACAATATTAGTGCAGAAAGACAAATCGAATGCCCCCAAGTCTACGTAGTTCAGAACTATCTCTATCTGTGATGTGTGACTCTATGACTGTGCATTCGCCCTGTCTAATTCCTGATGATTTTGTACACCTCTATAACATTTTCTTGCATCTGTGTTGTTGCCCTGTGAATGTCGAAGCAGCGTTAAATCATGCATGTATTAGTCATCGCCTTGCTTGACCAGCGCGGCTGACATTGGGGCAATTACTCTTCCCCCCCCCCGCCCCACCGCGCTGCTGGCCAGCTGATGTGACGCTTCACTGTCATATGATCGCCGGCTGCGGAGCTGGAGGGGGAGACAGAGGGAGAGAAGGAAGGAGAGAATAGGAGAGAGAGAAGGAGACACACAGAAAGAAAGAGAGAAGCAGAGGGAGAGAGAGAGAAGCAGAGGGAGAGATAGAAGGAGACAGAGGGAGAGATAGATAGAGAGGGAGGGGGAGGCAGAGGGAGATATATAGATAGAGAGATAGAGAGATATAGAGATAGAGGGAGAGAGGGGAGCAGCATTCAGAGCCGGAGCCGAGGCAGCGAGCGGAGCGGACCAGAGGCAGCGGCCCGGGTGTGAGCAGCAGGATCCCGGGGAGGATCGGGTCTGGGTCCGGGAGCGAGAGCGAGAGCCGCAGTGGAGAGGAGCGGGGCAGAGACACACAGCGACCGACGGCACGATGAGCATGCTGGTGCTGATCAATAAGCTGCTGGACTGGTTCAAGTCCTTGTTCTGGAAGGAGGAGATGGAGCTGACGCTGGTCGGGCTGCAGTACTCCGGCAAGACGACGTTTGTCAACGTGATAGCGGTACATGCACCCCCGCACCTCGCCTTCCATGTCCAGCCCTCGCCCCACACACAGGCGGGGAGATCACCCCCCCCCCCCCCCCCCTTATCCTCCTCCCTTCCTTCTCCCCCATCCTTCCCCCTCCCTCCCTCCCTGCCTCTTCCCTCCCATTCCTCTCCCCTCATCCCTCCTTCCCCCTCTCCCCCTCCTTCATTCACTCCCTCCTTCCCTACGTCCCTCTCCCCTTCCTCTTCTCCCTCTTCCCCCCATCCTCTCTCACCCCTTCCTCTCGTCCTCCTCCCCTCCCTCCCTCCCTCTCCCCCTTCCCCTCACTCCCTCCCTCCCTCCCTCACCCCTTCCTCTCCCCCTTCCTCTCGTCATCCTCCCTCTTCCCCTTTCCCTCTTTCCCTCTCCTCCCCCTCCTGTATAATCTTTGCTTCCCACCCCTCCAGGGCAGAGCCACTATTCCAGGCCTCTCCAGTCCCTCTGCCATTGAGACCCCTGGCAGTGCAGCTGCCCCTCTGTGGGTGGGGTGGGGAATCTGCCGGGACTGCCCCTGCTGCAGGAGCTGGATGAGCAGCTGGGGCTGTGGGGTGAGCAGTTGCCCAGAACGCCTGTGTCACGCCTTTGCTATGCAAGCCCCTCCTGCCCGTGCAAGGTTATCATCATTTCCTGTGCAATGTCTAGCTGTGTTTGGCCTTTAATTCCCTTTAAACCAAAACACAACTTCAATCTTTGCATCTAATAATATATTTTAAAACAAGCTTTGTATCTTTTTTTAATCAAGCCTCATCTGAGGGACAATTTATATGCTTGTATGTGTGAATTTTTAAATGTGTATACAGATAAACTAATGTCATGTGTGGTATGGCTGCACCTAGACTCCTTGTGTTACAAGAATTCTTCCCCGAGAAATTATAACCCTTGAATCAGTTGTGCCAGAAAAAAATAATTTGTAACGTCAATTAATTTGCTTACAAAGTCCCCAGCTGAGGTGGAGAATTAATATTTGTATCCATCCCTTTTTCTTTCAACCTTTTAAGTGCTCTATATTAATTAATTGTGTTTCATTTTCATATCTTACAATGTTCCTTTAATTTCCTAAGGCCTTCCCATTTTGCAGTCAAACTAAAAATGATCTTTCTTTCTAATTATTAAGCTGGGGCCGAGTATGAAATATAGTTTTCTCTTTGAAATGATAGATTAAAAAATTATTTTAATGCAAAATTCCTTCTCCTGTGATAACATCCATCCACCAAGTAGGTTATTCTTTCTTTGTATTCTGTAGAGTCTTATAGTTAATACTTTCCCTTAAATGGGCGGCACAGTTGCTGTCTTTACAGTGACAGAGACCCGGATTCGATCCTGACTACGCGTGCTGTCTGTACGTAGAAACATAGAAAATAGGTGCAGGAGTAGGCCATTTGGCCCTTCGAGCCTGCACCACCATTCAATATGATCATGGCTGATCATCCAACTCGGTGTCCCATACCTGCCTTTTCCATACCCCCCTGATTCCATTAGCCACAAGGGCCACATCTAACTCCCTCTTAAATATAGCCAATGCACTGGCCTCAACTACCTTCTGTGGCAGAGAATTCCAGAGATTCACCACTCGCTGTGTGAAAAATGTTTTTCTCATCTCGGTCCTAAAAGACTTCTCCTTTACCCCTGTGACCCCTTGTTCTGGACCTCCCCAATATCGGGAACAATCTTCCTGCATCTATCCTGTCCAACCCCATTAGGAATTATGTAAGTTTATATGAGATCTCCCCTCATTCTTCTAAATTCTAGCAAGTACAATAACATAGTTTACACGTTCTCCCTGTGGCAACGTGGGTTTTCTCCAGGGGTTTAAAGCTGGAAAGGGTGTAGATAAGATTTACAAGGATGTTGCCAGGACTTGAGGGCCTACGCTATAGGGAGAGGTTGAGCACACTATGACTTTATTCCTTGGAGCGCAGGAGGATGAGGGGAGATCTTCTAGAGGCCTACAAGATCATGAGAGGAATAGATTGGGTAGCTACATTTTTATAAGATAGTCTTTAATGTACGGTGCTGCATCAGTACAGTTGCTGCCTTACAGCGCCAGAGATCTGGGTTCGATCCTGAGTAAGGGTGCTGTCTCTACCATGTTTGCTCGTTATCCCTGTGACGGTGTGGGTTTTTCCCAGGTACTCTGGTTTCCTCCCACACTCCAGAGACGTACAGGTTTGTAAGTTAATTGGATTCTGTAAATTATAAATTATCCCTAGTGTGTAGGATAATGTGTAGGTTGGCGCGGATTTGGTGGGCCTGTTTCTACGCTTTAGACTTCAGAGATACGGCATGGAAACAGGCCCTTCGACCCACCAAGTCTGTGCCCACCATGTTGCCCCATCTGCACTAGTCCCACCTGCTTACGTTTAGCCCATATCCTTCTAAAATTTTCCTGTCCATGTACCTGTCTAAATGTTTCTTAAATGTTGCAAACGCCCCTGCCTCAACTACCTCCTCCGGCAGCTCATTCCATACACCCACCAACCTTTGTGTAAGAAAAGTTACCCCTCTGGTTCCTATTAAATATTTCTCCGCTCACCTTAAACCTATGCCCTCTGGTTCTTGATTACCCAACTCTGGGTAAGATTAATATATTAAATCTTAATACAGAGAGTTTTGAAAATGTGCAACATTTTTATGTATTGAAATTAATTTTTGTGATTTTGGAATTGTTGACCAAGCCCCTAATTATTGCTGGTCCCTCGTTGTTCTTTAATTAATGTTGGGAATTTGGTTGTGGTTCATCTCGGATGGCCTCCCCTGACAGTAGTCATGGTGGCGCAGCGGTAGAGTTGCTGCCTTATAGCGAATGCAGTGCCGGAGACCCGGGTTCGATCCTGACTACGGGTGCTGTCCGTATATGTCAATCTTGTTTGACATGTGAGAGAGTGTTGAAGGATTCACATTATTACTTCTCAAGGTTAGGCTTTGATAATATAAAGAAATTAAATAGGCCTGTCAAAATATGTGACGAGTCAAATTATGATTTCAAGTGTGGCATTCAGGAATTCAAAGTTGATCACAACACTTCAAAGAGCATGAAAGGAAAAGCATAGATTTAAAAAAAGCAAAGAAAACAGATTAATGACTGGAGCTCTTATTAACATAAAAGATGCACGTTGGCGCAGCGTGCAGTTGCTGCCTTGCAGCTCCAGAGACCCGGTTCGATCCTGACTACGGGTGCTTGTCTGTACAGAGTTTGTACGTTCTCCCCATGACCTGCATGGGTTTCCTCTGAGATCTTTGGTTTCCTCCCACACTCCAAAGACGTAAAGGTTTGTAGGTTAATTGGCTTGGTAAATGTAAAAATTGTCCCCAGTAGGTGTAGGATGGTGTTATGTGCGGGGATCGCTGGTCGGTGCGGACCCGATGGGCCGAAGGGCCTGTTTTCGCGCTGTACCTCTAAACACTGTGGCCTGCTGGTCTGGCCACATGCTAAGGCTTTGAGCGGTGGTGATTCCTGTTGGTGATGGCATTCCCACATTGCTGTCTTGCCAGTGAGGAAGTGGCAATCTCCTCCAAAATTACGGAAGTGTGATTTGTGGGAAGTGGGGAACCTGCAGATGGTGGTGTTTGCATGCACCTGCTGCCCCTGAACCTCTTTGTGGTGGAGGTTTGGGATATACTTTAGGCATCACAAAATAAGGAGCCGGTCATTTAAAACAGGGCAGCGTAGAAATTGAGTCTCTCGCAGGGTAGTTATAGAATTATACAGCGTGGAAGCAAGCCCTTCGGCCCAACTTGCCCACGTGGTCCACCGATCTGTGAATCTCTGGCAGATAAAATCTTTGCCCCTGTGGGTGATGGAGGCCAGAGTTTTAGATATATTTAAGGTAGAGGTAGATAAATATTAGAAAGATTGAGGGGAACTATCACAGAAGAGGAGCTGAGGCCAACATAGATCAGACATGATCGTATTGAATGATGAGGCAGCTTTGAGCGTTCGAGTAGCTAACTCCTGCTCCCATTTTAATGCGTTCATGCGCTCTTACGTTTATGGTTGTTATCTCTTTTAAGCAGATTAAGTTGGAGGGTTACATTTGCCTGTACCTGCTCTTGTGTCTCAATCTTTAGACTTTAGCACTTTAGAGATATGACGTGGAAACAGGCCCTTCGGCCCATCGAGTCCTCGCAGACCATCGATCCCCGCGCTTTCACACAATCCTACGCACACTAAGGACAATTTACAATTGTACTAAGCCAATTAACCTACAAACCTGGATGTCTTTGGAGTGTGGGAGGAAACCGGAGCACCCAGAGAAAACCCACGCAGGTCACGGGGAGAAGGTACAAACTCCAAACAAACGGCACCTGTAGTCAGGATCAAACCCAGGTCTCTGTAGCTGTAAGGCAGCGAATCTACCACTGCACCACTGTGCTGCCCTAATCTGTTGCCGTATTCCAGATGGGGCAATCGTAATGAATTTTGTTCGATGGTGCTACTAGATGGAGGGAACTACCATTTAAGATCGTGGATACCAATCTGGTGGGCGTTTTTTAATTCTGGATTGTGTTAGGTTCCTTGAGTGTTACTAGAACTGAACTCATCCAGGTATGTGAAGAATATTCCATCGCACACCTTAAGCTGCAGAGTACAGAGAGATTGTTACGAGGATGTTGCCAAGACCTATGGGTCTGAGCTATAGGGAGTGGTTGGGCAGGCTAGGACTTTATTCCTTGGAGCACAGGAGGATGAGGGGTGATCTTATAGCGGTGTGTACAATCGTGAGGGGAATAGGTGGGGTCGAAGACACTGAGTCTTTTACCCAGTATAGGGGAATCAACAACCAAAGGACATTTGTTTAGATGATGGGAATGATTGCATGGGAACCTGTGTGACAATGTTTTTATACAGAGGGTGGTGGTTTATGAAACAAACTGCCAGAAAAAGTGGTAGTGGAGGTAGGTAGTACAACAGCATTCAAAAGCCATTTGGACAGGTAGTTGGATAGGAAAGGCTTGGAAGGAGATGGGCCTAAACGCAGGGAGGTGGGTCTAGTGTTGATGGGGCATCTTGGTGGGCAGGTTGGGCTGAAGGGCCTGTTTTCGTGCTGCATGGCTCGATTACCTCATTGATGATGGGAAGACTTTGGGGTTGAGGAGATGAATCACTGGCTTCAGTGAGCTGCACTTGCAAGTCATGGTATGTACGCGGCAGTTCTGATTGAGTTTCCGGTCGGTGGTGAACCCCAGGAGTTTGATGAATTATAACGAGACAAGGGTGACCATCCTTGACAATACGGCAAGGGTGATGGTAACGGCAGCGACTATCAAAGACCTGCGGTTAGATAGCCCTCTGTTGCTGGTGAGGATCATCACCTGGCATTTAGAGTGCAAAAAAAAAAGATGGACACAAAAAGCTGGAGTAACTCGACGGGTCAGACAACATCTCTGGAGAAAAGGAATAGGTAATGTTTGTTGATAATCCCATGCCAATATTGGAGCAGCTCAGCTAGAGATGAAGCATGTGCTAGTATATCAGTCTGCGGTGCAAGAACTAGGATGCTATCTAGTCCCATTGCCTTTGCTGATGCAACCTTAATCATTTAGAATAGACAATAGGTGCAGGAGTAGGCCATTTGGCCCTTCGAGCCAGCACCGCCATTCAATGTGATTATGGCTGATCATCCCCAATCAGTACCCCATTCCTGCCTTCGCCCCATATCCCCTGACGACTCTATTTTTAGGAGCCCTATCTAGCTCTCTCTTGAAAGCATCCAGAGAACCTGCCTCCACCACCCTCTGAGGCAGAGAATTCCATAGACTCACCACTCTCTGTGAGAATATATTTTAGATTGTATTTCTGAATTGGAGCTTTATTTTATAAGATCTAAATTACATTTTTAACTATTATTGCTCCGTCGAAAGGAGGTATACATTTCAATTTATCACAAACAAAAATAAGATCTATATTCTGTCCTTGGATACCATATGACCTTTCCAATGTTCTTTTTTTAGTGGCCATAATAATTATTCTGCATGAATCCTGCAGTGCTTTCTTTTTTGACTCATGCTGGGAATTGTGCAAGATGCGGGGCGGGGGGGGGGGGGGAGGAGATGGTAAATAAGGAAGATGGCTGTCTGGATATTCTCATTCCTAACTGACTGTCGTGAACAATAAGCTTTCATTGTCCCCGACTTGACTGCGTGCTTTGACCACATTGTTCTCCTCCTGTACCGTAGTGACAGTTCTATCATCCAGCCGACCAGGACTAACCTCGCCTGATTCTGTGCCAACTATTGTCTACTTGTGGCTGGAGATTGAAACCAAGATCTTGTTATTGGGGCACGGTGGTGCAGCGGTAGAGTTGCTGCCTTACAGTGCCAGAGACCCGGGTTCGATCCTGACTACGGGTGCTGCCTGTACAGAGTTTGTATTGTGACTGCATGAGTTTTCTCCGGGTGCTCCGGTTTCCTCCCACACCCCAAAGACGTACAGGTTTGTAGGTTAATTGGCTTGGTATAAATGTAAATCTTCCCTAGTGTGTGTATGATACTGTTAATATGCGGGAATCGCTGGTTGGTTAGGTCTCGGTGGGCCTGTTTGTGGCTAATTGGCATGGTAACATTGTAAATTGCCTCTAGTGTGTAGAATAGTGTTGGAAGGAACTGCAGATGCTGGTTTAAACCAAAGATAGACACAAAATGCTGCAGTAACTCAGCGGGACAGGCAGCATCTCTGGACAGAAGGAATGGGCGACGTTTCGGATCTAGACATTCAGCATGAAGAAGGGTGTCAACCCAAAACATCACCCATTCCTTCTCTCCAGCGATGCTGCCTGGCCCACTGAGTTACTCCAGCGTTTTGTGTCTATTGTAGGATAGTGCTAGTGTACGGGGTGATTGCTGGTCGACGCGGACTCAGTGGGCTGAAGGGCCTGTTTCCGGGCTGTATCTCTAAACTAAATTAAACTAAACATGGTATTTAGTTCTACTGCTCCCTATGTTGTGCATTTTACATAGTGATGACTGAAGCAGTTGAGAAGAGTCCTTCTGAAACCTAACTGGTCGGCAGGTTTTGGGAGAACAAGATAATACTGTTTTGTCCAACTTCAATACAGAGATGTGGTCATTCTATTGCTGAGGTGGTATGAGGATGTTGCTCTTGGATAGCTTTCCTGCCAGTTACTCTGTAGTGAAAATGAACACAATCCATAAGAAGATAGACGCAAAATGCTGGAGTAACTCAGCTGGCCAGGCAGCATCTCTGGAGAGAAGGAATGGGTGACGTTTCGGGTCGAGACCATTCTTCAGACTCTTGCCGAGACTTCTCGACCCGACACGTCGCCCATTCCTTCTCTCCAGAGATGCTGCCCGTCCCGCTGAGTTACGCCAGCATTTTGCGTCTATCTTGCGTGTAAACCAGCATCTGAGGTTCCTTCCGACACAACTCATACGAAGCACGGCGGGGGAAGTAAATAAAAGTGGGAGTCTTTGCACAGTTGATGGGAAAATGCTCTTGGCTGACAATCGTAGGAAATGTTGTACTCCATGGTTCTTTGTTGAGCTAGCACAATTGGTCTTTGATAGATCAGTTTTATATCTCTCGTCTGCTCACAGGCATGCAAAACTGAGCTGACTATTGTGCTGTTCACTTTTACCTTTAATTTCCTTGCTTTAACCTGAGATGGTTTAGTGGAATACATTGAACTCTCTTTGCATGAGAGGGAGATAATTTTACAGAACATGCCTCTGAATTGTGAGCCCCCTTTGCAGTGTTTGAGTTGAGTTTAGTTTCGGTTTAGTTTATTGTCACGCATACCGAGGTACAGTGAAAAGCTTCCGTTGGTGCTAACCGGTCAGCGGAAAGACAATACATAATTACAATCGAGCCATCCACAGTGTACAGATAGGTTTAGTTTAGAAATACAGAGTAAACAGGCCCTTCAGCCCACTGGGTCTGCACCGACCAGCTATCCTCGCACATTAACACTATCCTATACACACTTGGGACAATTTACAATTAATATCAATCAATATCAGTTTTATTCGTCACTTGCACATAAAGTGCAAGTTAAATGAATTTGCCAGCAGTGGTACAATGAAAAAGACAATAAAACATTTTAATGCAATCATCACTGTGGTGGAAGGCACAAAATTTGGCCAGTCCTCAATTTTCTCCTGGTCGGGACAATTATACCAAGCCAATTAATCTACAAACCGGTATGTCTTTGGACTGTGGGAGGAAACAGGAGATCTCGAAGAAAACCCACACAGGAAGAACGTACAAACTCCGTACAGACAAGCACCCGTAGTCAGGATCGAACCGGGTCTCTGGAGTTGCAAGGCAGCAACTGTACCGCTGCGCCAACGTGCATCTTTTATGTTAATAAGAGCTCCAGTCATTAATCTGTTTTCTTTGCTTTTTTTCCAATCTACGCTTTTCCTTTCATGCTCTTTGAAGTGTTGTGATCAACTTTGAATTCCTGAATGCCACACTTGAAATCATAATTTGACCAGTCACATATTTTGACAGGCCTATTTAATTTCTTTATATTATCAAAGCCTAACCTTGAGATGTATTAATGTGAATCCTTCAACACTCTCTCACATGTCAAACAAGATTTACTTCTTTTTTGTAGTTTAAAAAAAAAGTTTGTTTAAGTCTTCAGAACCACTTGATATGGATAACAGGAGTAGGTTTTTTTTTAATATCTACAATTTGTTTTATATATGTGAAAGGAGAACCAAATTCAATTGTTCACAAATTCCAATTAACACCTACTATGTTGATTTTGTTAAGGAATCCCATTGAACTGTTATAATATATTAAATGCAAACTGCTGTCAGTGATTTCCAGAATAGAAAGGGGATTATTTGAGAAATTCATTTCTGGTGAGATTTGTATTAATTCTTTGTTTTTCACTGTGTATATGTACGTATTGTTCAGCACATTACCTACGTGGAGATGCAGGAGAGAGAGAGTGTTTTTTTTAAATTTAATAGTTTAAATTGATTAAAATTTGATCTTTGAGATGGCTGTTCATCAAGGATTTGGAGTGTAGGCCTTACCTGAAATGGCAGGTTTGTGTTTTTAGTTTATTAAGTTGGTGCCATGTATATGCTACAGTTTGCTATGCCATTCTGATTGATATTGACTGTGTGCAAATTGAGGAGGAACCTAAGGATAGGGTCAAGACTGTTTTATTATTAGATGTCTCGAAACGGAGCATTGAAGGGTCCTGACCCAAAAACGTCACCAACCCCTTTTTGTCCAGAGACGCTGCCTGACCCGCTGAGTTGCTCCTGCACTTTGTGCCTATCTTCGATATAAACCAGCATCTGCAGCGTGGTAAGAATGACAAAGTTGAGGTGAAGTCGTGAAGTTGATGATTGATGAGAAGGATCTAATTTGCAAGACTGGAAGCAGTCTAGATAATCACATTTGACATAGACGTACTGGGCCAACGTTGGCCCACAGTTCTCATGTTCTACTGTTTTATGTTATTCGTATGAAACAAATCAGGGGGAAGTTTGAAACACAAATAAACTATTTGTAAAGGAACTGTTTTGTGATGAACTTAGAACAAATCAATGTATGAAAGCCAAGATTCACAGGTTTAGTGAGGTACAGTTTAGTCAAGGCGAGGTTCAGGTGTGAGAAGTTTTTAGTGAGGTATCGTCGAGGCGAGGGGTTTAGTCACGATGAGGGGTTTAGTCGAGGTGTAGGTGAGTGGAAGTGAGCATAGGTGAGGTGAGGAGAAATGGGTGTCTGAGCTAAGGAAGGGAGACCAAGGTGCTGCTGAAGGAGATGAGACCACTGCCTTCAGTGGCAGAGAATTCTACAAATTCACAACTCTGGGTAAAAAACTTTTTTTCTCATCTCAGTGCTAGGCAAAGAGACATTTCAGGTAACATTTTTTGTAAATTTGTTTTAGCTGTATGAGGCCATTTATTGAAACATATTAGATTATTAAGGGTTTGGACACACTAGAGGCAGGAAACATGTTTCCAATGCTGGAAGAGTCCAGAACCAGGGGCCACAGTTTAAGAATAAGGGTGAGGCCATTTAGAATGGAGATGAGGAAATACTTTTTCACCCAGAGAGTTGTGAATCTGTGGAATTTTCTGCCTCAGAAGGTAGTGGAGGCCAATTCTCTGGAGGCTTTCTTGAGAGAGAGAGAGAGAGATATATATGGGGAGAAGGCAGGGATGGGGTACTGATTGTGAATGATCGGCCATGATCACAGTGAATGGCGGTGCTGGCTCGAAAGGCCGAATGGCCTACTCCTGCACCAATTGTCTATTGTCTATTTCATGAAATGTATATCCTTTGGGGGTTATTTTACTGCTTACGTGGTAGAAAAATTCTAAGCTTCTGTTATGTAAACTACCAGCAGAAAGCTTGAGAATCACTTTCAATTTATTGAAAATGCAGACGCTTCAGGGGGCATTGTCCCCGCCGGGGGCCTAACCAGCTTCCTGGACCCCCGACCAATACTTCCAACTTTTTTTCTGGAGGTTAATATCATGCTCAGTACATATTGCTTAAAATTGTTGGGTCTACTGTATGAGAGGGGGTTTAGAAAAAATTAATATATTAATAATATAGTGTAATTCAATACAAAATAATAGTTAAAATAAAATTAAAAGGTTTCCAAAGTATCATGTAGGCTAGCCGTAAATGAAAAAGCGTTCAAATTAAGGATGTTTCATTCTAAATATATTTCATATAAAATAATTATAAATAATTTAAAACACTGTTAATATTTATGACAGAAATTAAAATTTGTGGTGATCTGTGGTGGAACAACCCCATTGAAGAAGATAACACTGGTTACCCAGACCTCGTTGCTGGTTGTGAAGGGGCCCCCATAACAGTTCAAGCTTCATGGCCCCAATAATGTAGTTCCGCCACTGTGTGTGACTCTGTGACTGCCAGAACAAGAAGAGAATGCTGTAAGAAGGAACTGCAGAAGCTGGTTTACACCGAAGAAAGACGCAACATGTCAGGAGTAACTCATCGGGTCGGGCAGCATCTCTAGGTCATTGGAATAGGTGACATTTTGGGTCATGATGAAGGGTCTGGACCCGAAATGTCACCCATTTCTTCTTTCCAGAGATGCTGAGTTACTCCAGCATTTTGTCTCTGTCTTAAGAATTGAATGGTTCCACAGAGGACGGCTTGTACCTTACAGTCTGTCAGACAGAGCTGCAGTGACCCCAGGAAGCAGATAACATTGAGCTGGGAGCGATTTTCGATTGGGCTGCTCTGATTTTACCTGCAGTGACGACAGGTGGCATCATTAAGATCTGTGGGATACGATACCAAAAAACAAAAATAGACAGATGCCCTTTGGTCTGATTTGTTTGCTCAGTTACACGGGAGACACAAGCTACTGACTTATCAACAAAGGTCCAAAGGAGTTTAGTTTAGAGATACAGCGCGGCAACAGGCCCTTCGAACCACCGAGTGCGTACGACCAGCGATCGCCCTGCACACTAACACTATCCTACACACACTGGGGACAATTGACAATTCTTACTGAAGCCAATTAACCTACAAACCTGTACGTCTTTGGAGTGTGGGAGTAAGCCGGAGCTCCCGGAGAAAACCTACGCGGTCACGGGGAGAACCTGCAAACTCCATATAGACAGCACCTGTAGTCAGGATTGAACTGATCAATTCTCTGGCATGGAAGGGCAGCAACTCTACTGCTGCGCAACTGTGCTGCCCCTTGGTGATAAGTTCCTACCTTGCACTCTTCCAATACGTCAGGCGTCCATTTTTGCTAGGGTTGGTTCTGAGCATTATCCACGAGATGTGAACAGACTACCAGAGATAACAATAGACAAGAGTAGGCCATTCGGCCCTTCGACCCGGCACCGCCATTCAATGTGATCATGGCTGATCATCCACAATCAGCACCCCGTGCCTGCCTTCTGCCCGTATCCCTTGACTCCGCTATCTTTAAGAGCTCTATCTAACTCTCTCTTGAGAGCATCCAGAGAACCGGCCCCCACCGCCCTCTGAGGCAGAGAATTCTACAGACTCACAACTCTCTGTGTGAGAAAGTATTTTCTCATCTCCATTCTAAATGGCTTGCCCCTTATTATTAAACTTTTTCAGACAAAAGTGCTGGAGAAACTCAGCGGGTGGGCAACATCTATGGAGCGAAGGAAAAATATTAAACTGTGGCCCCTGGTTCTAGACTCCCCAACATCGGGAACATGTTCTTGCCTCTAGCGTGTCGAAACCCTTTATAATCTTACAAGTTTCAATAAAATTCCCTCTCATCTCTCTAAATTCCCGAGTATACAAGCCCAGCCGCTCCATTCTGTCAACATATGACAGTACCACCATCCCGGGAATTAACCTTGTGAACCTAAGCTTCACTCCCTCAATAGCAAGAATGTGCTTCCACAAATTTGGAGGCCAAAACTGCACACAATGCTACAGGTGTGGTCTCACCAGGTCCATGTACAACTGCAGAAGGGCTTCTTTGCTCTTATATTCAACTCCTCTTGTTATGAAGGCCAACATGCCATTTGTTTTCTTCACTGCCTGCTGTACCTCATGCTTACTTTCAGTGACTGATGAACAAGGACCCCCAGATCCAGTTGTACTTCCCCTTTTCACAACTTGACGCCATTTAGATAATAATCTACCTTCCTATTTTTGCCACCAAAGTGGATAACCTCACATTTATCCACATTAAAATGCCATCTGCATCCTCATAGCATCCTCCTCACAGTTCACAATGCCACCCAGCTTTGTGTCATCTGCAAATTTGCTAATGTTACTTATAATCCCTTCATCTAAATCATTAATATATCTTGTAAATAGCTGTGGTCCCGAGCCTTGCAGTACCCCACTAATCACTGCCTGCCATTTTGAAAGGGACCTGTTAATCCCTACTCGTTATTTCCTGTCTGCCAACCAATTTTCCATCCATGACAGCACTCTACCCCCAATACCACGTGCTCTAAATTTTCCCACTAATCTCCTATGTGGGACCTTATCAAATGCTTTCTGAAAGTCCAGGTACACTACATCCACTGCCTCTCCCTTATCCAGGGAGTTCCACCTTGATGAAGCGTTGGTGTTTGGAAAGACCAAACAGGAAAACAAGAAGAATCAGGAGGGAGTACGTTGATTATGAGAAACAAGAGTATGTTTGAGGAAAGACCAAGTACATCTTCACTACTTCAGATGCAGTCTTCCCTGCTATAAGTTCGATGCTCAAAGCCTTAATCAACTGAGGAGCATCTGTGTCTGACAATTGTTGTCAACAGTTCCCCACAGCCATCAGGCTATTAAACTTGGCTCGGACAAAACTCTGAACATTAATACCCCTTTATCTGTTATTTGCACTTTATCAATTTATTTATTCATATGTGTATTTACGTATATAATGGTATATGGACACACTGATCTGTTTTGTCGTCAATGCCTACTATGTTCTGTTGTGCTGAAGCAAAGCAAGAATTTCATTGTCCTGTCAGGGACACATGACAATAAACTCTTTTGACTCATTGAAGCAAAGTACTTTTTTATTACAAGCACAATTATGATAGCCTTACTTCACAACACTTGTGGCAATGTAAGGTTTTAGTCAGTAAACATTTTGAATTTTATCTGCAAAGTCAATTTGCTGAGGTCGCATGCCTTGTTTATCAATGAGCATTTGGAGTTGTTCCTGGAATTTTTCTGACTTGCAGCTAACATTAGTTAGTTCATGGGTGTTAGTTCATGCTTTACACTGAGTCATGCTTGGAGACAAAGTGTTAATGATTTTCTGAAGAAGAGTTCCGACCCGAAATGTCACCTCTCCATGCTCTCCAGAGCTACTGCTTGACCTCCTGAGTTACTCCAACACTCTGCCTTTTACTCTAAACAAGTATCTGCAGTTCTTTGTTTCCACTAATGTTTTCCTCTATTCTGATTTTTTTTTTTTTTAAAGGCTTTGGTCAATTTAACACAAATAAGTCAAATGCTGGTACACCTTCCACTTCCTGGGTGAAGGGACTATTCCAGTATTGCTTTCTCTAAATCCTCATAAGTTGCTACATTTAGTTTTTTTATTCAACACACAGCTTGAAGAAGAGTGAATCGAGTAAGAAATCAGTCTGTTCCTTTTTTAAATTCTGAGCTATGTCTTCACCGATTCCATATTCCACTGTGAGATGCTTACAGTAATGCCGTTTCTAATTTCTCAACTCTTCCGAGTTTTTTTTTGATTGCTGAAAACCACACAATTCTGCATAAAGACATCGTCATAGAGCGTGGAAACAAGCCCCTCGACCGAACTTACCCACGATGACCAACATTCCCATCTGCACTTGTCCCACGTGCCAGCGTTTGTTCCATATCCCTAGAAACCTTTCCTATTCATCTACCTATCTAAATGCCCAGATCTGTCCTGCTCATTTACTGTAAAGGATGACTGTGGTGTACAGCACAACTTGACTGCAGTATTGTGTGAATGCTGTGGACATTAAACATTGAATTACTACTGTACTTGGATGTATCACTGTATGCCAGGTGTACTTACTTTAAAAATAATCTTCTCTTTCTTTATTCCCCATCAGTAGATTTTAAAATCTCGACGTGCAGATTTTTTTACCAGGACAATGTAGATTCTTTCAGTTTCAAAACATAACGTTTCCAACAGACTCATTGGGGAAGAGTGCACAGGGTTGGGATTAATATATTAATTGGGTCCTATCGCGACCACGGGTGTTGTCTGCACGGAGTTTATACATTCTCCTCGTGACTGCGTGGATTTTCTCTGGGTGCTCTGTTCTCCAGAGATGATGCCTGGTCAGCTGTTACTCTGGCACTTTGTGACCCTTTGTATATTAATCAGTTCTGCAGTTCTTTGATCTACTCAGTAGCTCGCGTTTGTCGCTTACTTTAAAGCTTCAGTGGTACTTAAGGGGTACTCTTAAGGGGTTGGACAAGCTAGATGCTGGAAGATTGTTCCCGATGTTGGGGTAGTCCAGAACAAGGGGTCACAGTCTAAGGATAAGGGGGAATTCCTTTAGGACCGAGATGAGGAAAACATTCTTTACACAGAGAGTGGTGAGTCTCTGGAATTCTCTGCCACAGAAGGTAGTTGAGGCCAGTTCATTGGCTATATTTAAGAGGGCGTTAGATGTGGAACTTGTGGCTAAAGGGATCAGGGGGTATGGAGAGAAGGCAGGTACGGGATACTGAGTTGGATGATCAGCCATGATCACATTGAATGGCGGTGCAGGCTCGAAAGGCCGAATGGCCTACTCCTGCACCTATTTTTCTATGTTTCTATGTTTCTACTTTGAGTCAGTTTCTGCTCCCTGTGGATAGTTGGAGCCATTTTGATCTCTGTAAGGCTGGGTGTGCGGAAGCATTTGTTTGCCGTGCTGGCGTGTGCGATTTGATTTTGTTTTGCTTCATGGTATCACGTCTCGTTCCATTTCTGGAACCTCCTCTCTGCTGTTCGTCTCCCTGAAAAAAATAGTACTGTCTCCTTGCCACAACAGGTTTGGCTTCGGAAGGGTCATCCATCTAAATTCCAAGATAGGTGTCCCGTATTTGATTTTTGTACAGGATTTAGCGTTTTGGTATTTTGGAGAAGGTGGATATTAGATTAATGACTGTGGTACTTAATGGGCGTAACTGCTTCAGGTAGAACATGTAGAAAGGATGTTTCCACTAGTGGGAGAGTCTAGGAACAGAAGCTGTAGCCTCAGAATAAAAGGACGCACCTTTAGAAAGGAAACAAGGGGGAATGTTTTTAGTCAGAAGGTGGTGAAGCTGTGGAATTTATTGCTGCAGGTGGCTGTGGAGGCCAAGTCAATGAATCATTTTAAGGTAGAGATTGTTAGATTCTTGAATAGTATGGGTGTCAGGGGTTATGGGGAGAAGGTTCTGGGGAGAACTGGGGTTGGGAAGGAAAGATAGATCAGCCATGATTGAATGGCAGAGTAGACTTGCTGGGCCAAATGGCCTAATTCAGCTCCTGGAACATATGAACGGATGAACTTATTGCAGGATACAATGACCTGCTCTCATATGCGATGGGTTGCAGCAAGCAAAGCTGCTTCAACAGCATAGCTGACTGTGCTTCAATGAGTTTGTACACGGATCATGTTTCCCTGGGCATGCAGTTTAATGGGCTTGGGTTGGAATCCCAGCTTTTGCACACAGATATTGGCTGTGACGGGATATTGTTCATCTACACATTCATGGCTTAAATATGCTGAGATACCAAACTTTTGCATGATTTCATTTTGAGATATCAGTTTCCCCATTTGGCAAAAGCATCGAAGATCACTGACTGCAATTGGAAGGTGAATTTGGTAGAAACAAGGAACTGCAGATGCTGGTTTACAAAACAAAAAGACACACTGTGCTGGAGTAGCTCAGTGATTCATGCAGCAACTCTGGAGACCATGGAGAGTAAAGGTTTTGGGTCGGGGAACTCGTATAACCTGCAGCCTTTATCTCTGGACTGCTTCCACCAAAAGTCTCAGCAAAGGTTGGCTAGTTAGTTTAGTTTATTGTGACGTGTACTGAGGTACACTGAAAAGCTTTTGTTGCGTGCTAACCAGTCAGCGGAAAGACTGTACATGATTACAATCGAGCCATCCACAGTGTACAGATGCATGATAAAGGGAATAACGTTTAATATAAGGTGAAGTCCGATCAAATATAGTCCGAGGGTCTATTCACCCTTTTCCCTGTGTTTGAGGATCATAGTGCTGGGATCCTACATACTCATTGTGCAAAATTACTATCCACCCTTCTACCTACTATAGGCCCCTCAGAGCACTGGAGAATGATGATCTATTGATGAGATAAGTAGCATCAGCGTACTGTCCCAAGCTGACATTGTCAAAACCAAGAAAGGATATAAGTGGATAACTCAGCAGCTCAGATAGCATCTCTGGAGAACATGGATAGATGATGTTATGGCGTGACCTAAAACGTCAACTTTCCATGTTCTCCATTGATGCTGCCTGACCCGCTGAGTTACTCCAGCACTTTGTGGCCTTTTGTGTATTAACCAGCATCTGCAGTTCCTTCTACATTCTCACTGCTCCACTGAGAAATCTCAAGGCATGCCTATTTTGAAGATAGACAAAAGTGCTGGATAAACTCAGCGGGTGCAGCATCATCTATGGAGCGAAGGAAATAGGCAACGTTTCGGGCTGAAACCCTTCTTCAGAGTTCCCCCTCCATCAGTCTGAAGAAGGGTTTCAGCCCGAAACGTTGCCTAGTTCCTTCGCTCCATAGATGCTGCTGCACCCGCTGAGTTTCTCCAGCACTTTTGTCTACCTTCGATCTTCCAGCACCTGCAGTTCCTTCTTAAACACCTATTCTCCCCTCTCTCAATGGGTGGCGTGACGGTAGAGTTGCTGCCTTATACTCCCAGAGTCCCGGCTTCGATCCTGAGTATGGGTGCTGTCTGTACGGAGTTTGCACGTTCTCCCTGTGACTGCATAGGATTTCTCCGGGTGCTCCAGTTTCCTCCCACACTCCAAAGTCATACAGGTTTGTAGGTTAATTGGCTTGGTATTAATTGTAAATTGTCCCCAGTGTGTGTACTATAGCGATAGTGTGCGGGGAATGCTGGTCGGCGTGGACTTGGTAGGCCAAAGGGCATGTTTCCACACTCTTTCTCAAAGCGAAACTAAAAATCTCCTTTAAAATTCTCTCAACCATATCTATGACCTCAGGTCTTTGACATTTTCATCTGGGATAAAGGCACTACTTTTCCTGCCCTCTCCTCTTATTTGACTTCCCACTATCCTGATTTCCCACTATCCATATTTTTCTCTTCCCACTATCCTGATTTCTTGTTGGATTCAATATCAGCTGCGTTACCTTCTGTCTTTTAATGATCCTTTTTGTGACAGAAATGCCGTAGAATTTTCCAATTGCTCTGACTTTAATGTGCGTGCCTACAACCGTTTCACTTTGTGCCTGTCAACGAGTAGCTTTGTTTACAGATCATTGAGGTAACCTTTCACCCTTGTCTACGCTCAGCTGATGTGGTTGTAATTGATGCTGGCAGTGGACGCCTGAAATGTGAGAGCTTTTATTTTCAACAGAGATAAGAAAGTAAGAACACAAGAAATAGGAACCAGATTAGACACAAGGCCCACCAGCCTGTGAAGTCATTCAGCAAGGTCATGGCTAATTTGATCTTTGGCTTCAGCTCAGCTTTCCTGCCTGTTTCTGTCCGATAACCCTGATTTGGTTTACTTTCGAGATACAGCGCGGAAACAGGCCCCTCAGTCCCACACTGACCAGCAATCCCTGCACATTAACACTATCCTACACACACTAGGGACAATTTTACCGTTACACCAAGCCAGTTAACCTACAGAAAACGGTATGTCTTTGGAGTGTGGGAGGAAACCGAAGATCTCAGAGAAAACCGACGCAGCTCATGGGGAGAAGGTACAAACTCTGTATAGACAGCACCCGTAGTCAGATTTGAACCCGGGTCTCTGGCGCTGTAAAGCAGCAATTCTACCACAGCGCCACTGTGCCCCCCACTGTCGACGTTCTCTGCAGTTCAAGAATACCATGAATAATCTTCACAACCTCCAGGGGTGGATAGTTCTAAAGATCAATATGCCTCTAATATGAAAGATATTGATAAGCAAAAAAATGCACTTTTAAAAAAAAAAGAAAACTAAATTCAGCAATGTAGAGTTTTTTTAACACGTCAACACTTTGTAAACTAAAAATAGTTTGATCATTGTCAATATTTTTTCCTTTATTCAACTCTGCTCCTTTTCTTTCCCTGAACAGTCTGGCCAGTTTACAGAAGATATGATTCCAACAGTGGGTTTCAACATGAGGAAGTTAACTAAAGGAAACGTCACCATAAAGGTAGGTTGACGGCCACATTTCTGAATCTCCGGTTTGCTCTGCAGTACAACAAAACTGTTAGGAACTTTTTTTTAAGTTTTAATTTAGAGACACAGCGCAGAAACAGGTCATTCGGCCCATCGAATCCGCGTCGACCAACGATCCAGTTCACTTACTCCATCCAACACACTACGGAAAATTCACAATTTTTTTTTACAGAAGCCAATTAACCGCCAAACCTGTATGTCTTTGGAGTGTGGGAGGAAAACAGCACGTCAGGGGGAAACCCATGTGGTCACGGGGAGAACGTACAGACTCTGTGCAGAGAGATCCTGGGTCTCTTTCGCTGTGAGGCAGCAACTCTACCGCTGCGCCACCGTGCCGCATCTTGTAAATGTTGCAGTTCAGATCATGGTTCAGTAACAAACCCCGTTTAATGCATTATGCTTGGCTTTTGTCAGGCAAAGGTATTTAAGCTAGAACATGTTTTTGGCTGAGAAAAATTTATCTAAAATGAGAATGGATCTGAACAAAAATGTGACTGGTTAGAAAACAAGCCCAATTTGATGTTAGTTTAAAAAGTCTGCAACAGGAGAGATCATGGCATTCCTCGTTATTATAGATACAGAGTGGAAACAGGCCCTTCGGCCCACCAAGTCCACGCTGACCAGTGATCACCGGAACACTAGTTCTATCTTATATCCTATGCTATATCGGAAAGCACGCACAAAAAATCTTTTCACTATACACGTGACAATAAATTTAATACAAAAAACATAACTACATCTGTTTGTCTTTGTACACCATTCACTGAAAGGCAAGATGTAAGTGTAGCAGTTAGGAAGTCAAATGGTGTGGGAGCCTTCATTGCAGAAGTACAGGAGCAATCACTATATTATACAAGGTCCTGGAGAGATCGCATGTGGAGTACTGTTCGCTGTTTAGGTCTCTTTACTTAAGAAAGGATATACTTGGTAGAGGAACCTACTTGGTAGAGAAGGTTCACCAAACTGATCGCTGGAAAGCATGGAGAGAATGTGTCGGCTAGGCCTATACTCACTCATGTTTTAGAAGAATTAGATCCTTTTCAGCAGGGCTCCAATTTGCTTGGGGCCACATTCTGACAGTGGAGGAGGCCCTGAACTGAAAGTTTAGTGTGGGAGTGGGAAGGGGAGTTATAACGTTTGGTAACCAGGAGATCGCGTAGACCAAGGCGGACTGAAAGTAATATTTAGTTGCTCAAAACGCAGACACTGTGAAGACAGTTAACACAATTGCCCTGTGTTGTGTGCTTTAATGGGACTGCTGGAGTTATGATGAATTAGATGGCATTTGGTGCAAATTATCTGTGGACAGATAAGTTTTGCAAAGCCAAGTGTAATCATTGGATGACTGCACAATTGAAGGACATTTTTGTTTCAGAAAGATGAGTTCTCCGGAAATTTGAGAAAAATGCTAAAACAGAATGGCTTTGTAAGAATGCACATCAATATAATGGTTGGCGGGGCAAAATCATCTAATACATTTCAATGGAATGAGAAGGAGAGTTCTCTTCTTTCATCTTTCAATCTTTTAAAGATCATATTGTTATAAAGACAACATTAATTGCTTGTTTTTTTTTTGAAATAGTAATTATATATAGTACAGCACAGAAACAGGCCGTTCGGCCCACAGTGTCCATGCCAAACATGATGCCATGCTGAATTAATCTCCTCTGCCTGCATGTGATCCATATCCCTCCATTCCCTGCATGTCCTTAAGTCTAGCTTTATGCCTCTTAAATCCCACTATTGCATCTACCTCCACCACCACCCCTGGCAGCACATATTAGGCACCCAACACACTTGGTGTAAAGGGAAACTTTCCCCGCACATTTCCTTTAAACTTTGACTCTTTCCACTTAAAGCTATGGCCTCTGGTCTTTGATATTTCCCTCTGGGGAACTGGCTCTGGCTGTCTGGCCTTTCCAAGCCTCTCATATTTTTATATACTTCTATCGTCCAGAGAAAATATCTACAGATACAGATAGATTTTATTTGTCACATGTGCCAATTGGCACAGTGAAATGAAGTCACCATACAGCCAAAAATAAAGAACACAACACAGAGTAGACAGAAATTCAACATAAAACGGGATCAAAATTTCCCACCGTGAGGGAAGGCACCAAAGTCAGTCTCTTCCCGATGTTCCCCAATGTTCACCCATGGCCGGGGCCTCTCCAAGCCCTCCGCTGTCGCTGCTCCGGCGGCCCGATGTTCAGGCCCGCTCCCCGGGGTGATGCAAGTCCGACGTCGGGGCTGGGGGACGTCCTCAGCGGCCTGGACCCTGAGTCGGCCCCCTCCTACTGGAGTCTGCGGCTCCCAAAGTCCGCAGGGTGCGCCGGGTGGAGATTCAACGCTTGAGGCCCTCGGCAAAGGGCCCAGGACCCCAACTAAGTTGGTCCAAACTCTCCTTATAGCTTGTACCCTCTGAAGGTGAAAGGAGCAAAGTTTAATAGTGTACGGGGCAAGTGTTTTTACATGGGATATTGGGTGCCTGGAACGTGTTGTGGCCAGGGGTGGTGGTGGATGCAGATATGACTGTGGCATTCAAGATGCTTGCAGTTAAGCACATGGATATGGAGGGATATGGATCACATGTAAGAAGATCAGATTAATTTATCCTGGCATAATGTTCGGCACAGACATTGTGGGCTGAAGGGCCAGTTCCTGTGCTGTGTTTATTCTATGTTCTAATCCAGGCAGCTTTCTCGTAAACCACATCACATAGATTATCATGTTCTGCTTCATGCCCTCAGAATAGTCATAGAGTAATAGAGTGCTACAGTGTGGAAACAGGCCCATCAGCCCAACTTGCCAACATGTCCCAGATACACTAGTCCCACCTGCCCGCGTTTGGTCCATATCCCTCCAATCGGGCCCTATCTATGTACCTGTCTAACTGTTTCTTAAATGTTGGGATAGTCCTAGTCCTCTGGCAGCTTGTTCCATACACCCACCACCCTTTGTGTGGAAAAGGTTACCTCTCAGATTCCTATTAAATCTTTCCCCCCTTAACCTTTATGAGTAGGATTTCTTGCTGAGAACCCCACTCTATTGCTTCTTGAGAGGCCAGTATACCAGGGTTCATCTATGGAAACAGGCACCTGATGCCTATACACCAATTCCTTCTATTCCCATCAAAGAACAATCTCACAGCTTTGAACCCGATCTATTCCTCTCGTGATTTTATACACAATCATGCAGTTTTTATTTCAATTCACAATGACAGGCTTTCTCCCCTTCGTCAGAGGTCACGGGGAGAAGGCTGGTAAATGGGGTTAGGATGGATCAGCCATGATTGAATGGCGGAGTAGACTTAATGGGCAGAATAGCTTTACTCTACTATCAATTATGATCTTATAGATCTTGTGAAACCCATTGCAGAATTGTAGGCGCCCCCAGCTCCCCCCCCCCCACCCACCCCGCGCAATAGTCCACAACCCCTCATGAAAATTTATTGGGCATTATTTGCGATGGGTTTATAAATGTCATACAATTTTCCCTTTGTCTGCAAACGGTGGAGTCCTCATGGTGACACTGACCCAGTTAATTGGAGAGGAATTCCAATTTATAGAATTTTAATAAAACACCTTAAGTGACGCATGGGTTGGCTACCTTCTTTGTGTTATTACAAGGATTTTAAATTAATAGTGATTAATGTGGAAAAGCCAATTAGCAATATCTGTAAAAGGACATTTAAAGTTAATAGCAAATCAATAGGTTAATATAAAGTCAACTGAAGAATTAAGAAACCAATCTCCCTACAACTAGAGAGCAGTCCTGAGCTACCCTCTACCTCATTGGAGACTCTCGGACTATCTTTGATCGGACTTTGCTGGACATTACTCCGCACTAAACGTTATTCACGTTATTCCTTTCATCATGTATTTGTGCACTGTGGGCGGCTGGAGTGTAATCATGTATTGTCTTTCTGCTGACTGGTTAGCACGCAGCAAATGCTTTTCACTGTACCTCAGTACACGTGACATTAAAGTAAATTAGAAAGTATAAAGGGCCTGTCCCACGGGCGTCATTTGCACGTCACGCAAATGGAGTGCAAAGATTTTGTACATCCCAAAATCCTGGGGCGCCGCGCGCGACCGTGCGTCACCGCCTACGTCGCCATGCACCATGTGCGCGTAATGCGCACCATGCGCTCATCACGTGCGCATCACGACGCACGGGTCTTGCATCGTGACACGTAAATTATGTCGCGTAAATGACGCCCAAGTGGGACAGGCCCTTAATCTGTTTAGTTTGGAATATCAGATTTTTTTAATGGATGGGAATATTTGGGGGAACTTGGAGATATGGAGGTTAATGTGTTAAGTCAATGTGAGATGTGAATCATTCCCATTAGAGGGAGATTTCAGTGTTCAGTCAGGAAAATGAATTTTACATATGGAATAAAAAAGAAATATTCTAGTTTAGAGTGAAGTCGTTTGTTCGATTGTACCTTAGTTGGTTGCTATTGGAGAAGTGCAGCGTAGGTTCACCAGGTTAATTCCCGGGAGGGCGGGACTGACATACGATGAAAGAATGGATCGACTGGGCTTATATTCACTTGAATTTAGAAGGATGAGAGGGTATCTTATAGAAACATAAAATTCTTAAGGGATTGGACAGGCTAGATGCAGAAAAAATGCTCCCGATGTTGGGGGAGTCCAGAACCAGGTGTCACAGTGTAAGAATAAGGGGTAGGCCATTTAGGACTGAGATGAGGAAAAAATGTTTCCTCTGGAGGTTTGTGAATCTGTGGAAGGCAGTGGAGGCCTATTCACTGGATGTATTCAAGAGAGAGTTAGATTTAGCCCTTAGGGCTAATGGAATCAAGGGATATGGGGAGAAAGCAGGAATGGGGTACTGATTTTGGATGATCAGCCATGAAATGCAGTGCTGGCTCGAAGTGCTAAAAATGCCTACTCGTGTATCTATTTTCTATGTTTCTATGCTTGAAAGTACAGTCATTCTTGGTCTCATAACGTTTGTTTTTCATTCACCATCCCAAAGTTCCTCAAGTACTTGCTCTACTGTCTACAAAAGGGCAGTAAAGTGGTGCAACAGCAGTGTTGCGGCCCTACAGTGCCAGAGACCCAGGTTCGATCCTGACTATAGGTGTTTGTACGATCTCCCTGTGAATGTGTGGGTTTTCTCCGGTTTCCTCCCAAAGAGGTGCAGATTTGTAGGTTATTCAGTAAATTATCTCTTGTGCATAGGATAGAACGTGTGAACAGAGTGATCGTTGGTCAGCACGGACTCAGTGGGCCGAAGGGCCTGTTTCCAAGCTAAATCTCTAAACTAAACAAGCACTTCTGATATATTAAAAATGTATCCTCTTCAAATACCTCCACAACCTTCTGAGGTAAAAAATCTGAGCGTTCCCCATCCTCTGCAAGATGAAATGAGTTTAAAATGTAAATGTTCAAATCAGTTTTAAATGTTTTGATTAGAATAGAATAGGTTACAATAGAATAGAATGTCTTTTATTGTCATTCAAACAGACATGGTTTGAACGAAATTTCATTCCTACAGTCATCACATTACAAAAAAAAAAACAAGATACACACTTAACACAATTTACATAATTAGTAAGGATATCAGGGGTTATGGGGAGAAGACCGAGAATGAGGTTAGGAGGGAGATAGATCAGCCATGATTGAATGGCGGAGTAGACTGGACGGGCCGAATGGCCTATTTCTGCTCATACCACCTTATGACCTTATGAAGCGGTTTAGCCCCTTTCACTGACCATGTCTTCTTGTCCAAGACCCTCTGACCAGTGGAAACATCTACCATGTCAAGCCCCTTTAAGAATCACATGTTGAAATGAGAACGCCCCTGGTTCTTCTAAACTCCACTGAATACAGAAGAACAAGATTAGTGCAGGATGAATTGGGATGGAGTAAGAGAGAGTAAACTATGAATAGTGAACAAAGGAAGGGGAATGGTGCAAGAAGTGTATGGGGAGTGAGAGTATTAAGTGAAAATGGAGAGCATAAGAGCAGCATAATATTTGAGGCGGAGAGAAGGGGATTAAGGTCTTTGTATCACTTAAAATAAATGAGCACCAAAAAGGCTTAATTCACTGACGGTTGGACTTTTCTTTGAAGCTGTCATTCAGCAGCAATTTTCTGATTAGGCAAGAGTTTCTAATTGGTAATGTACAACCCTGAAATTGGAAACAGAATATCTTAACATTGTTTAGAAGCAAAAGCTCATCATAATTCCAAATATCTGACTGGCATCCTGCAAGGTAGTATCTGATTTTTCTTTTGAACTGTAAATTAAGTTTTAAAAAAAGAATTAAAGAAAGCCATCTAGCTCAAGCCTATTTAATTTAGTTTATTATTGTCACGTGTACTGAGGTGCAATGGAAAGCTATTTTGTTGCGCGCTATCCAGTCAGTGAAAAGACTATATATGATTAAAATTAAGCCGGCAATGGTATACGGACTCAGGATAAAGGGTATCACGTTGAGTGCAAGGTACAGTCCAATTGAAGATATGTATAAGAAGGAACTGCAGGTACTAGTTCACACCGAAGATAGACACAAAATGCTGGAGTAACTCCGAGGGTCAGGCAGTATCACTGGAGAAAAGGAATAGATGATGTTTCAGGTCGAGACCCTTCATCAGACTGGGTCAAGGAACCAATTAACAATAGTTCAAAGGTCTCCAATGAGGTAGATGGGAGGTCCTCTCTAGCTGATGAGGACAGTTCAGTCACTGACCAGCGATTATTAATAATAATAAATACTTTATTGATCCCCTCGGGGAAATTCAGAAAATTACCCCATACACAAGCACTATTCTACACACTAGAGACAATTTACAAATTACAGAAGCCCATTAATGTACAAACCTGTACATCTGTGGAGTGTGGGAGGAAACCTGAGCAGCCGGAGAAAGCCCACGCGGTCACAGGGAGAACGTACATACTCCGTACAGACAGCACCTTTAGTCAGGTTCGAACCTGGGTCTCTCGCACTGTTAGGCAGCAACTCTCTGTTGCACCACTGTGCTGCCCTGGTAAAAGACTCTGTGCATCTACCCTATCTGTTCTCCTTGTGGTCTTGTACCCCCTCTATCAGATCACCCCTCATCCTCCCGAGCTCCAAAGAATAAATTCCTAGCCAGCTCAACCTCTCACTATAGCTCAGGCCCTCAAGTCCTGGCAGCATCCTCGTAAATCTTCCAGCTTAAAACATGAGTAAAGGGTGAGTGATGAGAATGCTTGACGGTTGCCTTGAGCATTGAATGGATCCACCTGCACAAACTCATGCACTGAGCTTAAAAGATTAAAACCTGCACGTAGATTTAAGAGGACTAAATTCTGATCGGCTGAACTGGGCGCTTTTACATTAAGTGAGAGATGGAAATTTGTAAGCTTGTGACTGTGAAATTTAATTGAAGAGCATTAAAAAACCAAGAGGTCATTCATAAAGAAACAAGCGCTGTACTATTTTGACAAAATCTTATCAGTGTTAATCTAAAAAAGCATGTTTGCCGTGAGCACAAAGGTTGAAAATGTAGGGGTTTTTTTAAATAAATGTCCTGGAACTCAATGAAAGTACAACTGAACTACAAGACAATGTTACTCATTAGAGGATTCATTCTGAATTCCAAACATTGTTAGCTCTGAAAGAACATTAAGGCATGTCAAATGCACCACATGATTTAATTGGTTTAAAAATTTAGTTTGGCAACAACAAAAAAATTAGTTATAAATTGGTAAGGATCTGGGAGAGGTATGGCAGAGAAATGAATGGTCTTTGTCAAGCTCTCTGTGCATTAACAGTTCACCACAATGCAAGGAGGTGCAAGTGCTTATGAGGAAAGGCAGATGAAGTTCATAAGTTCTAGGAGCAGAATTAGGCCATTTGGCCCATCAAGTCTACTCTGCCATTCAATCATGGCTGACCTATCTTTCCCTCTCAACCCCATTCTCCTGCCCGTATAGGAAAGAATTGCAGATGCTGGTTTATACCGAAGATCGCGACAAAATACTTAACGGGTCAGGCAGCGTCTCTGGAGAAAAGTAATAGATCACCTTTTGGTTTGAGACCCTTCTTCAGACTGAGAGTCAGGGTAGAGGGAAGAGACAACAGTCAATAGACAATAGAAACTAGAGATATGAAAATGTTTAGCACAAAACAGTCAACACCAATGACCAAGGAAAGGTGGAGCCCACAAAGGTCCATTGTTGGCTGTGGACAAGGTGATAATGAAGGGATATGAACACGAACAATGGATCATTGTGGGCTCCACCTTTCCCGAGTCATTAGTGCCGGCTCTGTTTTGTTCTCAACCTTTTCATACCTCTACTTTCCCCTCTATCCTGACCCTCAGTCCGAAACAGGGTCTCGACCCGAAACATCACCCATTTCCTTTTCTCCAGAGATGTTGCCTGGCCCGCTGAGTTACTCCAGCTTTTTGTGTCTTATCTCCCATCCTCCTGCCTTCTCTCCATAACCCCTGACACCCATACTAATCAAGAATCTGTCAGTGTTAAAGAAGGAACTGCAGATGCTGGAGAATCGAGGGTTACACAAAAAGCTGGAGAAACTCAGCGGGTGCAGCAGCATCTAAGGAGTGAAGGAGATAGGCGACGTTTCGGGTCGAGACCCTTCTTCAGACTGAAGAAGGGTCTCGACCCGAAACGTCGCCTATCTCCTTCACTCCTTAGATGCTGCTGCACCCGCTGAGTTTCTCCAGCTTTTTGTGTAACCCAAGAATCTGTCAGTCTCTGGCTTAAAAATATCCATTGACTATGCCTCCACAGCCTTCTGTGTCAATGACGTCCACAGATTCCCCACCCTCTGACTAAAGAAATTCCTCCTCATCTCCTTCCTAAAGGTCCGCCCTTTTATTGTGAGGCGGTGGCCTCTGGTCCTAGACATCCCCTCCACATCCACTCTAGCCAGGCCTTTCACTGAATAAAATAGTGGCGATGTATATCAAGACGTGAAAATAAATCTGAGGAGAAAAATAATTGATGCATGATCTTGGAAAGTCCGAGGTGAAATGGTAAACGCAGAACGAGATTAAATTAGCAAATCTTTACAAATGGGAAGATGCAGACATTTTTCTATGAAAATAATCATCAGGTTGCTGAGTTTTACAAATGAGGAATCGATACAAAAGGAGTGAAGCTAATCCCTGGCTAGGTAACGCTGCGGATAGATGATAATAATTTATGATTCTTACATTCTATCTTTCTTTCAAATACAGCAGTGTTGGTAAAGTACTGAGAAAAGTAATTACGATTTTATTAGGCATTTCACGCCTGCAGATGCATTTGGTATGTACTATATTTGAAATGTATTATTTATATCTGATAATCAGGATACTAAACTATCTTATGCTTCTGAGCACAATGGTCAGATTGATGAAACATCCCCTGATCTTGTGCAATATGAATGGAATCAATTATTTAATGGTTCAATAGTACTTTATTGTTGCATTAGCGAGGTGCAGTGAAATTCTTTTTTGGGTACAGTTCAGTACAAATATTGCTATATATGAGCACTAGTACATACAGTGCAAGTGTATAGAAATAGTGCACTGGGACAGTACACAAGAGTCGCCAGGTTTGGCACCATTTTCAAGTCCTAGTTGTTGTAATGCAGAGTTTTTTAACATGGCCTTGAAGGCCCGTGGCCCTGGCGACGTTGCAGTGTCGGCCTGCCAAGCGTAGACCTTGGAGTCCTCCACCATTGCGTGCCACTGCAGGTCACGTGCAATCCACGCACTCGGCCTTTTTGAGCAGCGCCCAGTCCAGCCGAGCCCCAGGCTGCTGCAGGGCCTCCAGCGGCCCACTCCAGCAATGAGGTACCCTCTCTATTCCTCTAGTCCGCCGCTGCTGACATCTTGGATGCAGCAGGCCGGGACGCTCCCGGCAAGCAGGCCCGACTCAGAGGATCCAACCAGTAGGCCTGTCCTGGCCGCTGCGGCCTCTGGTTGAAGGCTCGCCGTGGGCGGGAGCTGGAACCCGCCCGGAGGCTCAACAGACTGCGTAACCACTAACCTATCTACCTCCACTCCTGGCAGCAAGTTCCAGGCACCCTCTACTTTCTATGTAAAGAATTTGCCATGCTCATCTCCTTTAGCCTTTACCTCTCTCATCTTTACGCCTCTCAAGCTGGAAAAGGTGCAGAGAAGATATACGAGGAGGTTGCCAGGACTAGAGGGTGTGAGTTATAGGGAGAGGTTGAGTAGGCTGGGACTCTATTCCTCAGAGTGCAGGAGGATGAGGGGTGATCTTATTGAGGTGTATAAAATCACGAGAGGAATGGAACGGGTAGATGTACAGAGTCTCTTGCCCAGCGTAGGTGAATTGAGGACCAGGGGATATCGGTTTAAGTTGAACGAGAAAAGATTGGATAGGAACCTGAGGGGTACCTTTTTCACACAAAGGGTGGTGGGTGTATGGAACAAGCTGCCAGAGGAGGTGGTTGAGGCTGGGACTATCCCAATGTTTAAGAAACAGTTAGACAGGTACATGGATAGGACAGGTTTTGAGGGATATGGACCAAATGCAGGTAGGTGGGACTAGAGTAGATGGGACATGTTGGTCAGTGAGGGCAAGATGGGCCGAAGGGCCTGTTCCATGCTGTATCACTCTATGACTATGGCTCTATGACTATTACTTTGGTGACCAGGGATTTTGTTTTGCACTGATAGTGTTTTATTGAATTTATTGAACTTTCTTTTTTTGTTTATTTTATTATATATTGTATTTAAGACGTCTTGCTGCCAGGAGAATATGCCTTTACGGCCATTAAAACATTTTCACACCAACATTTTGACTCGGTCAGTGGAAGGGTCCCAACCCAAAATGTCATCTCTCCATGTTTACAAGAGCTGCTGCCTGACCCGCTGAGTCACTCCAGCACTTTGCATCTTTTCACATCCTGAGTTCAACTGCCTTTAATAAATGTGGTTTGAACCATCAGCCGACCCTGTCTATTTGCTGTGGTCCTGGCTGTCCTGCCTACTATTTTCGAAATGGGGAGAGAATCCAGAAATCGGAGGTGTTGGGAGTGCTGGTGCAGGATTCTCAAAAAGTTCATTTGCAAATTGAATTGGTAGTAAAGAACGCAAATTCAATGCTAGCATTTATATCAAGTGGACTAGAATACAAAAACAGAGATGCTGTTTAATGCTGAAAGCCGCATTTGGAGTATTATGAGTAAATTTGGGCTGCATATCCGAGGAAGGATGTGCTGGCTCTGGAGAGGGTCCAGAGGAGGTTTGTATGAGTGGGCTAACAAATGATGAGCGTTTGATGGCTTCTGTACTCGCTGGAGTTTGGAAGACTGAGGGGGGACCTCATTGAAACATACAGAATAATGAGTGGATGTGGGGAGGATGTTTTCACTGGTGAGAGAGCCTAGGACCAGAGGTCACAGCCTCAGAATTAAAGGGCCTCTTTTAGAAAGGAGGTGAGGAAGAACTTCTTTAGTCAGAGGGTTGTTCATCTGTGAAACTCATTGCCGCAGAAGGCTGTGGAGGCCAAGTCGGAAGATATTTTTAAGACGGAGGTAGACATTCTTGATTAGAACGAGTGAGGGTTATGGGGAGAAGGCAGGAAAATGGGATTAGGAAGCTGAGATCAGCCATGATTGAATAGACTCGATGGGCCTAATTCTACTCCTATTACTTGTGAACGTATTATTCTTCCTCTTTTTGATTACAATATTTGCTCCCACCTCATCGATTCATAAGTGATAGGAGCAGAATTAGGCCATCAAGTCTACTCCACCATTCAATCATGGCTGATCTTTCTCTCAACCCCATTCTCCTGCCTCTCCCCATAACCCTTGACACCCGTTCTTTTTGGGATATTGGTTCTCCCTCCTATTCAGATGCAACCCATCCCTCGCGTGTCACCTCGTCGCAGGAGGTGGGTTATTTACTGGTGCCCTCCCCTAATTCCCCATTTAGTGGTGCCCTCCCCTAATTGCCCATTTACCAATTCCCCATTTAGTGGTGCCCTCCCCTAATTCCCCATTTAGTGGTGCCCTCCCCTAATTCCCCATTTACCAGTGCCCTCCCCTAATTCCCCATTTAGTGGTGCCCCCCCCTAATTGCCCATTTACCAGTGCCCTCCCCTAATTCCCCATTTAGTGGTGCCCTCCCCTAATTCTCCATTTACCAGTGCCCTCCTCTAATTCCCCATTTAGTGGTGCCCCCCCTAATTGCCCATTTAGTGGTGCCCTCCCCTAATTCCCCATTTAGTGGTGCCCTCCCCTAATTGTCCATTTACCAGTGCCCTTCCCTAATTGTCTATTTATTGATGCCCTCCCCTAATTGTCCATTTCAGTGCCCCCCCCAATTCCCCATTTAGTGATGCCCCCCTTAATTGTTCATTTACCAGTGCCCCCCCCTAATTCCCCATTTAGTGGTGCCCTCCCCCAATTGTCCAGGCAGGATGAGTTTTAATTATATAGATATTGCATTTTAAGATGAATAACTTCCTATTTAGCAATGTTAACCAACCTATAAAAACAATTTAACTGAGCCACCAAAATGAGCAAAGTTGTCATCAATCTAGTTAACCCTTTCCTTCCTTTAGAATCTGATGTTCTATTTTGAGCACCCTCGAGGAAGATTGTGAAAGTATTAGGAGGGTTCAGATTAGAACATAGAACACAGAACAGTACGGCAGGAATGGGCCCTTCAGCGGCACAGTAGAGCTGCTGTTAGCACGGAGTTTGTACGCTATCTCTGTGACCTGTGTGGTCCATGTGCTCCGGTTTCCTCCCATACTCCAAAGACGTTCAGGTTTGTAGGTTAATTGGCTTCAGTGAAATTTTTAATTGCCCCTAGTGTGTAGGACTGCGCTAGTGTGCGGGATGATCGCTGGCCGGTGCTGAGTCAGTGGGCTGAAGAACCTGTTTCTACGTGGAATCTCTGTAAACCCTACATTGTTTGTGCCGAACACGATGCCTAGTTAAACTAATCACATCTGACTGTATGTGATCCATATCCCTCTACCTTTGTGTAAAAAAAGTGAACCCTCGGGCTCCTATTGACGTTTTCCCCCTCACCTTAAACCTATGTCCTCTGGTTCTTGATTTCCCTTCTCTGGGCAAAAGATGTGTGCATTTACCCGATCTACTCCTCTGATGATCTTATACACCTCTATAAGACCACCCCTGGGACTTTATTCCTTGGAACACAGGAGGGCCCTCCTGTGTTCCAAGGAATAAAGTCCCAGCCTGTCCAGCCTCTCCCTATAGCTCAGGCCCTCGAGTACTGGCAACATCCTTGTACATCTTCTCGGCACCCTTTCCAACTTGACAACATCTATTAGAACTACGAGAACATGTGTTAGAGTACAATGTGAAATCAAAGCATCTACACAGTGAACACATACATGTATTTTTTTAATTTTTTTTAGTTTTAGAGTTACAGAGGAAACAGGTCTTTGGCTCACCGAGTCTGACCAGTGATCCCCACACATTTACACTACCCTACACACACTAGAGACAATTTTACATTGATACTAAGCCAATTGACCAGTATGTTTTTGGAGTGTGGGACGAAACCGAAGATCTTGTCGAAAACCCACGCAGGTCACGGGGAGAATGTACAAACTCCGTACAGACAAGCACCCGTAGTCAGGATCGAACCCGGGACTTTGTCCCCGTAAGGCTATCGCTAACCACCATACTGTAACAGCTATTGGAACTGTTGGAATATGTATTAGAGAACATTTAGAAATTAGAGCATGCATACTTTTGGTATAGAATGTGCCAGGCGACATTAGGGCAACGGAGTTAACCTAAAATTCTCAGAGCAGGCAGATTGTGTTATCATTTAGTCCTGCCAGTCCTGCTAGTTTGAAGCTGCAAGGTGCATGTAACATTACACACTGATCGTGATCACAGTTTCAGCAGCAGTTGTTGCTCTTTCACCATTGTTCCTTCTTTCCCCTTCCCCGCTTTCCTCCCCCAGCACACTTTTGTAAAGGAATCATCAATCCTTTGTGTGTGAGTGTAACTGGTTTTTACAGGAGTCTAGAAATCAGCACTTTAGTGCCCGTCACCATGTCCCTGTGGATTGTTGAGTGTTGCAAGGACAATAGAACACACCAAAGCTCTGCAAATCTATAGCAACCCAATTTTTAATATTTTCGACAGATCTACATAGTTTTGGTGCGTTCCATTCTTTGCCCAGGTTTCTGATGTCCTTGCGGGAATAGGGTGACGGCTGGTAAAATATTTTTTGCGCTGATTGCAGTGATTCTTCCACAAACCACTTATTTCAGTTTCCTCGAGGGATTGAGGACAATACGAGACAAATGAAGACATTGCGAGGTGTAGGAAGGAACTGCAGATGCCAGTTCATACCGAAGATAGGCACAAAGTGCTGGAGTAACTCAGCGGGTTAGGCAGCATATCTGGAGAGGAGGAATGGGTGACGTTTTGGGTCAGGATCCTTCTTCAGACAGTTTAGTGGGGGTGGCGGGGAGGGTAGCGGGGTAGGAAGAAACTGAAGATACTGGTTTAAATGGAAGATATACACAAAAAGCTGTTACTGGAGTAACAGGCATTATCTCTGAAGAGAAGGAATGGGTGGCACTTCACAGCGCCGGGGATCCGGGTTCTATCCAGACCCCGGGTGCCGTCTGTGGGGAGTTTACATGTTCTCCCTGTGACCCCGTGGGTTTCCTCTGGGTGCCCTGGTTTCCTCTTACATCCCACAAGACATGTAGGTTTGTAGGTTGATAAGATCAAAACATTATAAGACATATTATAAGACATAGGAACAGAAATAGGACATTCTGCCCATCATGTCTGCTCTGCCAGTTGATTATGGCTGATCTATTTCTCCCTCTCAACCCCATTCTCCTGCCTTCTCCTCATAACCTTTGACACCCTTACTACTCACAAACCTATCAATCTCCACCTTAAAAATATCCAATGACGTGGCCTCCACTGCCATCTGTGGCGATGAATTCCACAGATTCACTACCCTCTGGTCAAATAAAATCCCCCACATCTCCTTTCTAAAGGTACATCCGGTTAATCCACCTCTGTAAATTGCCCCTAGTGTGTAGGGAATGGATGTGTCGATGGGATAACAAAGAAAAGGTGATCGTAGGTCAGCACAGACTCTATGGGCTGAAGGGCCTGTTTCCATGCTGTATCTTCCAATCAATTCAGCAAATTTGCAGATGACACAAAGCTGGGTGGTAGTGTGAACTGTGAGGAGGATGCCATGAGAATGCAGGGTGACTTGGACAGGTTGGGTGAGTGGGCAGGTGCATGGGAGATGCAGTTTAATGTGGATAAATGTGAGGTTATCCACTTTGGTAGCAAAAACAGGAAGGCAGATTATACTATCTAAATGGTGTCGAGTTGCGAAAAGGAGAAGTACAACGGGATCTGGGGATCCTTGTTCATCAGTCAATGAATGTAAACATGCAGGTACAGCAGGCAGTGAAGAAAGTGAATGACATGTTGGCCTTCATAACAAGAGCAGGTGAGTATAGGAACAAAGAGGTCCTTCTGCAGTTGTATAGGGCCCAAGTGAGACCACACCTGGAGTATTGTGTGCAGTTTTGGTCCCCTAATTTGAGGAAGGACATTCGTGCTATTGAGGGAATGCAGCGTAGGTTTACAAGGTTAAATCCTGGGATGGTGGGACTCGTATGCTGAGGGAATGGAGCGGCTGGGCTTGTACACTCTGTAGTTTAGAAGGATGAGAGGGGATATTATGGAAACATATAAGATTATTAAGGGTTTGGACACAATAGAGGCAGGAAACATATTCCCGATGTTGGGGGAGTCCCAGAACCAGGGGCCACAGTTTAAGAATACGGGGTAAGCTATTTGGAATAGAGACGAGGAAACACTTTTTCTCACAGAGAGTTGTGAGTCTGTGGAATACTCTGCCTCAGAGGGCAGTGGAGGCCGGTTCGCTGGATATTTTCAGGAGAGAGCTAGATAGGGCTCTTAAAGATAGCGGAGTCAGGGGATATGGGGAGAAGGCAGGAACGGGGTACTGATTGGGGATGATCAGCCATGATCACATTGAATGGGGGTGCTGGCTCGAAGAGCCGAATGGCCTACTCCTGCACCTATTGTCTATCAATCTGTAGGGACAGCTTTCGCCACCACAACTCAGCGGAGAAGCAGAGGAGACAATGCAGATGCCGATGAAGATGGGAGCCATCAACTAACTGCTCTCCAGTCTGCTGTTCATTCGTGAATAAACAGCATCTCAAATCTCATGTGTGGGAAGGAACTGCAGATGCTGGTTTAAACCGAAGATAGACGCAAAATACTGGAGTATCTCAGCGGGACAGACATCCCTGGAGAGAAGGAATGGGTGACGTTTCGGGTCGAGACCCTTCTTCAGACTGATGTTTTGGGTCGAGACCCTTCTTCAGACTGAAGAAGGGTCTCGACCCGAATTGTCACCCATTTCCTTCTCTCCAGAGATGATGTCTGTCCCGCTGAGTTACTCCAGCATTTTGTGTCCATCTCAAATCTCATCTCAATTATGGTTCCAGACTCGAGGCTTGCCCGTCACAAACCGTCATATAATCATCCTTTTTATGTAGAATGCAAAAATGAAACCTAACAAAGTCTGTGCTCCGAACCAACTTTATAAATTGCACAACGTTGTATCGCATGCAATCTTAATCTTGATGTCTGTGAAAGAATGACTAGCATTATACATAACCTTTCGTAATAAAAAATCCTCTTCAATGAAGTGTTTGTTTTAAGGTGGAGTTCGTGGGAAACATAGTAGATGACTTATATACATTAAATGTTCACAAGCAGCAACTCTGTTTTCAGTGTGTACGGGACAAATATTGGCAGGACTCTTGGTAATATTGCAGTGGGATTTCCATAATCCATCAGTGTACAGGAGAGACATACGGGAATTTGGTTGCGCAGTTACCCAACAACAACCTCGTTCAATGTCAACAAAACTAGCAAACTAATCATTGACTTAAAGGAGAAGATAGGAGACCTCAGAGATAGACACAAAATGCTGGAGTTACCCAGCGGGACAGGCAGCATCTCTGGAGGACATTGATAGGTGACGTTTCGGGTCGGGACCCTTCTTCAGACTGAGAGTCAGGGGAGAGGGAAATTAGAGGTATGAATATGTACAGAACAAATCGGAGCCGGCACCAAAGGCCAAGAAAATGTGGAGCCCACAATGGTCCATTGTTGGCTGTGGAAGAGGTGAGAACGAAGTGATACGAACAGTGAAACTAGCAGGTTGGGGGAGGGATGGAGAGAGAGGGAATGCAAGGGTTACTTGAAATTAGCGACATCAACATCATACCCCTGGGTTGAAAGCTGCTCAAGTGAAATATTAGGTGTTCAGTTTCCATTAGTGGGTCGGTGATGGAACGAGTTAGCAGGTTCCAATTGCTGAGTGTTAAAATCTCAGATGACCTGGTCTTGGGGCCCAGCACATAAGATTAGTGTGGAAAGCCATCTTGGTTGGCTTGGATGGAATGGGCTGCAGGGCTGGTTTATACGCTTCATGACTCTGTGACTGCATTTCTGTCAGGTGCCAGAGAGAGAATTTGATAACCAGGGTAATGCCAGCTACAAACTGAAGCTTACTAACCAATGGTTTATTATCACATTTACTGAGTTACAGTGAAATTTTTTTTTCATGCAGTTCAGTAAAGTGTTACTATACGTTTTAATTTTGAGAAACATCTTTGGAGTGTGGGGGGGAACCGGAGCACCCGGAGAAAACCCACGCAGATCACGGGGAGAACGTACAAACTCCGCACAGACAGCACTCGTAGCCAGGATCGAACCCGGGTCTCTGGCTCTATGAGGCAGCAACTTTACTGCTGTGCCCCAATACCTATAAGCACAATCCCCGATTAAGTACAAAGTGTATAGAAATAGTCCACACTGACACACCGTACAAGAGTAGCCAGGTATTTGGCGCCATTTTCAAAGTCCAGTTCGGTCCACGGGCACGGTCTCCTGGAGCGGGGCCCAATCCAGGCGAGCCCCAGGCTGCTGCAGGGCCTCCATCCGTGAATCATCGTCCCTCTCCTTGCCCGACCACCTTCAGCCTTTGTGCCCTGGGAGCGCCTCCCATTGCCGAACTTTATCCCAGAGCCTTACTGTATCCCAGATAATATGTTTTGCCTGCAGGATATGTGATGAATTGCTTTGTGCTTTGGCGGTCGCAAGAACGACAACTGAGTTTTTTCAACGTATTTTATTCACAAAATAACTTCTCAGTTCACAGGCTCTAACAACACGTCTGGCCACAATGGTGGTCAGCACTGAACTGACGCGCGAAAGCAAAACTGCACGAAAAACCAGCAGCCCCTCCCGAGTCACGTGACCGTGGCTTCTGAACGCCGGGTTCGATACCTGCGAGTGCCAGCAGGCGCCGCTACAGTGCTTTATTTTCCAGTTGGAAGCAGTGTTCATATTTGACCTTTTGATAGGGCTACGATAAATGTATGTGTGCGCTCATTTCCCCACAGATTTGGGACATTGGTGGTCAACCAAGATTCCGGAGTATGTGGGAACGTTACTGCAGAGGGGTCAACGCGATTGTGTGAGTTTATAAACAGAGATCTTTATATTTTCGACAGATATAGACGCCCCTTCCCCACCTTCTCCCTCCGTCTCTCCTCAGCTCTCCCCTTCACTGCTACACTCTTACACCCCTCCTCCTCCTTCCTCTACCCCTATCCCTACCTCATATCCCTCTCCTTACTGTAGGAAGGAACTGCAGATGCACGTTTAAACTGAAGGTAGACAAAAAGCTCGAGTAACTCAGTGGGTCAGGCAGCCTCTGGAGAAAAGGAATAGATGACGTTTCGGGTCATGACCCTTCTTCAGACCGATAATCAGTCTGTAGAAGGGTCTCGACCCGAAACGTCACCTATTCCTTTTCTCCACAGGTGGTGCCAGTCCCACTAAGTTACTCCAGCTTTTTGTGTATCTCCCTACTTCCTGTCTTTCATCTCCTCTCCTCCATCTCCTTTCTTCCCGTCATATCATCTCTCTCTTCCTTCTTTCTCCCTCTTTTCCATCTTCTCTCCCTCTGGCCCCACTCTTCCCCCATTTTATCATTTCACACACTTTTTAAGAGTTCCCACTGCATTTGACCACTGCTCCTGATGCGTGCCTCTTTATTAGCTACATGGTGGATGCTGCAGACTTCGAAAAGATTGAAGCTTCAAAGAACGAACTGCACAACTTATTAGATAAGCCACAGCTACAAGGAATTCCTGTAAGTCAGCTTTATTTTAAACTCTCTGTTTAAATTGCTTTACATGTCACCTTAAAAATAACAGAGTAGAAACTGGTTGCAAGGAGTCCCAAAACCATGCTGTTGTTTATGGATTGAACATACATTGGTATAGTTTTTATTTTAATTCACGTTGTTTTAAGGCTTAAGTTTACAAACTGGTGTTTCATGCAAGAATGCAACATGTTGGGCTGTGTGCTTGCGTGTGTGCGTGAGGGTGTGTGTGTGGGTGGGGTGTGTCTGTGTGGGTGTGAGGGCGTGTGTGTGTGAGATGTACAAATGGATATTTATGAAGCAAGAATTATCACGGGCAAAATTAGTTTATTGCCATTTTGTATGAATTTGACTGGATATCTGAATGACAACAGCTCCACTTCTGATAGTTAACACAGTCTAGATACAAGATATTATTCACATCATTGAAAGAACAGCAGTGTTTTATAATAGTAAGATTAAATGAGAACTTACCAGTTTGAAGTTTGATCTTGATTTTATGAGGAGTCGAGTTGAGGGACTACGTGAAGAACCCCGTGCAGCCGTTCGTGCATCAATCTTCAAAGCAACGGTGTGAAATCACAGCTAATAGTGACTGAAGTATAATGGTAAGATAACAAAGGCTAGAACTACCAGATGAAATCTATGAGGGCTGGGAGCAGAGGCCACATAGTTCCTCAACTCGACTCCTCATAAAATAAAGATCAAACTTCAAACTGGTAAGTTCTTGTTTAATCTTACTATTTTACTTCAGTCACGTGAGTGACTACGTGAAGACTTCAAAGCTCTGTGACTTCATGCCGTGTGAAACGAGTATACACAACAACAGCTGCTTCATTGACAAATGAAGGGAAAATATTCATAATGCATACAGTCATAACATAGATGTAAAACATGCTGATGCTGTTTAAATGAAACAATAATATTTCCATCTCTCACCCAGATGGAAAATATAACCAGAACATGAATAGAGTTAACAAATACTCCTGGTTCAGCAATGGGTCATTACAGATGTTTGGAGATTCGTTCAATGGACCATGCTCCAGCCGTAACAATGTGACCCAGCGGAACATAAATACCCTTGCTGCTGATGTTGTAGCAGCCCTGGTGGAATGAGATCTGGAAACAGAATCCATTCGTACATAACACAACTCCGTTTTTCTCATCTGGAATGGCCTGAACAATAAGTTCTCCCAAATTCTTTGTGACTAACAACATTGCTAGTCCAGAACTCCAAGGCTCTTGATGACCTTGGCATATTGTTTTATATATGTGTGCTTACCTTATCAAAGGCCCCCTGGTATGCCTGTGACTATTTTGAGACCTGCCCTTCTGGTCTGCTCAAGTATTTATAACATATTATATATTATAATTTACAAACGTTATCATCCTGTACCATCACAATTATTTAACGACTGAACCTGCTGCACTAAACCAGTGCCAGAAGGATAACTGCCTAATAAACTCCAGCCAAATTTAAGGATATAGCTGCAGCCTCCTGGTGAAATAGTGTTCACAAATGTCAACATCACATATGGCATTATACTGGTCCTGGGACCTAAGTTGAAGATATCCTACCCCTTGCTAACCGGTGTGGACCCGACAGAGCGAGTCTTGTTTGCTATAGCCAACTCAATGAGGAAGCTCATCGACCCAATTAATGGCCGCATAACTCCATAATTAACAGACGATCATTTAGCATGAACTCAAAACATTAGCAATCAATAACATTTTCCATGGAACATAAGCATTACAAACTCTTTCATCTCCTGGAAAAGAAAATTCAGCGGTTTGGTGCTATGCAAACACTTTGAACACATAGAAGGATAGATGTAACAACCCAAATCTTAGGGCAGTTTGTTAAACCTGCATAACATAATTTGAGGTTATCATGCAACATCTGATTTCCGAAGCCTCAGGCTGAACAAGCAAATTTACGTTGTCCATCATCGTGATTTTATTAATTTCAGCTGGTGTTAACAATGACCTAGATGGCACTTAATAATTAACCATTTAACAAAATAGCTGTTGCTCTACTGACACAGCTGAATTGCATCTATACAATTAACAATTAGTCTAACGACTAGAACTGTTTTATAACAACAACTGTTACCAAATTCTTATTGACTTCAATCTGTTGCCCAGGCCGGCATCATGGCCAATTGAATACCTAAAAGTAAATCCCAACATTCTACACGTCTATTTGATAGGAACTTAATCTAACTGGATAGAGGAGCCCAATTTCTCAAATATAGTTTGAGACTTAACAGTGGATTTTAGCACATATATAACCAGTGTTATTTAAAACTGTGAATAGTTTTCTTTGAATGCTTTTTTGTCATCATTCTGTTATATTGCCTTATCCTAACAATGCCTCCTCATCCCCCATTATCACTGTAAATGGGAATACCCTACTAAACTGCTATTCCCATAAAGTGGCCCTAACACAGTACCACTGGCGCCCATGAAACAGCCCTGAACAAAGGTGCTGCTGGCGCGGTCTTTCCCATAGGCCAGTATTTGCCATAGATTTGGCGTTCTCATGAAGCAGCCCGGAGCAAAGATGCTGCTGGCATAACCTCGCCAATAGGCTAGCCTACCATAACTTGCCATTCCCCTGGAGCAGTCCTGAGCAAAGGTACTGCTGGCACCGCCTCTGCAATAGGTTAGCCTGCCATAGCTTGGCATCCCCATGAGCAGTCCTAAACAAAAGTACTGCTGGCACAGCCTTTCCCATAGGCTGGCACTGCCATAACTTGGCATTCCCATGAAGCAGCCCTACCCAAACGTGCTGCTCTCTAAATTAATTCCCAGAGGTGAAACCTCCCAACTTTCCTAATTGTACTGACTATTTTTGTCAGTTGTTCCCATATCTTGGGGATTATTGTAGTTTGGGAACCCCATAGGTGAATTTCCCCTCCCCGGGAAGCCATATATATATATATTATATTTATATGGATTCCCGGTACCCTCCTGGCACGCAGGCTAATCATTTATGTGAGTTAACCCCATTTCCTGGGACTACTGCGGTCTGGGAACCGCATATACTTGGGTTTTCCCTGCACCAGGAACCCAGCCTAACCATTTAGGTTTGTTTTAACCTCATGTGCTGGGACTACTGCGATGTAAAACCGCATATACTTGGGTTTCCCCTGCACCGGGAACCCAGCCTAACCGTTTAGGTTAGTTTTAACCCCATATCCTGGGGACTACTGTGGTCTAGAACCGCATATAGTTGCGTTTCCCCTCCCCGGGAACCCAACGTGTGGAGTCACTGACCGTGTTATCAGTGACTCCGATCGCGAACCCGACATTCCCAGCTCTCCGCTTCCGCGGTCGGACCAGGGTTTTCCCCCAAAGCCCTAGGTTGGTTCCCTCGTCGGCCATCGCGAACATCCCGCAAAAACCCCGGAGATTCCTGCAGGAGACCTGCAACAGGTAAGAAAATAGCACTTAAGGGCCTGTCCTACCAGCATCCGACTCCATGCGATGAGCGCGATCAAACTAGAAGTGGGGGCCGCGCGGAGGTCGGGTGATCCCTGTACAGGGCCGTTCCCACCAGCATGCGCCTGCATGCGGCAAGCGCGACCAAACCGGCAGCGGGGGCTGCGCGGAGGTCAGGTGAGTGGCGCAACGCGGCGCAAAGTGAGGCGAACTTGGAGCGAAGTCTTAAAGGTAAGTTCGCCAGGACAGAGAGGGGCACACAGAGAGGGGCACAGAGGCACACACAGAGAGGACCATGGAGGCACTCACAGAGAGGGTCACGGAGGCACGACGTCGAGACGGTGTGTAATGCGTCGAGGCGACTGCGAGCTGACAAGCTGTTGCCGCGCGGAATTTTTAAACATAGCCAGTTGTTAGGAGCCCCGCGCGATGTCGGGACGAACTCCGTACAATTCCGCACGGCTCCGGCGATCGAAGTGGGACCGGCCCCGCGACGCCGGACGGTTCAAGCGACCACGTTAGGTCGCGCTCATCGCATAGAGTTGCATGCTGGTGGGACAGGCTCTTTACCTGAAACTTTTTTAGATTTACTGTTGGAGAAGTAAAATACCAATGGGCAACCTTACATGAGAAATGCAAGGTTATAGACGTGAATATCTACAATCTAATATATCTCTAAAAATATACTAAACACGGAATGCTTCTCCCTGGTACATAAAGACAGCAAGGACACCTACGTTAGACCCGTATTTATTTACAAAAGCTTTACCTTTAACACATTAGTTCCAACCCAACTCATCCCCAAACTGAAGTGGTGGGCCCGGTGTCGAAGATCAGGAAGTAATGAATGGAAAATAGGCATCTCAGCATGGTTTGGGAACAACCCCATCCAAGACCGCAGGAAATATTCAGTGAATTGTGGACGTCACGCAAACCCACGTCCCTTCCATTGACTCCATCTACACTTCGCGCTGCCTGGGCAAGGCCACCAGCATAATCAAGGGCCAATCGCACCCCGGACACTCCCTCTACTCCCCTGGCGAGAGAGGGTATAGGAGGAAGAGCTTAAACAGCGTGGTGTCAAAATAAGAACCTCTTCTTCCGTGTCAACAGAATGCAGGAGCTGGCCATTGACCTCTGAAAGTGGGGTGAAGTACACACTGTGGTCTGCATCAATGGTGCTGAAGTGGAAATGGTCAAGAGCTTCAAGTTCCTAGGTGTACACATCACCAACCCCATCAACGAATTGGTCTAAAATACACATTGACATACTCTAATTCCTCAAAAGACTAGGGAAAAGCAACAGGTCCCCAGCGACTTGCCAATTTCTGTCGATGCACCATAGAAAGCTTCTCTTGTGGATACATACAAACGTAATATCGCAACCTTTAAGAAACATTTAGACAGGTACATGGATAGGACAGGTGTACATGGATAGGACAGGGATATGGGCCAAACACGTGCAGGTGGGACTAGTGCAGAGCAAATTGGGCTGAAGGGCTTATTTCTTAAGGCCGTAAGACTCAATGACATTTTGACTCTAAACAAAGACTCATGGAACTGCAGATGCTGAAATCTGGAGCAAAATACAAAGTCCTGGAGATGAACAGGAGATGACAGGTGTCAGATAATGAGAGAAGAGGCCCTAAAAAGGACATTGCATGGCAGCTCAGTAATGAGAAAAAGCTTCTCAAATATGCCAATGGGAAGTGTGTGGGAAGGAACTGCAGATGCGGGTTTACTCTGAAGATAGCACACAAAATGCTGCAGTAACTCAGCGGGTCAGACAGCATCTCTGGATGGAAGGGATGTGTGTCATTTGGGGTCGAGACCTTGCTTCAGACTGCGGGTCAGGGGAGAAGGAAATTAGAGATGAGGGAGGGTAAGGTGTGAAATCGGGAGAGATCAAAGGGGACTGAGTCAGACGAGAATGTTATTTACAATGAATAAATTCTAACTTGATTAGCTCCACAGGGAATTATGCCATCATATATTCATTTGAAGCTGTTAACCAAACACAGGAAACTTTTTATTGCCAACAGCAAGACAAAGCGTAGCTTATCCCATTATACTTGTTGAGCATAGAGTTGAAAGACAGTGTTCCATATTTTCAACTATCTGCTATCTCCTTGCAGCGACGTACTTGTGTGTTCCATTATTAGAGGTATCACTCGATGAATCAACCGGATATTGCTAACTTATTGTTTCTCTATTATTAAAACCAAAAGCAATTGCCGAATGAGTTTTAGAATGAATTGGTCCTGGATTTAACAAAATAATTGTAATGCATTATTTTTGGTCCAGCATTAATGATTCCAAGATTCAGTGAACATTTTGCCTCCCAGTTTTTGTGTCTTCCTTTCCTCATGAAACCCGTGCTTTTATTTTATAGTTTTGAGATTGAGAGAATTGAGAGAAAACTTTGTTCAGATAGAGAATGGAATCTGGGCCTTGGGTCCACCGAGTCCATGCCGACCATCGATCACCCGTTCACACTATGTTATCCTACATTCTCATCCACTCCCCACACACTGGGGGTAATTTACGGATGCCGATTAACCTACAAACGCTCACGCCTTTGGGATGTTGGAGGAAACCCACGCCGGAGAACGTGCAAACTCCACACAGCCAACACCCTAGATCGGGATCGAACCCGAGACTTTGGCGCTGTAAGACGATGGCTACTCCAGCTGCGCCACTTGGGTTCATGTGTTAGAATTACATGTTAATTTATCCACGAAGGAAGGATTGGACGTTAAACACAGCGCGGCCAATTTGGAAAAACAGAACCAGTTGTATCTTGAAAACTGTACAGGATGTTCTTCATTCAAACAATCAGTTTGCATTTTTTATTTTTATTTTTGTAGGTATTAGTATTGGGAAACAAGAGAGACCTCAGCAATGCTTTGGATGAGAAACAACTGATTGAGAAAATGTAAGTCATGGTGTTACCTGCATGTATTGACCTGTGAAGTGGAGACAATGATGTGAAAGTAAGTGAGTCCATTCCAGCAATAATTTAATCTTCTCCTTACACACAGGCTAGGATTTTAGAGATACAGTGCGAAAACAGGCCCTTCAGCCCACCGTGTCCGCGCCGACCAGCGATCCCCGCACATTAACACTGTCCTACACACACTAGGTTCAATTTACATTTATACCAAGCCAATTAGCCTACAAACCTGTACGCCTTTGGAATGTGGGGGGAATACGGACAGCACCCGTGGTCAGGATCGAACCTGGGTCCCTGGTTGCTGTAGGGCAGCAACTCTTCCGCTACACCCCTGTGCACCAGAATAGCAGACAGAGGAGTTCCATCCGAGATTCCTCCCAATTTTTTGTCGGAGCCATGTTACTTCATAACGTGGGCAACCATCTTGACTTTGTCTGGGGTAAGATGTCTGTTGACAGGGGCGGCACAGAGACATAGCGGTAGAGTTGCAGCCATCCAGCACCCGAGACCCAGTTCAATTCCGACTACGGGTGCTGCCTGTATGGAGTTTGTGCGTTCCCCCCGTGACCTTGTGGGTTTTCCCCAGGTGCTCCGGTTTCCTCCATTCCAAAGACATGCAGTTCGTAAGTTAATTGGCTTTGGTAAAGATTATAGATTGCCCCCAGTGTGTAGGATAGTGCTAGCGTACGGGGATCGCTAGTCGGCGCAGACCCGGTTGGCCACTGTTTCCATGCTGTATCTCTAAACTACACGAAACTAGACACCACAGTGTCAGCCAATGGGTAGTAGGAACGTTGGGGACAGCATGCACCAGAGTCTGTTTTGCAGCTGACAGCTGCATTATTCAGCAAATGAAATTTGTTTAAATTACCCTGTGGTAAGTAATCTACAAGGAGAGTGGTTGTCTCTGTGAACCGCATAAACAAAACCAGTGAGCAGAACAAGAAGATATATCCAGCAGAAAGTAATAAATGGGGGATAGACCATCACACAAACCAACCTCCCATCCATTGACTCCATCTACATCTTGGCAAGGCCAGCAGCATAATCATGGACAAGTCTCACCCCAGACACTCCCTCTTCTCCCCTCTCCCATCAGGCAAAAGGTACAGAAGTTTGAAAACGCACATCTCGAGATTCAGGGACAGTTTCTTCCCAATTGTTATCAGGCAACTAAACACCCTATCACCAACTAGAGAGTGGTCCCGGCCTACTATCTATCTCATTGGAGACCCTCGGACTATCTTTAATTGGACTTAATCTTGCACTAAATGTTATTCTCTTTATCCTATATCAGTTCACTGTGCACGGCTTGATTGTAATCTTGTACAGTCTTTCCGCTTGCTGGATACCACCCATCAAAAAAATATTTTTGCTGTACCTCGTTACACGTGACAATAAACTAAGCCTTGTGTGTAAAATGAATCCCATTGTAGAAAATCTGCAGAAAATCCCCCAAATTTCCCCATTCTGGCCACAGAATGACATCTCTCCTAGTTGGGTAACAGAGCAGGAAGGAGACATGCACTAGTTTTTGGAAACTTTATTGGTCACCGGCCACAGGTCAGATCGACCAGTGGCTTCCAGGTCAGGACTGGAAGATATCCTGAAATACATTCTTAATACTCATTCCATGTGCACTCATTCAAGCTTAGTGACTGTCAGGAATGTTTTCCTAAGGGGCAAAAATCAAATCCTTAGTTAGAGTGGATGTGGAGAGGATGTTTCCAGTCGTGGAAGAGTCTAGAACCAGAGGGCACAGCCTCAGAATAAAAGGGCGTACCTTCAGAAGGGAGATATGGAGAAATTTCTTTGAAGAAGGTGGCAAATCTGTGCAATTCATTGTTACAAATGGGTGTGGAGGCCATCATTGGGTATCTTTAAAGCAGAGATTGATTGATTATAAAGGTTATGGGGACAAGGCAGGAGAATGGGTTGAGAGGGAAAAATCAGCCATGATCAAATGGCAGAGCAGATTCAATGGGCCGAATGGCCTAATTCCGCTCCTATGTTGCATGGCCTAATACTACAGGGCATAGCTTTAAGGTGAGTGGGCCAAAGATGTGCGGGGTAAGTTATTTTTTTACACAGAGGGTGGTGAGTGCCTGAAACATGCTTGGGGGGGGGGGGGGGGGGGGGGGGGGGGGGTTGGTGGGGGTTATGGTTTTATAGTATTGTGATCTGTGCTTATTTCTTCTGTAGGAACCTATCTGCCATCCAGGATCGTGAAATCTGTTGCTATTCAGTGTCCTGCAAAGAGAAGGATAACATAGGTGAGACAACATGCAATTCCACATCTACAGTGGCTTGCAAAAGTTTTCATTCCCCTTGAACTTTTCCACATTTTATCAAATTACAACCACAAACGTAAATGTATTTTATTGGGATTTTATGTGATAGACCAACACAAAGTGGTGCATAATTGTGAAGTGGAAGGAAAATGATACATGGTTTCCAAATGTTATTACAAATAAAAAACTGAAAAGTGTGGTGTACAAAAGTATTCAGCCCCCCCCCCCTGAGAATACTTTGTAGAACCACCTTTCGCTGCAATTACAGCTGCAAGTCTTTTGGGGTATGCCCCTACCAGCTTTGCACATCTAGAGACTGAAATGTTTGCCCATTCTTCTTTGCAAAATAGCTCAAGCTCAGTCAGATTGGATGGAGAGCGTCTGTGAACAGCAATTTTCAAGTCTTGCCAGAGATTCTCAATTGGATTTAGGTGTGGACTTTGACTGGGCCATTCTAACACATGAATATGCTTTGATCTAAACCATTCCATTGTAGCTCTGGCTGTATGTTTAGGGCCGTTGTCCTGCTGGAAGGTGAACCTCGGCCCCAGTCTCAAGTCTTTTGCAGACTCTAATACGTTTTCTTCCAAGTTTGCCCTGTATGTGGCTCCATCCATCTTCCCATCAACTCTGACCAGCTTTCCTGTTCCTGCTAAAGAAAAGCATCCCCACAGCATGATGCTGCCACCACCATGTTTCACAGTAGGGATGGTGTGTTCAGGGTGATGTGCAGTGTTAGTTTTCCGCCACATATAGCGTTTTGCATTTAGGCCAAAAATTGCAATTTTGGTCTCATCAGACCAGAATACCTTCCTCCATATGTTTGCTGTGTCCCCCACATGGCTTGTGGCAAACTGCAAACGGGACTTCTTATGGCTTTGTTTCAACAATGGCTTTCTTCTTGCCACTCTTCCATAAAGGCCCGATTTGTGCACGACTAATAGTTGTCCTGTGGACAGATTCTCCCACCTGAGCTGTGGATCTCTGCAGCTCCTCCAGAGTTACCATGGGCCTCTTGGCTGCTTCTCTGATCAATGCTCTCCTTGCCCGGCCTGTCAGTTTAGGTGGATGGCCAACTCTTTCCATTTTCGGATGATGCATTGAACAGTGCTCCGTGAGATGTTCAAAACTTGGGATATTTGTTTATAACCTAACCCTGCTTTAAACTTCTCCACAACTTTATCCCTGACCTGTTCCTTGGGCTTCATGATGCTGTTTGTTCACTAATGTTCTCTAATAAACCTCTGAGGCTTTCACAGAACAGCTGTATTTATACTGAGATTAGATTACACACAAGTGGACTCTATTTACTAATCAGGTGACTTCTGAAGGCAATTGGTTGCACTGGATTTTATTTAGGGGTATCAGAGTAAAGGGGGCTGAATACTTTTGCACACCACACTTTTCAGTTTTTTATTTGTAAAAAAATTTGAAAGTCATGTATCATTCTCCTTCCACTTCACAATTATGCGCCACTTTGTGTTGGTCTATCACATAAAATCCCAATAAAATACATTTACGTTTGTGGTCGTAACGTGACAAAATGTAGAAAAGTTGAAGGGGTATGAAAACTTTTACAATGTATAAAAGCAAAATAATGCAGATGTTGCAACTCTGAGATGCAATCCAAAATTTCTAGACGTAGTCAGCAGTCCAGACAGAAGAGAGAAAATGAGTTAGTGTTTGAGGTCAATGCCAGTTCTTCACAATTCAATTCTGCATTTATATTTAAAGTCTATATTTAATTTTTGGCATAGAATAGTATTTTTAGTACCACAGGAAGTTCAGTGTAGTATAATGCTCTTTAATGCTGGTATCAATGAGACAAAGAGGTTCCAGGGAATTTTAGGCCATACTGCTCTGCCAAAGCGTTTGTCATTATTGGCCCATTCTGAAGAGTAAACTTAACAACCAGCTTCTTTTCTCCATCAGTCATGAACCCTTGATCCGTCCTCTTTCCTCACTTATCAGAAGGCTTCATTAGATAATCTTAAAGATAGCAGAATCAGGGGATATGGGGGGAAGGCAGGAACGGGGTACTGATTGTGGATGATCACTGAATAGTGGTGGTGGCTCGAAGAGCCGAATGGCCTACTCCTGCACCTATTGCCTGTTGTCTATTAACCAGAACTATGAGGATATGGGGTGGCGCAGTGGTAGAGGTGCAGCTTCACACTCTGTACAAAGTCCGTACAGACAGCACCCGCAGTGAGGATCGAACCCGGGTCTCTGGCACGGTGAGGGTAGCAACTCTACCGCTGCCCTACCGTGATGTTTAAAAAAAATTGTTCACCTTTGCTCTGCTGACAGAAAAAACATAAATGTAATTGCAAAGCATCTTACTTTTTAAAAGTTGCGTTATAGTGGCACAGCTAGAAAAGACACAACGTACTGGAGTAACTCAGCGGGTCAGGCAGCATCATTAGGGAAAAGGAATAGGTGACGTTTCAAGTCGAGATGGTTCTTCAGGCCTGAAAGAAAACCCCATGTTCCCCAGGGATGCTGCCTGACTGGTTGTGTTACTCCAGCACTTCCTCCCCTTTTTTTCTAAACTGGCATCTGCAGATCCTTGCTTCCACACAATGTTTGAATGACTCTTTGATGCCAGATTGTCCTTGTTATTGTAAGGTTTACTTAAGTCCTAAGATAGACATAAAGTGTAATTCAGTGGGTCAGGCACCATCTCAAGAGAAAAAGGATGGGTGATGTTTCTAGCCAAACAGCTTCCCACTGTGTCAAAATAAGTAAGCCGGAGTCATAGAATCATATAGCAAGAAAATAGGCCCCTAGGCCGAACTTGCCCATGCCGACCAAAATGCCCCATCTACATTAGTCCTGCCCGTGTTTGGCCTATATTCCCCTAAACATTTCCTCTCCATGTACTAGTCCAAATGTCTTTTGAATGTTGTTATAGCAACTGCCTCAACGACATCCTCTGGCAGCGTGTTCCATATACCCGCCACTCTCTGTGTGAAAACGTTCCTGTTAAATCTTTCACCTCTCACCTTAAACCTATGTCCTCTGGTTCTTGATTCTCCTACCCTGCACATCTACTCTTACTATTTCCCCTCAAGATCTGCTACATCTCTATAAGATCACCACTCATCTTCCCACACTCTGAGGAATAAAGTCCTAGACTGGACCAAAATTATTCAGAATCTTCAGCATTTATCGATTAGCTGGTTTTAATTTCCAGTCTCATCCCGTAGGACATTAACATTTACATTAGCTGACTCTTCCTTTCTATATTTGGGGCGGCACAGTGGCGCAGCGGTAGAGTTGCTGCCTAACAGTACCAGAGACCCAGGTTCGATCCTGGCTACGGGTGCTGGTCTGTATGCAGTTTGTACGTTCACCCTGTGGCCCTGTGGGTTTTCTCCCGGTGCACTTCTTCTGGGTTCTCCAGAATGGAGCAGCTGGGCTTGTACACTCTGGAGTTTAGAAGGATGAGAGGGGATCTCATTAAAACATATAAGATTGTTATGGGGTTGGACATGCTAGAGGCAGAAATCATGTTCCCGATGTTGGGGGAGTCCAGAACCAGGGGTCACAGTTTAAGAATAAGAAGTAAGCCATTTAGAACGGAGACGAGGAAACACTTTTTCTCACAGAGAGTGGTGAGTCTGTGGAATTCTCTGCCTCAGAGGGCGGTGGAGGCAGGTTCTCTGGATGCTTTCAAGAGCGAGCTAGATAGGGCTCTTAAAAATAGCGGAATCAGGGGATATGGGGAGAAGCCAGGAACGGGGTACTGATTGGGGATGATCAGCCATGATCACATTGAATGGCGGTGCTGGCTTGAAGGGTCGAATGGCCTACTCCTGCACCTATTGTCTATTGTCTATTGCACCGGTTTCCTCCCACACTCCAAAGACGTGCAGTTTTGTAGGTAATTGGCTTTGGTAAAGATTGTAAATTGCCCCTGGTGTGTAGGATAGTGCTAGTGGTCGGCATGGACACGGTGGGCCGAAAGGCCTGTTTCTGCCCTATATCTCTAAACTAAACTAAACCTACCTTGGGAGCTCATATTAGCCAATGATATTATTTTCTAGCTTACACTTATTACCTTCTCCATGTTCATAATTTTATGTCATATTTTACTGGTCTCTAAAAAATTTGCAAACTCTGACGGAACTCAGTTTTTCTCTCCCCTCGTCATTATAATTGCCTTTATTTAAATTTAAGTCTCTAATTTCAGGTCCAAATTCAGCATCCAAGCTAATGTCTCTTTTTATAATCTCCTCTTTAACCCCACCTCCTCTTCCTTTCTGTCTATCCTTCTGAATATTGAATACCCCTGCATGTTTAGCTCCCAGCCTTGCTCACCCTGGAGCCATGTCTCCATAATTCCAACTATATCATCTCCCTTAACTACTAACTGCGCATTCAATTCTTCCGCCTTATTACGAAAGCTCCGCGCAATTAGGCACAAAGCTTTCAGGTTTGTTTTTCTTATCTCCCTTCTACCTTCTGTCCCCCTTTTATATCCCTCTGTCTCCTTGCATTGGTTCCCATCGCCCTGCCCTGTTAGTTTAAACATGACCTTTCCTGCACTCTCTTTGCACACATACACTTCCACGTTGTTGACTCCAACCCCCACTGTTTAGTTTAAACCCACCTCTGTATCACTAGCAAATGAAAGTGGAGTGGGTGGGGAGAAATAGCTGCGAGTCTAGATGAGGCACAGGGAGAAGGAGAAGAAAGGGGCATATGGGGGAGTAAGAGGGGGGAGGGGAAGGGGGGGGAAGGGGGGGGAAGGGCGGAAGGTCATAAGAGGTTACAGGGAATTAGAGATATCAGCGTTCATACCTTTGTGTTGGAAGCTACCCAAGCGGATCATGAGTTACTAATTTAAGGCAGTTTGCAGCTATTCTCTACTATTGGAGGTGTGTGTTGTTTTGCTTCTGAAGCTAAACAATGAATTGTTTTATTATCTGCAAAAACTGGAAAATATGTGTTCAGTTCACTTTAGTGTATTGTCACACGTACCGAGGTGCAGTGAACAGCTTTTGTTGCGTGCTATCCAGTCAGCGGAAAGATAATATATGATTACAATTTAGCCGTTTATATAACATGTACATTACGTCGTACATGATAAGGGAATAACGTTTAGTGCAAGGTAAAGCCAGTATAGTCCGAGCGAGGATAGCCCGAGGGTCACCAACGAGGTAGATAGTAGTTTAGCACTACTGTTTGTTTCAGTTGCGTTTATAATCTTCAGATGATTCAGTTTTGTTTATAATTTATACCATAATTCCACTGGATTGCTGGTTAAAAATAGAATTTGCAATATGTGTTTACACTGATACATGGATTGCACCTTTGTTTTGGGATGGAATTCCATGGTATTGTTTGTGCCAAACTATTATTTTAGAATCAACTCCGGGGAGGTCAATGTTTAATGGCAACCATTACTATTTTTTACTACTTTTAAATTATAAATGGGACCATAACATTTTAGAATAAGGCGTCAATTTGTATATTACAGATTTTTTTGAAAAATTAATGCATAGACGAAAATAGTTTTTTTTAAATTCTGATTTATTAAAGAAGATAAAATGTCAATACATCTGAGGTGTAATATAGAAACAACTGCAGTCAGTGTTCAGAATAAGCATTTACTTTTTGTTTTGAGGGTTTGAAGCTAATTTGTGGACTGAAGTGGAAAGCTGAAGTTTATGTCACTTTATAAGATGCAGCTAGAATGTATTTAACTTATTTTATGCTTTGATGCTTTCTTCAACATTAAAAGATGTATTGATGGCTGGAAATATAATGCACAAAGCCACTCACTTTTCCAGTTGTACACACTGGCGTTTGCTATCATTGCTAGTTTACACACCGTGGAGGAGGTGGAACAGTTTTTCCACGTTTAGTTTAGAGATACAGCGCGGAAACAGGCCCTTCGGCCCAACGGTCCCCGCATATTACCACTATCCTACACCTCCCAGGGACAATTTTTACATTTACCAAGCCTACAAACCGGCATGTCTTTGTAGTACAGCAGCTAAGTTTGAGATAATGCTCTTTTGGGCTCAATGTGAATATATTTTGCAAAATTGCATACCTGAGTTGTTTGCTGATATCTACTGTAGTAAACACTACCTTTTTTTGTTTAGATGTTAAAATAATTTTCATGATTTAGTTTAGTTTACAGTATGGAAACAGGCCGTTCGACCCACCGAGTCCGTGCTGACTGGTGATCTCCGCACATTAACTATCCTACACACACTAGGACCAATTTACATTTATACCAAGCCATTTAACCTGCAAACCTGTACGTCTTTGGATTTTCATAAGTTAATAAGTCATTGGAGCAGAATTAGGCCATTCGGCCCATCTCGTCTATTCCACCATCCAATCATGACTGATCAATTCAACCCCATTCTCCTGCATTCTCCCCGTAACCTTTGACTCCCTTATCCATATCAGGGAGTTTCAAGGTCAAAGCACTTTCATATTCGATCCTGACAATTGGTGCTGTCTCTATGGAGTATGCACATTCTCCCTGTGACTACGTGGGTTTTCTCCCGGTGTTCCTGCTTCCCACGCTCCGAAGACGTACAGGTTTGTAGGTTTATTGGCTCTGCAAATTGAAAATCGTCCCTTGTGTACATTGGATGGTGTTATTGTTCGGGGATCTCTGGTCCCTGTGCGTACTCGGAGGGCCGAAGGGCCCGTTTCTGTGCTGTATCTCCAAAGTTTAAAGTAAAGTGTAAATGTGAATAGTGACAAGATGATGTAATCGCTATCTTAAACTGTGTCCTTGCAGACATCACACTACAGTGGCTTATCCAGCACTCCAAATCGAGGCGTTGCTGAGATTGCACGTGCTTAGCAGAAGATGATAAGCAGTCTCTCCGTCCTATACACCTTGGAAGAAAGTGTGGAAGAGTATAACCCTAACTCAGCTGGGACTGAGTGTTTCAACCCCCAGTTCCTGGCAACATGGACCTCTGAGATTTCTTCTTGGTGTTCCTCTGACTTCAAGCCATTTTCTACATTCAAAAGGAAAATTGATTTGTGCCATTCAACAGTATTGCAGAGTAATCACAGACCACATAACTAAGGCCCAGACATGTGGCTTCAATATTTGAAAGATGTCTCTGTTTAAAAAAAAAATGCAAACTGCCTATATCTTATTTAACAGGGTGCTTATTCTGGTTGTGTATTTTTCATTTTGCATGTGACTTATCCATACAGTGCATTATTTCTGCAAAGGATTACTGATTATTTAATCATAATATTATTACAATATGGTAATGCTGCAGCTATACGAAAAGTAATCGAATTGAAACAGAAGGTGGATTTGGGAGCAAGCTAGCAGGCTGTGGTTGATGAATGCCGAATGCCTTCACTTTCCCCTTTTGACAGCATTACATTCTAACACAGACACTGGAGATAGCTCTTAAATAGCTTTTACCTCTTCTCATGTACTATTTATATTCATAGGTTCATAAGTTACAGGAGTAGAATTAGGTTGTTTGGCCCATCATCTACTAAGTCATCCTATCATGGCTGATCTATCTCTCCCTTCTAACCCCATTCTCCTGCCTTCCCCCCCATAACCCCTGACACCCGTACTGATTAAGAATCTGTCAATCTCCACCTTAAAAAATTAACTTGACTTGGCCTCCACAGCCTTCTTTGGCAATGAATTCCACAGATTCACCACCCTCTGACTAAAGAAATTCCTCCTTATCTCCTTTATAAAGGTGCGTCCTTTTATTCTGCGCTATATATTCTAGGTCTAGACTCTCCCACTAGTGGAAACGTCCTCTCCACATCCAGTCTATCCAAGCCTTTCACTATTTGGTGAGTTTCAATGACGTCTCCCCTCATCCTTCCAAGCGCCAGCGAATACAGGCCTAGTGCCGTTCACAGCTCGGCACAAAATGCTGAGTGTTTCTTCATATTTAAACCTCCTGATACTTATACACACCATTTGCTTTCTTAAAGATGTAAAGGGAATGAGTTGATGCTGAATTGAAGATAGATTTTAAGGCATGCTGTGAAATGAGTTGATATTCCGTGTAACATCTCACAGTCCACAGACATCATTCTTGGTGCAGTTAGTGATGGGCTTACTATTAATGTTGGGACCTGAAACGTCACCCACCCTTTTTTCTCCAGAGATGCTGCCGGACTAGCTGAGTTACTCCAGCACTTCTATTGTGTCTATCTTTGGTACAGTAAAGATTGACAAAAAATGCTAGAGATACTCTGACCCACTGAGTTACTCCTACATTTTGTGTCTATCTTCAGTGTAAACCAGCATTTGCAGTTACTTCCTACACATATCTTTGGTATTAACTAACATCTGCAGTTCTTTGTTTCTACAACATTGTTCCATTTTTGACATATACTACAGTAATAAACACATTGTTTTCCTCGTCCCATTTCTGTCCCTTTTCCCTTAGACCCCAGTAAATTTTGAAAGCACATCTAATAAAAGGTAACTTTATCTAGTACACTTGAGTTGCCTGGCACTTGAACTTGGTACCTGTCAAATTATTCTTTCTTCAGCTCCTGCCTATAGATGCTGATGGCCAAACATAAGAAGCAAACTGGAAGGATGGAACTGCAGATGCTGGTTTAAACCAAAGATAGACACAAAAAGCTGGAGGAACTCAGCAGGACAGGCAGCCTCTCTGGAGAGAAGGAATGGGTCATGTTTTGGGTCAAGACCCTTCTTGAGACTAGAAGATAGACAAAGATGCTGGAGAAACTCAGCGGGTGAGGCAGCATCTATGGAGCGAAGGAAATAGGCAATGCTTTGGGTTGAAACCTGTCTGAAGAAGGGTTTCGACCTGAAACGGTGCCTATTTCCTTTGCTCCATGGATGCTGCCTCACCCACTGAGTTTCTCCAGCATTTTTCTCTACCTTCGATTTTCCAGCATCTGCAGTTCCTTCTTAAACCTTCTTCAGACTAGTTAGGGATTAGGGAAACAAGAGATATGGATGATGGTGTAGAGAGATAAATAACAATGAATAAACAATATGCAAAAAAGTAACGATGATAAAGGAAACAGGCCATTGTAGCTGTGGGTAAAAACGAGAAGCTAGTGCGACTTGGGTGGGGGAGGGATAGAGAGCGAGGGAATGCCGGGGCTACCTGAAGTGAAAGGAATCAATATTCATGCCACTGGGCTGTAAGCCGCCCAAGCGAAATATGAGATGCTGTTCCTCCAAATTGCGTTCAGCCTCCCTCTGACAATGGAGGAGACCTAGGACAGAAAGGTCTGTGCGGGAATGGGAAGGAGAAGTAAAGTGTTTAGCAACCAGGAGATATGAGCAAACTGCTGGAGGAACTCAGTGGGTCAAGCAGCATCAGTGGAGGGAGAGAAATGGTCGACATTTCAGGTCGAGACCCCACATCAGGATTCTGCTGGACCCGCTGAATTCCTCCAGCAACTTGCTTTTTGTTACAGCATCTGCAGCTCTTATCGCACCAAAATATAATCCCATTGTCAGTGTAAACGCTGATTACTGTGGTGTATGTACGGCAAGCAGCTGATGATCAAAATTGAAAAATACGTGAATTCAATACCTTTTTAAAGTCTTTAATTGCTTCTCCTTACTGATGCCTTTGAACAAAGATCTCCGATTAGTTTAGTTTCGAGATACAGCACAGAACAGGCTCTTTGGACTCATCGAGTCTGCGCCAACCAGTGATCCCCGCACATTAATACTATCCTACACACTAGGGACAATTTACAGAAGCCAATTAACTTATAAAACCTGCACGTCTTCCGAATGTGGGAGGAAACCCACGCAGTCATAGGGAGAATGTACAACTCCGTACAGACAGCACCCATCAGCAACTCTACCACTGCGACTCTTTGCTGCCCCTGGCTTCTGTAGTAATAGTTGTGGGAGATTATTGGCCTGCCGTCCTGGGGAAGTCCCTTTTTCCTTAAACGGCTGAGCTAAGAGTGCCTTGGGATTTCTCATCCAAAAAACGTGATCTTTGCCAATGTAGCACACTCTTCGCAGTACACTACAATATTATTGTGTTTGGTTAGAGTGGCCTTTACATTTACAGCATACAAGCTGATGTTTGACGATTCACTCAACGCTCAATTAAGTGAAACAACGTTTTAAAAAGAAAGGAGGATTTGACTGAAAATAGAAAATATACTAGTGCTAGGATATCCATTTCTGAGGGCTGATTTTAAAATGACTTGCTGTTCAATAACAGAATGTTGTCATTCTGGTCCAACAGTAATGTATAATTGCCTACATTATTAAAAAAATAATTAAATAAATTGATTTGATTTTTGCGCCATTTTAAAATAAGGCACTGTTTCATATTTTATAGATTATTAAAAACAATATTTTCAAGTTCTGATAAATTAAAATGTCAATATATTTGAGGTGTAATATAGAAACAATTGCAGTCAGAATAAGCATTTACTTTTTGTTTTGAGGGTTTGAAGCTAATTTGTAGACCCAAGTCGAAAGCTGCGGTTTATGTCACTTTATAAGGTGCAGCTAGAATGTATTTAACTTATTTTATAAAAGAGGTCAACCACCTTTTACACTTTAGCAATTAAATCATTTCAAGACTTAATTGCAGCATAGCAGAATCTCCATGAAGCTTGAAACATCCTCTGACTCTTCAGTGTAAATTACCTGTTGTTATTGAAATGTAACTTTAATATTACTAGGTGCTGTAGCATGTAAGGTTTAAACTGAATAGACCTGTGAAATGCTGGGTTTATTACACATGGCGTTCTTTCATATCTGCATGTAGCTCTTCTGCATTAGGACCACATATTAAATATATTCTCATTACATCTATATGAGCATATTTTAGGTCATCCTACTCAAGAGACAATAATTGTATTGAGGGTCTAACTTCGTGTTCAGTATATATTTAAAAAAAATTATTAGAAAATTTATATTGCAACTATTGTGTTAATATGGCTATACTCAATTTAAAATTGTGGACGTCAATTTTTTTTGTTATCAATAAAATCACTAGCGTTCAATCCATTCCAGTATATTGGCGTAACAGTATCAGTCCAACGCATTGAGGATAGACGCAAAAAGGCTGGAGTAACTCAGCGGGACAGGCAGCATCTCTGGTGAGAGGGATTTTCGGGTCGAGATGTTTCGGGTCGTGATGTTTCGGGTCGAGAACCTTCTTCCTTCTTTCCAGAGATGCTGCCTGTCCCGCTGAGTTACTCCAGCATTTTATATCTATCTTCAGTGTAAACCAGAACCTGCATTTCCTTCCTACACACTCACTCCAATGCATTGTCCAGTTTTTTTGAAATATACTTTGCAAATTTCCTTTTTTTCTGAACTAATTTCAACATGCATTTTTTTCTGCTGTATGTACTATAATCTCACGCACTCTTGCTGCATTATGTGCTATGTAATCTTCTGAGAACCGAGATATCAAACTATTTCCAAACAAAGACAGTATTTGGTGAGAGAGAAAAAAATTGACGGCTTATACAAGGAGGCTTAGGGGACATAGGGCTAGAGGTGGCTCTTGTGGAGCATATGTTCCAGCAGGGACTAGATGGGCCAAATCGACTCTTTGTTCTAAATTCTCCATTGTTTGTCCAGCACTGGGGACTTGGACCATTTGGTAGCTCTTTCGAAAGTCCACACAATCAGAAACAACTACACTTAATTTCACGATGTATATTTCTAACCAAGAATCTATTCGTAGTGAAAACCCGGTAGGTCCCTATTCTTGATCAGCTTTTATATTGAAAGGATAAAAAACTTGTGATGCTCAATATTCCATTTAATGTCTATGTATATGCAACTGGAATATGTCTGGGTACTTACACACTGTTGCCAACTGGAACAATGTATCCAGTGATTTTTATTTCCTTGGTAGTCGTGGTAGAAAAGGTTTGTGTATATTTGCAAACTAAAATTTAAAAATTCTCTGATATCATAACGAAATGTAATGCCATTAAAAAGTGAGATGAATCTGAAATACTGTTTTGTCACAAGTGGAGACTGGATTCTTGTAGCTAATCGCTTCGGCTCTAAAACTCTGTGTATTTTTTTTATGGGATTAGTCCAATGCAGAATGCAAATCTTTAGTCAGCGTTTTGAATACGATGGCGAATTTAATGCAATGTGGATTAAGTGGGAGTTTATTTTTAGGACCTGTTTGTGTGATATTGAATGGACTTGATCTATCACTTGTTTATTTTATACAAGAGTGCGATTTTTGTTAGAGCAAAAAAAAACCACAAAGTGTTGTAGGAATTCAGCAGGTCAGGCAGCATCTCTGGAGGACGCAGAGCATATTAGCTGTTTATTTACAGTGTGCTAATACTGTCTTATTGTTCAGATGCCAAATTACTCATCTACTTCTGCCATCCGAACCCTTGGTGAAGTTCATGGAGTGCTAATAATCATGAAAGGGTGTCAGCGATAGTCAATAAATCCACATTTCAGAGTGGTGTATGAATATATATTTGGGCACCAGACCAAATCTCTATTCTGCCCCTTCATAAAGCAAAATTATTCATATGAGGCATCATATTCCAACCAAATAACTTGCAAATTGGAATGTTTCCATTACGAGTCTTAGAAGCTACCCAGATATTTCAAAATTTAGAAAATGCTGGAGTGACTCAGAGGGTCAGGAAGTATCTCTGGGGAAATGGATTGGTAACATTTTGGGTCAAGACCTCTTAAATTCAGAAACATCACCTATCCATTTAATCCAGAGATGCTGCCTGACATACCAGGACCAGAGGGTCTGAGCTTTAGGGAGAGGATGAGCAGGCTGGGACTCTATACCTTGCAATGCAGGAACATGAGGGCAGATTTTATAGAGGTGTATAAAATCATGAAAGGAATAGATCAGGACTTAGTCTCTTGCCAATAGTAGGTGAATAGAGGACCAGAGAACATAGGTTTAAGGTGAAGGGGAAAGGATTTAATAGGAATCTGTGGGGTACGTTTTTCACACATAGTATGGTGGGTGTATGGAACAAGGTAGTTGAGGCAGGGTTTATCCTGACATTTCAGAAACAGTTAGACAAGTACATGGATAGGACAGGTCTGGAGGGATAGAAACATAGAAATTAAGTGCAGGAGTAGGCCATTCGGCCCTTCGAGCCTGCACCGCCATTCAATATGATCATGGCTAATCATCCAACTCAGTATCCCGTACCTGCCTTCTCTCCATACCCTCTGATCCCCTTAGCCACAAGGGCCACATCTAACTCCCTCTTAAATATAGCCAATGAACTGGCCTCAACTACCCTCTGTGGCAGAGAGTTCCAGAGACCCACCACTCTGTGTGTGAAAAAATTCCTTCTCATCTCGGTCGTAAAGGATTTCCCCCTTATCCTTAAGCTGTGACCCCTTGTCCTGGACCTCCCCAACATCGGGAACAATCTTCCTGCATCTAGCCTGTCCAACCCCTTAAGAATTTTGTACGTTTCTATAAGATCCCCTCTCAATCTCCTAAATTCTAGAGAGTATAAACCGAGTCCATGCAGTCTTTGTTCATAAGACAGTCCTGACATCCCAGGAATCAGTCTGGTGAACCTTATCTGCACTCCCTCTATGGCAATAATGTCCTTCCTCAGATTTGGAGACCAGAACTGCACGCAATACTCCAGGTGTGGCCTCACCAAGACCCTATACAACTGAAGTAGAACCTCCCTGTTCCTATACTCAAATCCTTTTGCTATGAAAGCTAACATACCATTCGCTTTCTTCACTGCCTGCTGTACCTGCATGCCTACTTTCAATGACTGGTGTACCATGACACCCAGGTCGCGCTGCATCTCCCTTTTTCCTAATCGGCCTCCATTTAGATAATACTCCTAATCAGCCTCCATTTAGATAATATATGGACCAAACGCGGGCCGGTGGGACTAGTGTAGCTGGGACATGTTGAGTGTGGGCAAGTTGGGCCGAATAGCCTGTTTCCACACGGTATCACCATGACCCACAGAGATACTCCAGCATTTTGTGTCTATCTTTGGTATAAACCAGCGTCAGCAGTTCATCTTTACAACAGATAGTCCAGAAGACTGATGAACACAAGAAATTGGAGCGGGTGAAGGTGATATGTCACTCTGAGACTGCTCCACCATTTAATAAATCATGACAGGTTTGATCTTAGCCTCAGCTGACTCTCCCGTCTGTTCTCTTTAATCCTTGCTTCACCATGACACCAGAAATCTATCTTGTCCTTGCAGATATTGAATGACTCTGGCTTTGCTGAGGGAGAGAACTCAAAAGATTCGCAACCCTTTGACAAAATAAATCTCTCCAGCCCCTTGTTCTAAAGTTACGTCCAATGGTTTTCGATTTCCCATGAATGGGAATTATCTAAGCATCTACGTTGCCGCATCAGAATCTTATATTATCTCCATTTCTTTAAGGCCTTCGATAACCCGTTTAAGCTTCCCATGAAATTAATCCTCTCCTTTAGTTTAGTTTAGCGATACAGCGTGGAAACAGGCCCTATGGCCCCCCCAAGTCCACACCGACCAGCGATCCCCACACATTATCGCTATCCTACACAAACTAGGGACAATTTACACTTATACCGAGCCAATCAACCTACAAACCTGGATATCTTTGGAGTGTGGAAGGAAACCGAAGATCTCGAAAACCCACGTGGGCACAGGGAGAACGGACAAACTCCATACAGACAGCACCCATAGTCGGGATCGAACCTGGGACTCCGGTGCTGTAAGGCAGCAACTCTACCGCTGCGCCACTGTGCCACTCTGCTCTAAACAATGAACTGAGCAGCCTCCAAAACATGCATATCCCATCAATAATGAGACTAGAGAACACAGGGCAACAAGTATGATACAGAGCTATAAGGTTCTCAAGCACACACTACATTTATATTGATTCATTTATAAACCCCCCCCCCCCCATAATAAAGGTCAACATTTTATTTGCCTTCGCAACTTGCACCTGTGTGGTTACATTTTGTTCAATGAATGAGGATATATAGCTCTCTCTATCTCAGAAGAAGGGCCCCGTCCCAAAACGTCACCCATTCCTTCTCTCCAGAGATGCTTCCTTTCCCGCTGAGTTGCTCCAGCAGTTTTTTCGCACCAAGGTCTTGCTCTGTGGCAAATAACCCCAAGGTGGTTGTTCCAACCTTGTTCAATGGACTGACTCGTGATGTGCATTGTAAACACAGATGCATGTACTCTGGCCAGTCTGAGTAGTTGGGATCCCACCACTGATCCTTGTAGCACCTCACCAGTTCATACTTACCAACCTGAAAATGACAAGCCAATACCCTATCCATGCTAAGGTCTTACCAGGGTCCTCTACCACCCATCACACACTATGCATTTATAGAGGTATACAGCATGGAAACAAGCCTTCGGCCTAACATTGTTCAACCTTGTCTGGTGGCTGTTATGTGGCACCTAATTAAATGCGAAGATAGACACAATATGCTGAGTACTTAGCGGGTCAGGCAGCAACTCTGGAGAAAAAGAATAGGTGACGATTCGGGTCAGAACCCTTCTTCCGACCAGAAACCCAGAACGTCACCTATTCCTTTTCTCCAGAGATGTTGCATGACATGCTGAGTTACTCCAGAATTTTGTGTCTACATTATAAACCAGCATCTGCGGCACCTTTATACACATCTAATGCCTTCTGGAAAACCAAAATACACTAAGGATAGACACAAAAAGCTGAAGTAACTCCCCGGGTCAGCAGAGTTCCTCCGCATCCTTGGAGAAAAGGAATAGGTGATGCTTCGGGTTGAGACCTTCTTCACACCAAAATACACCACATCTACCAGTTCCCCTTTTGTCACCCCTACTTATTATGCTCTCAATGATTCTGTGCCGCTGAGTTACTCCAGCATTTTGTATCCCTCTTGACTTAAAACAAAGTCACTCCTGAAGAATTGTAGCTTTTTATTACCTTGTGTACTGCAGTGTCAAGATCTCTGGATAGAGTCAGTGGATGAAGAGAAGCATTGAAATGTTAGAAGACACTATGAAACCATGTTGTCATATGTAATGCATAAATCTCTATTTAATACACCCAAATTGGCAGAATATTGAAGTCCTGAATTTTCTGCAATGTTAAGTATGTCAGCACCAGTACAATACAATCTTCACACCATTCCAATTATGAATAATAATGCTTTAATAAGAAATAAATAAATGAATTAGTTGCTGCTTATGCTGCCTGATACAAACAAAGATGTACAGATTTAAACTGTGGCCTTAGCTTCGCATGTTTACAGTCTCCAATGCGAGTACTTGTTTTACTCTCTGTGTGACACCAAAATTATAAGGTCATAAGTGCAGGAGCAGAATTAGGCCATTTGGCCCATCAAGTCTACTCCCCCATTCAGTCATGGCTGCTCTATCTTTCCCTCCTAACCCCATTCTCCTGCCTCCTCCCCATAACCTCCGACACCAGTGCTAAATCAAAAATCTTTCTATCCCTTAAAAATATCCATTGATGGCCTCCACAGCCTTCTGTGGCAAAGAATTCCACCACCCTCTGACTAAAGAAATTCCTCTTCATCTCCTTCCTAAAGGAACGCCCTTTAATCTGAGGCGATGACCTCTAGTCCTAGGCTCTCCCACTAGTGGAAACATCCTCTCCACATCCACTCTATCCAAGTCATTCACTATTCGGTACATTTCAATAAGTTTCCCCCCTCATTCTTCTAAACTCCAGCGAGTAGAGGCCCAGTGCCATCATTCGCTCATCGTATATTAACCCACTCACTCCTGGGATCATTCTTGTAAACCTCCTCTGGACCCTCTCCATGGCCAGCACATCCTTCCTCAGATATGGTGCCCAAAATTGCTCACTATATTCCCCTGACCAGCGCCTTATAGAGCCTCGGAATTACATCCCTGTTTTTTATAGTCCAGCTGAATTGTAGAGATTTTTATCTAAGTATTGTCACAACCCAAATAACCCAGTGACACGCAGCATTTATCAAACAATATTGTGACAAAAATATATATATATATAGACTGCAAATAAATCCACAACAGTACAGTATTAAAGTTGAACTTGTGTGATTAACCTCTGTTTGGAGAAACAATGCTTATTATTTTAGACCAATGCAAAACATTTCAAATCTATATATTTCTGGAAGTCAGCAGCTGAGCAGCTAATCTTGCAATCCACACCCAATTTATGTTGAATAAAATTAGTCTAATAACAATCAAACATTTCAAAAATTAATATAGTACAATTCTTCCATTCCTCCGTGGCCTTCAACATACTAAAGTAAAATTGAGGCCTTCAAATTGATTAGGTTTTCATTGATGTAAACAAAAAATTAAATTATCTTCTCCACTAAATGTGGGTGATTACAAATACTGTAAAGTATATAAAAACCATGTCATGGTTCAACAGTAGGAAACAGTGCTTTCATTGTTCATTTTGAGAAAGTAAATTCGCTTGTAATGGACACAAAATGCTGGAGTAAATATTCCTGCTCTCCAGAAATGCTGAGAAATGTTACTCCAGCATTTGTGTGTCTTTCAACGCCTGCCGGCGGCCGGGTTTGGCAAGCCTGCCCGACCTGCCCGACCTGCCCGACCTACTCAGGTGTCCGGCTTCGGTGTAAAACAGCATCTGCAGTTCCTTCCGACGCAAACTCGCCGATATGTGCTCAGGTTCGCCTTAATTCACACCGGCCATTGGGATCCAATTGAGTTGCATC